>VWYI01003912.1:3679-27817 GCA_013399455.1 Anthoscopus minutus
CCATCACACATGATTATCCAGGCTGCAGATCTGTTACTAGGAACATCGTGCTTCACACCGCTACAATTGACTCACTGTGCAGATTATTTCTTCTGAAGAGTGCTGTGCACAACATCAATACCACATATATATATAAAAAAACCAATAAATATATAGAAAACACCTACTGGTGAAACCCAGGCCTCCGCAGAGCCTGCAGTCAAGACCATTCTGCCATTTTCTGCAGTTATTTACCTATGAAATGGCATATCTTTCAGGGAAGACTTTCAATGTATTTTTTTTGGTTACAGTTCCAGTCTGTGCGGTCCCTTAGCATATCAGCCTTCTGCAATTCCATCTGACAATCACACTAGTGAGTTTCCCATTTTTAGGGTCACCTCTTCTGTAGGAAGTGCAGGCCTGTTGGATGCAGGTGAAACGCAGATTGTTTGGATGAGAACACGCACATTCTCACATCTCCTTTTTCTGCTTCTCCTGTTTTTTCAGATCAAAGCTGCTTTACAAGTCAGTTATCTCAGCACAGGCCAGCAGCTGTGTTCTCTGCTGCCTCTTGATTCTTACACAGAACTGCTGAAAGGACTTTTTCAACTGCACTTCTTTGCAAACCTCCCAGAAATCTTCACCTCTTACTATTTCAGGACATACGGAATCAGGGTCACCATTACATCCTTCTTCATTCATGTTTGTGTTTAAATAACATTACATTACACTGCCTTGCTTTGCCTTATCTTTTTTTCTTTTTTGTGATACATGTGAAGGAAAATCATGTAGCAAAAGCAGAGATGGGGGTTGGGAGGAAGCCACTGATAACCTGTGCAGATACTGACAGGGAGGGAGGATGATACAAACTTTAAAGTAGCTCTGCTTCAGCCATTTACCAGCCTGACAAGCCCATCCATGACAGTGCAAATTCCTAGGCACCTAGTTCCTCACTTTCTTTTGTGGGATATTCTCCAGCCTACACTGTACTAAATTCTTTGACAAAATTGTTGTTAGCCTACTATAATATTTCTCTATTTCAATATTTACCTATTTATGATTTCAATTTTTCTCCTGTGTTCCACACAACAATCTGCTGCTGTTTCTTAAATCCTGTGTAGCCCTGAACTCTATTAGTGCAATTTCTTCCATTTTCGCCCTACTGCCTACATTTCCCCCCCCTTTAATTCGCTTTCCTGTTTCTTTCATATTTTTACGCCTCCAGCACCTAAGGTTGCATTTTTTTGCTTTTGTTTTATCTTTTTTTCTGTCTATTTATGTCTGTCATTTCCCTTTTTTTGCTCATGCTATTCTTTCCTTTCTTCCCATTCACTTCCCCCTCACTCCACTGTTTGCTGCCTCTGGTAAATGGGCAGTCCCTCTCCTTTAGCACTATTCACGATTTCTGCTGGTTGCCAGGGAGACAAACAGGCAGTGCAATAGGTGTCAGTTCTGCATACAATTACCTGCCTATGGAAGAGAACTGTGCCATCAACAGGAACAGCTGCCTACAGAAAACCTAAGGGGATCTGCACTCACAAGGAGCTTTATGCTGGAAGGTTTGTGCACTGACGATTCTCTCCTGCTCACCTGCTTTGAGATGGCTTCTCTTTTCTTTATTAAAGTTACTTGGGTGTCAGCAATGAGGTGTAAGACATCCCTTTTGAAGTAATTTTAATGAAAAAGAAAGGAAGTGTTTAAAAGGTGTTGGTTTATCTGAGACACTAAAATTGCTTTAATTTATTGTTAAAAATTTCTATCCTGCCCATCATCTGTTCTCAAAGAGCAAAGGACTCCTCTTTTACCAATTTAAGATTTAAAGCAAGTTAATGTCACTGGAAAGGGCAGGATGTCTTGATTCTGACATTTCAGATACCATAAAATCTGCTTTCAGAATTTTACTCAACTGTTATTGACTTCTGCTCCTGAAAACAACATTTGTATTTTAGAAAATGTCTACAAATACAGTAATATCTACTGTACATATTTATAAAAATTAATAAACATTTTGCACAGGATAATATACCAAAAATAAATATATAAACATAAATATATGATGAAATAGAAAGTTTTCCTTTATGAGGAAGCAGAGTATTACTCATTCCTTAAATACAGGGTGAAATTCTGACAACACACTTATAGATGACTATTCTGAACTCTCCCTTAACAAAGCCAAAGGCAGTAGTGGGTTTTAACTCCATTTTTCTGGTCCATGTTCTTGAGGTCAGGAGCCTAGGTTTAAAACAAGATTGTACTAGATCTGGATGTATTTCCAATGAATATTTGATTTTGCTCTCAAATATTATTTAAAATAAACATGCTTGACTATATTGCACAATTTTAAGTGGTCCGACTACATCTGTGAGCCCCTACAGCAGTAGTTTTCCTAATACTTGAAAGTCTGACCCAACTGAGCATATCAATGGTTCTACTGCATTTGGCAACTGAACGACACTCAGCTGAGTAACACTGAATGAGTAACTGAGTTATGAGTTCTGCTCATAACTGACGATATACCAATAATACAAGCACTCCAAACTGATTGCAAATTATCAATAAATGTGAACTAAAAGCAGCATTCCAAAACCTATAACTGGAGTGAGAAACTGGCTAGAATGAAGAGTCACGGCATAAGAACCTAGCACATCATATGTGCATTTGTATTTACTACACTTCACAACCTAGCTCTAGGCCATTTTGTCTTTCAAATGTAGACAGAAGGCTGATCCATGCATGATGGTCTTTAGTCATAAAACACAGAATGCTTTGCTGCATTAAACATGGAGAAAGGTATTATTCCTCCTGCTTGCTTAATGGTCTGTTTTGCAGAGTTTGTTTTTTTTCTTTTAACTTTGTAAAAGAAAATAATTATATCTAGTGCTTCTACTCAATACTAAAAGTGTCAGACTCATCTGATGAGTTGACAAAGTGTCAGTGTTTAGACTGTAGCGTTCACCATCTGTCTGAGGTTGTGGGCCTGACTGCCACTACAAAAAAAGGCATCATAGACAGGGTAAATAATTTTGGAAACTCATGATTTTTGAAAACTCATGATTTTGGATAGCAAGTATAATTTATAATTGCCAAGACTAGTATTTACAATTCAACAATTTTAAGTTGGAATCCCTATATGTACACATATATGCTGTTTTTAGAACTCCTCCTAGCACTCCTTCAAGCCCAGTACGCTTTCAGTTATTTACATATTTCTAGGATATAGCCCTGGATTTGGAATTTATCTTTGATCAGATCATCTTTGATGATTCAAAAACACCAATCTAGATCTGGGATTTTTAAGCTTACAAGTGTCTACAAGGTATGAACTATTCCCACTCCTTTTGTAAACTCCTACATTTACAGCTGTAATTACAACCTCAGTTCCTCTGAGCTGCAAAGAACAGACAGGTTATTACACCTTCAGATAGACGGAGAGAGGAAGGACTAACAGAACTGCATGGGCTTGTGAACTATATATTTCCATAAAGTACTCATTTCTACTTGCCAATGGCAGTATACATGTCAATATATAACCCTTTAGTGACTTCCCAAAAAATAACTAATACTTGGAATTAGATTTTAGAGTTTCATGGGAAAAGCTGCTGTGCTACATTTCTCTGCCAATCACACAAACTTCCAGATGCCTTGTTTGTAGCTCTGTAGTTCAAAAAGGTCCAAGGAAAACCACAGTTTTGCAAATGTCAGGATGAAAATTGTTTTGGTGAATGAAGGACACGAGTCTCACACTTTTGCCTTGCGATGGTTTCCTCTCCAGCATTCTTTGTTTCAAGATAGATGTCTCCTCTGGTATTTATTGTTAAGCAGTTCAAGCAGTCTTGGAAAATATTTGATAAGGCTTGTTTGGTCCCTAAGCAAGGACAGAGGTGCTTTCAAGGTCTAGAATGATTCTATCAGCCTTATGCTATTAGCCTCAATAAGGAAACAGGTGAGTAAATATTATGGTTTAAATGAAACTCATTCAGAGTTTCAAACTGGGAAAGGAACCTGGAATTAATCTGCAGAGAGGAAAAAACAAAATCTAAAAGAGATCATCTGTCATAAATTGCATGAATTTCACTCATATTTATGTCAGAAGTAATAGAAGATAATTACTGCACTTGAAGAGGGTGCAAGATAATGGTTTACAAGACACTGTTCTCAATGGACAGACAATCTAACTTCAGCTCCTTTAGGGGAACGAGGGAGAAAAAGCCTAAAATTCACATGAATCACCTCCCTCGACTTCATGCACATGAAAAAGGCTGTCCTTTCCAGGATGATCCCTGCACTACCTAATTGGGTCTGTACATTCCCCTTCTCAGAAGGCTGAACCTTTCAAATACAGCTCTGCTCTCAGAGCAGGCTGGCACAGAGTATGCTGCAGGGGCATGCCACTGGAAGTTCCAAACTATTCCCAATCACTCAGGCTGTGAAACACAGCTCAGCCAGGAATTTTCACATATGTGGTGAGTGCTGCTGACACAGTGAACTGAACCTAGAGAAAAGCTAACAGGCAGACTTCTCCCTAAAAATCCTGTATTTGGCACTCTAGTGTACAATTATTAACAATCAAGAAAGATACTGGACAGTAAGGTATGAAAAATCCATAGAGAGAACTTGACAATTTCTCTGTTGGCAGAAGAGAGTGTGCCAAAATAAAACTGATCTTATGAGAACTTGTTTTATTGACAAAGATTTTCACAGGAGTACCAGGGGAGCATCTGAAAAGTCTTGTACTACTGCAACTGTACCATCCTACAGAACCAGAAAGTTACATGCACACCAGGGAAACAGGTCTCAGACTGCCCTCAGGCATCAGTTCCAGCTGGAATGGAACAACTCACATCTAAGTTATTAAGCTCCCCTCTTAAAAATAGGATGCTTATATTCAAACTCCTGCGTAGCAATATTAACTCATCTTAATCAACACCTTTATTCTTGCCCAGAATTATCTGGGAGGCAGTAAGCTGGCCCAAATCAAAACCACAGTAGGGACTATTAATGAGATCAAGCACCAGCAGATGGTATCTGGCATTGCACTGTTTGCTAGCAGAATGGGAGGCTAAGGTAAATCTATGTGGGATGACTCGGTCAAGGGAAAATTATTAATACTTTTCCACAGGACACTGGGTCTTCTAGACTTTGAAAAGCAAGTGAAGATAAGCTTTGCATGCACGAAAAACATCTAGAGAAATGGGAGGACAAGCTGCTATACCTAGTGATCCTGAGCATTCAATTTCCACCAGCCGCACAGAGGACACTGCATCAGCTGTCATTAGAGCTAGTGGATTTAATTTAGATCATGTTCAGTACATTGCTGAAGATACTGAAATGAATTTATTTAAATAAAAAAGTCCAGTTATTAAACTGTCTTTGTACTTAAGTGCTTCTGTATTTAGAATTTTGTACAATGCTTTCAAGTTCTGAGACAAAAAGAAATACATGTTGTATCTTTATGAATCTCTTGGAGGCACCAGTGAGAGCTATTTTATATAAAAGATTTTCCAGTATAAAGTGAAATTAGGTGCCTGGTAGAGATAAATTTCAGATCATTATTCCTAGTAATCTAGCCTAATATGAACCCTGATGCTGGAAAACATTAATGAAAAAGATTCCAAATTATTAAATTCATTCATGTTAGCACTATCTTCATTAATACTCTAGAAAGATTACTGTTTTCAAAAGTAAAATGACTTATCAGCTGAATTAACTCTCAGAATCTGTATCATTTAATACTAGCTTCTAACGCCAAACATTAAACAGACTAAAACTTAAATTCTGCTGTACAGCTTCACAGATCAAATCTAAAACTGTAAGTTTTAAAATTCACATAAAAATAAACACCAAAATACAATTAGATTTAAATTATATTTTAAAATTTCTTTGGTAAAATTGTCATTAGGAGATGTTTTAAGAATATTTCTGATAGTAATATTTATTCACATTAAAACAAATGCATGATGGTCCTACATGTTATTTAAATAGATGAACACACGGGAAGAGAGAAAAGCGTACACATCTAAGATCCTGAAGGTTTCCTAGGTTACTCTGGACTTGTAAGGCCTTCAGAGATTTATCTAAGAGGGACAAAAAGAGATTTAAGAGGGACAAAATCCCCTTCCTATTGTGTAGTGTATTTTAGGTGATTTTTTAGAGGTCTTTCTGCAGCTTTAGAACTTATGTAGGGCTAAGAAAATTAGCACTGATTTTATTAAGGCTTTTTGTAATTCCCAGGTTCTGCTCCCCATTGTGCCAGTCACACAAACTATACACCAGCACAGTACAGCAGCTATCAAGGCTGATGTGAGGGATCTCCACTGCTCACTTTTAACTTCATTGTTGTGTACAAAAATTCCCATTATCAAAACCAATTTTGTTAATAGTAGGATTTTTACATTGATCATATCCAATTTTTCATTTCTTACAGAAATACAACTTTAAATCTTTGAAATCCATTGTGAAACACAGAACATTCACTGACAAGACCAGAAAGAGAAGGTCACTTGCAGCATTCATACACATATACACAGACATCTCCAAGCAAGCCCAGAATAAAATACCTTCAAGCCTGGGAGTCCCCTAGCCAAAAGAAAGACCACCTTTTTAGTAAGGCAAAGGACCTCATAGCCTCCAAGCTACTGCTATCATGTAGACATATCTTTTTAGGAAACACTAGTGCAGATATTTAGAAAAATCCATCCTTATGGATTACAGCCATACAATAGTTTGCTGATGCAAACAGGAAAAAGTCTGAAGTGACTATTTTTCCATAATTATTAATTTTAAACTTTTAAGACTCTGAAAAAGATTGTCATTATAAAATTTAAGAAGAAATCCCACCACCCCTTGGTAGAGTTCATTTATTACCTGATGGTACTTCTTCAGTATGTTGTGCATTTCTGCTACATCTTCACTTGTTATAGTTTTGATGATATATCTTTTGTCGTAAGATGTATGAAAGCGGGCACCACTGCGTGCTTGGGAATCATTGGCAAGGGGTGCACTTCTTGTCAATGAATTCTGTCAATTGATTTAAAACAAAAAAAAGCATCAAGTCAGACAAAAGTATGTAACTTTTATTTAGAGCAAATATAAACAATTAACATTTATTCCAAGATATTTTTCAATATATCTCCACCAAGCTGAATTCTGCAAAGCACATATTCACAGACTACATTATCTTGAGAAAACACTTCAAAAATATTCTGAGAAGAAAAGCATGTTTGAGGAGGAAGGTATTGTTCATCAGTGGTTCAAAACTCATTCTCAACATTTAATGAGAATTTATCAGACATTGATACATATATATTATCAGCTTTTAGGAAGAAAACACACAGTAATCCAAAATCCAGAAGGATCACTTTGTGACACCACAATATTTACAAACAGAGAATTCATCCACAGTTACAGTTTCACTTTAACACTAGCAGATTTGCTCAAGCCAGTGTGAACTTGGTACATACCCAAGATCACTGTTACATTTCTGAGTTCTAGTACCAGAGCTATTCCAATGATTTTATATCTTGAGTTAAGCAAAGAATATTGAACAATATTTCCTTTCGTAAAAATAAGCCTACCTCTGTACTGTCTCAAGAAGAGAAAATTAGTTAATGACTGTATAGCATTTAGAAGAGAGACTACAGACTATTTTTAAAGTGAAGTTTAAAATTACCAGTGCTTCAACAGAAGCAAGAGAAGCCCTCTGCTTTTTTTCAGAGAATAAGTAGTATTTAAGTTAGATTTCTTCATATTTATAAAAACAAAAAAAAATAGACGAAGTATAACATCTTCTTTCTGCCTGGAAACATCTTCCTATAAGAAGTTATGCCAATTGCTATATACTTGAATTGCACCAAAAAAAGCAAAACAAAGAAAGTAACAGCAGCAACATAGCCATTAGAAAACAATGTTTTCTAATGTGTCTTTCCATAAATATGTACATACTCTGAAAAGGTTAAACAAATTAATTATAGACTAGGGGGAACACTTCTATGTTTATGAAACAAACTTGCAGTAACCATCTGGTATATCCCTACTCATAGCAGAAAACCCCATTTCCTGCTATCTTTCCTCACTGTACATGCTGCACAAACAATTCTTCTTAAATTGAAATATACCTTCCCTCTTTTCCACATTCACATAGCATAATGTTCTCCCTCCTAGGTGAAAAGCCATGTTATTTTCAAAAATAATTTCAATAAGATTTCATATATAAATGCAAATGTTGCAAATTCCTAAACAGCAAAAGTCCAGCACCAACAGTTACAGAATGAATGTTTGTGTGGTGTGTAAGGCACTGTGAACTAAGTCTGCAAAAACAGATCTGCACTAGAAGAATGATGATGCTTTGAAAGAGTAATTCCTTCTCCAATTACTATCTACCTTCCAATTACCATCTTCCTTCTCCTTTCTGTGGGCTGGAATTCCAGGTAAAGACTTAAGGACGTTTGGAGTTGGGTGTTATTTAATACACTTCATCTACCACACTCAGGTACCAAACCCACACAATTTTTGTAGGACCTATGTTTTATTGGAGGTTTTGACCATTGTTAAATCTGTTCACATGCTCTATGGACTTCAGCGGGAGCTGGACATGCAGATTCAACCCCTGGGACAGCAGGTCAGTAATTACTATAAAGTAATAACCTCAACCAAGAAATTAGGGTAACAATAGCCCCCAATTTAGGAAGACTCTTGAACACATACAATTATGTCTCTATAATTTGGAGATCCATTGACTTTAATAAGCCTTCAAGCATTGTTTAATTTATCCCAACTGTGGGGTGCTTTCTGAAATCAATTTAACATGAAATAAAACCATTTTCCCACAAGCTTACTTAGTCCAACAGAAATACTCAGGAGTAGCAGGAATAACAGTAAATCACCTAAAAGCAGAGCTCTACGTGGGCTTATTAGAATGAAAACCTTAATTATGACATGTAGGAGAAATAAATCTTTTGCACTTCTTTCTGTACATTTCTAGGTACAATGAACCAGAATAATTACTGATGTCCGTGATAAAAAGTGACATCTTTCTCTATTATCCTTTCTACTCAATAATGAAAGAAAGGATGTGGGTGCTTCTCTAAGGTTTATAAATCAAGAGTTTTTCTAGACTAATCAGAAGAGAGCTTTAAGGACACTACTGCAGACATTTGCAGGTCCTTGTCTGCACTGGTTTTTGGACAGTCAACTTTAAAAAATATAAGTCCTGATACACCATCATCTCACATGGTATTGAAGATAGCAGAGAATTCAAGTATTTCAACAGTTTTCTTTGCCTGTTTACAGATTTATGTTGAAATTAATTTTCCACCACTTCACCACTGAAAAGTTTTTGTGCACTTTAGTCCATTCAAGGAAATAAGTATTATAAACTTATTAAATTTTCTTAATGCTACACTTGATACCAGTACTCCAATAATTTTCAAATTAAATTATGGAGGTAGTGGTATAAACCCTTTGTGCTCCACATCAGAACTTGGTTTTGTTTCAAGGCCTATATTTAACAGTTAAATATGAAGAATAAAAGTTAAAATTAAAAAAAAAGTAAAAACTCAGTTGCCATCATCACAAATTGAAAATATCATGTAATGCAATAATTATTTTTTATTTAAAAAAAAGCAAATGCACGGGTAGCCATTAGTGTATGTGGTGAATTAAGCCACTGCTAAGTTATTAGGCTATAATTCAGTTAGTAATAATAAAGGCTACTGAGTAATTACTTGTTATTGTTCCCAGCAGAAAAGGGTACATTATTCTGAGGTTAACTATTGCAATAAAGCAGTAACCACAGTATTCTGAATGTATTTTTCCCATAGAACTCTAGTCTTCAGACTGTAACCCACATAATATAAACCTTGAAAGCAATTAACCTGGCAGGATACTTAAGGTTTTTAGCCATAAAAAGCTGAGAAAGAGGCTATTGGCTAGGTGGCCACTGAATATCTGAAGGAGGAGAAAAAAAATGTGAAGGACATGAACTTGAAGTTTCAAGTGTATTTTAATACCCTTAATTAAAAGATTTTTGTATTTGAGTGAAATACAAGCCTGGGTTGTACTGGGTGTGAAAGAGATACTAGTTGACTGGATGTTGGAAAATGTGATGTCCCTCTACAAGAAGATCCAGAGGGAAGATCCAGAGAACTATAGGTCTGTCAGTCTGACCTCTGAGCAAGGGAAGTTCATGGAGCAGATCCCCTTGAGTGCCATCCCATGGCATGTGCAGGACAACCAGGGGATCAAGCCCAGCCAGCACAGGTTTGTGAAAGGCAGGTCCTGCTTGACTGAACTCATCTCCTTCTGAGACAGGGAGACCTTACAAGTGGATGAGTGGAAAGCTCTGGATGTGCCTACCTGGACTTCAGGAAAGCCTCTGACACCATTTCCTACAGCATCTCCTGCAGAAACTGGCTGCTCATGGCTTGGCTGGGTGCTCTGTTGGATGGGCTCTGCTGGGATGGCTGGGCCCAGAGGGTGTTGGTGAATGGAATTACATCCAGTAGTGTTCCCCAGGGCTCAGTGCTGGCACCACTTCTGTTTAATATCCCCATCAATGATCTGCACGAGGGCATCCAGGGCACCCTCAGTCAGTTTGCAGCCTGAGCTGGGTGGCAGTGCTGATCTGCTGGAGGGCAGGAAGGCTCTGCAGGGGGATCTGGACAGGCTGCATTGATGGGGAGAGGCCAGAGGTCTGAGGTTCCACAAGGCCAAGTGCCCGTGCCTGCTCCTGCCCTTGGCTCACAGCAACCCCTGCAGTGCTACAGGCTGGGGCAGAGGGGCTGGAAAGATGCAAGCTGGAAAAGGACTTGGGGTGCTGGGCAACAGCAGCTGAACATCAGCCAGCAAGTGCCCAGGTGGCCAAGAGGCCAATGGCATCCTGGCCTGGAGCAGCAACAGAGTGGCCAGCAGGACCAGGGCAGTGACCATGTCCCTGTTCTCAGCACTGCTGAGGCCACACCTTGAGTTCTGTATTCAGTTCTGGGCTCCTCAATTCCAAAAAGATGTTGAAGGGCTGGAGAGAGTCCAGAGAAGGGCTCTGGTGGTGAAGGGTATGGAGCACCGGTCTGATGAGAAGCAGCTGAGGGAGCTGGGGATGTTTAGCCTGGAGAAAAGGAGGCTCAGGGGTGACCTTGCCACTTTCTACAACCCCTGAAAGAAGGGTGCAGCCAGGTGGGAGTCAGTCTCTTTTTCCCAGGTAACAAGCAAAAGGACAAGAGGAAATGGCCTTAAGTTGCCTTCATCTAAACTGATCCCCGTTTTTCCAGCAGTAGCTTTTTTTTCCCCTAAAGAAAATTTATTCTGCCTGACTGGTAACTATAATGAAAATCAATTTGCAAATACAACTATCATACCAAAAATGTTTCTAACAAGAGAATATAATGTATCTCTGGATAATTATTTTGCTGCACTTTAATTTTTCTTAGTGATTTAAAGGGTTAAAAACAGTAATGCATTTATTTTTTAGTAGATGGCTATTTTATTAATTAATCTTGATATATATAAGTACTAAGAATGCACATAGCTATCATTTTACCACATGCATATTAATTTGTCAGAATAAACCAACCAACTTTATGCTAAGCAGCATCTTTCCATACATGCACAGATAACCCAAGTGCCCTCTCAACAATACTTTGACTCCAGTAATAAATTAAGATCAGATGTTTAAACATTAAACATGATTAAATAAAAAACAACCTCTAATTAAACAATCTCTTTGACACTTTATTTTTACTAACTCCCCACTCTTGTGATAGCTCTCTCAATACAACATACTTTTCATATATGGAATGTGGTTACTTTGAACTTTAAAAGCATGTGGAACATGGAAGACAGCATTACTATTTTCTTTGTTTTCTTTTGATACTTGCCCAAATTTGTTAAATAAGTGTGTCTTAAAAAGACAAAAAGATAAATCTAATTATCTTGTGCAGATTACTGGTAATTGCCACTTTCTTGTGTTGATAAATACATAGTTGAGTTTTGTATGTAGATGATTTTATTTGTAATGTTTAATTCTTAATTCTGCAAACAGAGAGAAGTTCAACATCCTTCTCAAGTAAAGCTTGAAGGCACCTTGCAAAATACCCTGTCTCTCAACTATACCAGTTACACTTGTTTATAGATAGAAATCTATAGTCTTCAGTAAAATACATTTATTGTTACCTGGTGATGGTAACAATGAATCTTTGAGTAAGAGAGATGACAAGGATTGGCTTGCACTGGCAAATTATCATTAACAAATAAGATCAAGAAACAGCTTCATTGAAAGGCTCAAACTAAGAGATTTTAGGGGCTTCAAAGAGGAAATGATATGGCTTTTTAAATCCACTATGATTATTCCCTTTTGATATAGGTGAAGCTAACTTAGCTGTTAGACTTAGAGACTGTTCAAGTATCTCATGGAGCCAAATACTAACCAATTAATACTGTATGTTTTGGAATTGAAGAGATTCTTTATTACAAAATGTTTCTTTTGTAAGTTAAGACACAAAATGGCAAAGAAGGTCCTGCAGTTAAGCTATTTGAAGCAGAGACATTAGAAAACCTGAAACTAGTAAGAAATATTAGAAACACATGTGGTATCAAGTTTCACTTTTAAGTTAGACTTTAGCTACATCCAGATAAGTTAACAAATTTAACTTATGCTGGGGTTACCTTGTGCAAATTTTAAGTCAATGAACTTTCTTGTTATTTTCCGCCTTAAGATCAAGTTATGCAGTCATGCTCATTAGACAGACTAAAAATATGCATTTACTTGAATTGTACTGCATTTTCAGACTGCTATTGGTCACACATCATATAGACTTTTCTCTCACTGCTGAATGCAGTTTTGAGATATAAATGGTAGTTCCTGGAATCCAGACAGCTTTTGCCAGAACACACAGATAGGTTTCAGTGATGATTTGTACAAAAACTTAGCAAGATAAGTTGCACTGCAGACATGTGTGCACAAATGCCTTGGAAGCAAAGCTGATGGAACCTGTCTAAAGAGAGCAGTGTAGGGCTTTTCCTCTGCTTGAATCCAGTAGTGAACTCAGGTAAGAAAGACCCACTGGGGTCTCTGGCAGCAGTATCTCCTCCTTAAGTGAGGCATCTCTAGTGGACTAGGGTGGAAATAAATAATGAAACTTAAGCATCTCCCTTTTCCAAAAGGAAAATACAAAACAGGGTTGAGAGAGGGAGAAAGGAGAGACAGAGAGATCATGGTAAATACCAGACTGAATTACCTCTGGCTCTGCTCCTTAATTAGGGGAAGACTAAGTGGAACATGAACAGATGGGAAATGAACCGCTTCTCACTTAGTACAGACAGATCTATGAGCCACAAAGCCAGAAGAGGGAGGATATCCTTCAGATGGAGGCAAAAAATGCCCAACTTTTACCCTCTAAGAGACACAGGTTTGATGCTCTAAGAACCCTTGCACCATCACTTACTCCAACACAGCTCTTCTCCACCATGCCAGGAGCCAGCAGAGCATGTCTCTAGCTGTACAACATTGGAGGCATTAGCCCCATTAAGTTAATAAAAATCAGCTGCTTATACAATGGCATTAGTGAGCTCAAAATTCAAAGAAGTAAGGGTCAGACTGTCCTGTCCTCTGCAGATTTTCCCAGCCTTCTCCAACTCTTCCACGGTGTGCCTTGGATTTCTGGCACAATTAAAACATCTGTCAGCCACGCATACCCTGTTCCACTTAACAGCCTCACTTAGCAACTCACTGCAAGTCTCCTGCTCGGAGTGTGCATGTTCTGCCAATTCCCCATTCACTTCTCATTTGTGAAGTTTTAATCTTGTGCCTGCTGGTTTTTTGGTCTCAAGAGAAAGAAAAGGTTTTGTACTTTAAAAGTGTGAATACTTTCATGAGGTCACTTAAAGACTACACTAAATTACTTGTGTAATTACTTATACAACTGTAGACACATTTAACATGCCAAGCTCATAGATACCTGTACTAGATAAATTTCTCCATATATTCCCCTCTTTCCCAAAGTCTCCCTCTGACAAGTGACTGGCTGGAAGCTTAAGTGCCCTTACATAAATGAATATTGGAAAAAAAAACCAACACACCCATACTGCATTGAGCAGCAGGCAACTAGAAATATTCATTTGATCTTCAGTACTGAGAAGCTACAGATCACAAAGAATTTATCCCATACACAGAATTAATTTCTGATAAAATAAAAGTAAAAAAAAACCACCAAAACCAAACAGACAAAAAAAACCTTTAAATATAAATTACTAGAAGTTACACCATTTACTAGTACTTAATTTCCCAGAGAGTTCTTGAAAAAAAAAGTTGATCAGCACACCTAAATGACATGTCATCATTTCATCCAAGAACAGCATATTCTTTAGCAAACCTGAAAGGTTGTTTAATTTCATTATAGACCTACACTCTCCCTCTTTCCTAAACTCTCAGCAACATGCAGTGTTTTATTTCCTACAATAAATATGTATCAGATAAGGAAAAAGGGTTTTTTCCATAAGTGCTTTTAGGACCTGATCCACAATTCTTTGATATTCACAGGAGCTTCTTTGGGAGATTTCAACAAAATTTCATAAACTAGAATCCAACAGAACTGCTTCCCATCAGAAGCTATTTAATTTCACTCAGCACTTCCTAAAATGAACTCCAATATCTACTTTTGGACCAGGTAAGTTCCAGGAAGACAGTCCTGATTTTTTCTATCTTCAAAAGACCAAAATTTGCCACTGCAGTTTTTCTAGTATTTAGTAATTTGTGTTGCTTGAAAGGGAAGTCTAATTTTGAATTTTAATTATTTCCTTTTCTGGCTATTCAGATTTAATTCTAGTATTCTCTTTTCTGCAAAGATACTCACATACTACTTACTCCTTATCTCTAATTTTTGCAAGCGCAGCAGGTCAGACTCTCATTTCCAATCAAAGGGCATTCTCCTTAAACTCCTTTGACATTGTTCCAGTATTTTTCCTTCACCCAAATTTTAACTTCCTTTTCAATATACTGCTAGCATCAAAACTATATTTAGTATTAGCTTCAGGTATAAAATAAATAGAAGTCAAAAAAGTTAGAACTCTCTGATCTTATTTTTATGCCTTCTAATTTATCCATCCTAGGGTGCAGTTACTCCTAATCTGAAGGTCCACCTAGTGCTAAATTCTTGTCCTCTTTGACCTCTTGTTCCTTCTCAGAGCTATCACCTCCCTGAACACCACCCTCATCTCTGCAGTTCAGCATTCCTTTTTTAATCATATAAGTATTAATCTCACTATATTAAAAGAATCTCATCTGAACAGGCTCAGAATGCCAGGTGATCCAAGTTGATTTTGTACAAAATCTTTAACTTTATTCTGCTTCAACATTTGAATGGATTTTGCATCCTCTGCAAGATTTCACTACATGAAATGTCAATTGCTCGTTGACAACTACATTTTGACTGTCATAATTTAATTGTCCATTACTTATTTAATTTTTGAGTTTCTTTATTATAAAGCTCTGCAATAATTAGCATTTTAAAAATCCAAGATACAAAATTTCAAGGTAAATACTTTGTAAGAAGCATCCTCAAGAATCCTTAGAAGCCAGCTAAAACACTATCTAATGCTTTATCCTTTGGAAGTCTATTTTACCTTACACGTTAGTCAATAAAAATAGCAACCTATTGTAATTTAATAACAATAATGATATGATTCATAATGTTAGTTGTAACAACAGCAGATATCAAAAAAATGAAGCTAATTTCCAGAGAGACTTTGATTATTTCTAAGAGTAACAAGTTAAGCTTATTTGGAGCTATTTTATCTAATTGAAACTATTTTTGTGAAGAAAACACATGGAGCAAAGCCACCGAAGTACAGGAAGAACTTATCCCCATCTCACACCATAACTGCAAGCTATATTTTATATTTATAACTGGCAAAGTATTGCCCCCCTCTTCAAAGAAAAACTGCTGGTGAGGCTCTTCTTCCTCTGCCCACTTTGCTTAAAATGTTCACAGCATGAATTTTTATCTCCACAGTGGGAGGCCAAGGATTTCTGGCCCCAGTTCTGGCAAGGATTAGCCCCAGTCTCCAAGAGGGTGGAGAGATTTAAAGGTCAATTTAATTAGCTCATTCTAATCTCTCACATGCCTAATGTAAATGTCATTGTTTTCTAACTGCTACTTTACCAGACAAGACTGTATTTTAGAAACTTTGAACACATGAACTATGTGTTGGATGTAATACAAATACTCTGTGTAACTAATTTAAGAAGGGATCCTAATAAAAATTGCCATTGAATCAAGAGCTGTTCTTAAGAAAAAGGGCAATAGGAAAATTCTGGTGGTAAAGCATAGGGAGCTTTAGAAGAACAGTAATCTTTCAAAACTGACTGGCTTAACAGCTTCTCATTGATTTAAATCTTCCCCATTTCACAATATCTGGACAAAGGCAAACAACAGTTTCTGGTGCTGTGATCTCATCCAAAAGCTGTGGAAAACCAAAATGAGCTTCAAAAGCTCAACGTACCCTAAAGACAAATCAGATCACATCCCAGACTATTTAAGAGTGCCTCTGGGCAAGCTTTGCATGAACAAATAGGCAAAAACACGTGCACAGATGATGCTCTGTGATGACTGAACTCACAAGTCAGTGGAAAAGCTCATTGCTGCTGAAGAATGATGTGCACACAGTCTGGCTGTTCTTCTGCAGCTATAGTCACAGTGCTGCTCTCTGGCCCAGGCACAACTTCCCAACAATACAAACCTGGAGATTCCCCCAACCTTTTTTTTCCACAACCTCAGGAATTATGGATATTGAAATCAGACCAGGATAACCGATTAAGAAGGACATCAGACACAGTGTCATACAACTGATATAGATGCTCCAAGGTTATTTGCTGTTATTTGCAACAAGTAGCCCATTTCTGAGATGATTTTTCAGGACAGTGTTTTGTCAGTGACTTGTAGAGGGAACAAAAGAAAACATCAGTGCTTTGCCTAACAAAAGAAGCACCAAATCCAAAGATATCTGGGGTTGTCATACAGGGAAAGGTAGGGACAACTTTTGGGTCTATTTTGTATGGTAACACCGTGCATTCTTGCAAAAAAACATACGGTGCTTATCTGGAAACCCTGTTGCGGAAGCATGACCAGGCGACATTGGAAGGTATAAAAGGAGTCTGACATGGAGAAAAGGGTACCTGACATACCAGTGACTTGTGCTACAAGCACATTCAGGGGTGTAACCTCTCCTGCCTTTGCCAGATACATGGACAATTTTGCATTATGATTTCTTGTAAGCTCATAAGCATGGGTCTCATGAGTGAATGTCATGGGATCTCCAAAAGATGAAAACAGGACACCGCTGGTCCTGTGCTGCATCCATCAGAAATATGGAACTCCTTCTATGATCTAGTTATGATGTGGATGTACACATTCCAAGTACCTATGAACATTTATAAAAAAATTGTATTCAGGCAGTGATTACTATGGTGAAAGATGTGAAAAACTTTGACAGAGAAAGGAGAAATAAGAACTTTTTCTTCTTTGCATTGGGCTATCCTTCCAGGACAAAGGTTATGGGTTCCTTGACTCCACTGGATAAGAGTTAATGAATAAAATATGAGGGTCTTTCCCAAATCAAGTTATCCTATTGAGACTGTAGATCTAGATTTGGAGCTGTCAGCTTAAGGCATGCACTTGCTTTGGGAAGAGTTAGGGCTCTTTTTCTGGGAATCTTTTCCCTTTAGTCCTGCAAAGCTTGGCTTGATGTCTTCCTTTCAACAGCTGTGCCTGTAAGAACTTGGGGAGTACCTATCAGTTTAAACTTTTGATGTTGCCAGCACATGTTAAATTACTGTTTTCCAGTTTGAAGGCCTGGTTGTGAATGATACTCAGTTTAGGGAAGAAACAGCTGAAAGCAAGGCAGGTTAAATGTTTTCTAGGGAAAACTGAGAGAAACCACAAGTTAGAATTTCTGTTGCCATATGTACTAAGATTAAGTCCCACCATCACTAAATTATTATTTGGGCTGATACTTAAGGCACTAAATCTTAGAACACGAGATTTAGATTGCAAACTTCATTTTTTACATGCTGGAAAGACTACAAACAGCAGTTTTTGTTACTACAGCTGGTTCAACACTTGACTACCACCACTCCCTACACTCATGTCAAAAAAGATGTCAGCACTTCTGAACTTCTTTGTGTCAATGCCCATTTGGGATTCACAAACTGTATATACTCTCCTACAGGAATCTCATCTGACATGAGCGCAGGAACTTTTCATGCACTGACAGACTTAACATACTAAAATACAACGACTAGCACTGGTATTTTCTTAACAAGACAGTTCTTGCTTTGACAACTTTTAATGTTGGAATTAACTGAAAAGATTGTCTGAGGAATAAGCTCCAACTCCTAACACAGTTGTTGCTGACCTTGCTGTTTGTAGTTTGATGCTAGATGCAGGCTTGTTCTTTCCCAAAACAAGGGCCAAGAAATAAAAGCATGAATTTTAGCTCAGATGCACCAGCTGAGAGCTCTGATTAATATTTGTTTGCCTGAAGAAACATCATCCTGGATTGCAAAGTGCTTTTTAAAGTTCTTTAGATGATGTCTTAGGACTGGATAAGTAATGTAAAATGAATAAAAATATTTAGAGATTGAGAAGAATTTTGATGATCTGAAGCTCAGAAACATCAAAAGAAAATTATATTGAAGGCTGACATCTAAAACACAAGCCTAGAATTTGCATTGTTTTCCTGATGCCTTGTTATGAGTCTGGACTATAAATCCTTCTGCACAGAAAGCTCTGGCAGATACTGAAAAGTCTCCTTAACAGCCTTATCAGAAGTTAAAGATACTGAGTTCATAAGGTTAGTTACTAGGGAAATTGCTTAAAAGTAGGAATTCTCATTGATTATTGTAGATTTCAATCTTTTATATGGAAAAATGCTTAGAGAAATAGCAAGCATAGGTAAATTAAAAAGAACTTACAGACCCATCTGCTAAAAGTTTTTTATGAATTCTTTGTCCTGTACAGAGAATCTCTACAAACTGCTCCTGCAGACAGGAAAAGTCAGATCTGAGCCTGTATCCTATTACACTGAGTACTAAAACTTCAAGGGAGTCAGTTGTGCTCTCCCTCATGCCCAGTAGAAGGCTCATTAGGTGCACTGGGACACTGCTGCCCTCTGGAATGAGCAATTGTACTTTATTGGGTAAGAACCCAGTCTTCCTCTTTTGCCTAGCAGAATCCAGATGCAGGATTCAGCAATAACTTTAAGCAAGAACAGATGTGTTGGAGCATAGTAAAAAAAAGTTTCCCTTCCCAGATCAACAGCAGCAGAAGCATTTGTAACAGTAGTAGATCCTATCTTTCTGCAGATTGTTGGGGGGTGTTAGGCGACCTGTTAATCTCATAATATTGCAGTTTACAGAAACTAACCCTATAATTCTTCTAATAGAACTCTATTATTTTTTCTAAGATAACAAAGAATATCAACTGACTTGAGAAGAAACCCAAAATTAAAACAGCTATCCCATTAATGGGGTGGAGGGGTGTGTGAAGGGGTAGAAATCTTTCTGTAGAATAACCTTTACAGGGTCTAAAGCTAAGGGGAGATGCAGAAATTAAAATTAATTTAGTGCTTAGTGAGGGACTTCACAATATCTGTTTCCTAATCAATTTTTTATTTTCTACCAGAAACAGTTAATGCTCTCAAGTACTCTCCTATGAATATTAGAAGGATTCTTTTTCAATTAAACAAGAAAACACTAACAAAAATACATAATGTACCCTATCAAGGCAAAATTTGTCATTACTAAATGCTCTGGCTTTTGGAATTATTTTGACACTTTAAAAACTAATCTTCAATCAAAGATGCATATGCACGTTCTTGTAACATCCAAGAGTACAAAGTAAAACAGTAGTCTCTCCCTTTGATAATTTATACTCTGTATTAGTGGGTAAAATGGCTTTAAAGTTTTTCCACCATTCAAATGCAATTTTGATTCATACTGACTAAGCACCACTTGTGTTCCCCCTTTTAAGAAAAATCAGCCAGATCAGTTTTTAATTTAATGCAGTAACTGTTTTAGAATTTTTTTATACAAGAACAAAATTTGTCAACCTAGATTGAAGACTTTATTTATCATAGCCAGTTTGTATATGTAATCTTTGAATTAAACTCAAGGTTTCACTAACTTCATACTATATTTTCTATGCCGCTGTCCATTATAAAGCATGAATCACAAAAAAGTCCACACTTAGCATTAGCAACTACATATGTATTTTCACAAAACTTCAATCCAGTTCAATACTAAATGTCTCTTGGAGATGCCCAACTAGGTATGAAATATAGACAGCAGGACAGATTACCAAAAACATCTCAAAAAGGGAGTTGGTTTCTGTTATGTGAAGGATGGGAGCTCATTTCGGGAACTGTAATTGCCATTACTGGAAATGGCTTCCTGTAAGGCATGAACCATATACAATTTAAGGAATTCCTCTGACTCCAAATCAAGATTACTTGTAGGATAAAAACCATGATGAGATTTAAATCCCTCTTCAGAGACAAAAGGAGATCTCTGTAAGACAAGTTCCATATATTAATTATTCCACATGTGAACTAAATCTGTGTTAAACAGCCCACAAAATTACTACAAAATGAAAAACACAATGTAAAGAATTAAAATTAGTATAGCCCACTGCTTACAGCATACGCTACCAATTTTTTTCATGAGGTAGGCTTTGTTTTTTTAGTGCTTATGCATAAGGAAAGACTATTTGCCCTCTGGAACAACTCATCAAGGATATCAGCAGAGCATTCCGAAAACAAAGGCATTTAGAATGAATGTTCTTTGAGCCTGTGACTGATGTGTCTGACTAATGAACAAGGTAATTGGGTTTATTTATCTAAACCAATCCTTTCTGGCTCAATAATGGGAATGACATTGTTCACAGTTGACGATGACTCTCTTCTGAAAAATCATTACCTAAAAAACCTATCAGAGAAAGTAACTTGATATTTCTTCCATAAGCTTTCCCTTACTTCTACACTGCAAATAATTTTTCAGTTTCAGGTTTGATTCTGAGTATAAGAATAATTTTAACCATTAATAATTGGAATAACTTTCTTGAAGATAAAGGTTATCTGAAAAAAAGTATATGTAATGAAAAACTCCCTTTCTCTCAAATACCTTCCCTTTTTGAATCACAGAGACTGTAACATTAAAATGAAAGTAACTTCTACTTTTAATAGGGATAATCCCTATCTTACACACAGGGAGACAAATTTTCTTTATGTTTAGTTCTGTAAAAATAATTTCATTTTGAAAGTGAGTTCAAAATACATTAATGTTTTGAGCATTTAATTTCTTTTAAATCAGATTAGTCCAGTAGAAAAGGAATTCAATGTAATAAATTGCTCAGGCTGAGGAAAAAAGCAATAGTGAAGGCAGACATTGTCTTCCCTTAGGGTTAAAATTAACTATCTTCTGTTTTTCACTAAATATGCTTTAAATACTAAAAAAAATTAAATTCTTTTTCTAATACATAATTTTGCTGTATCAAAACCCAGGATGTAGTTACATATTCTTATTTTGATTGTTGATTGGTTACATTGCTAAAACACAGATACAAAGAAGCATTTTTTGTTTTTATCTGAAAATATAGACAGTTTATCCAGTGACTGTTCCTTAATGCTGTTTTATCATTGTTATCATTAATAACTCCAAACAGCAGTATAACATAGTTACAACAGGAATTTCTGTTGCAGAACAGCAGTGCAGATAGAAACATTTCAGTGCTGTGGAAAGCAGCATTTTTGATTATGACAACTTTTATTGCCAGTCTTAACTCACTACAGCATCTTATGTCTTCTAACATTTACTGAACTCTACCTTCCATTGTCTAGCAATGTTAAAAGCCCATGCTCTAAAGATAGCAAGCATGAGCTGACATCACAATTTTAAGAGCAATCACACCTTCCTTCTTTGACACTCAACCTTTTCCTTTGTTAAGAAAAGTGAAATCTTTGTATAAAGGGATCAAGTAACTTCTCAAGCAATAGGATCCCCATTGGTCCATTAGCAGAACTGAACTAGGAATGCAATTCGATATATCTGCTTAAACTGCTGGACTCAGTTATGGTGCATTTCCTTTTAAACAGTTCTTCATAAAGAGGATAATGAAAAATCATGTAACACAATCATGACAGCCCTGCCAAAATAAACCAACAATCCTCTTCTCCACGGACTGGGAAAGTGTCTTAGCAAGGTCACAGTGGCTGTATACTGAGATTCATAACCTAATCTCTGCCTACACCTCTGCACACTTTAACCCACCTAGGCATTTCTAACACATTGTTTGATCCTGAAAGGGGGAAAATTGGTAAAAAGGATGGTTGCAGGATTCAGATATAGATTTTGGCTGCAACACTTAGTATACTGTATTGGCAAGAATGGGAGTGTTGTACAAATGCATTTTGTACCATTTGTTTAGCTACTTAAAACCATTTCTTAAAAATTCTCTTAATGTATCTTAGTGACATTATAAATGTAACTGCAGTTCAAATCAAAATAGTTTAAAAAAGCAAGAGTATGAGAGAAAGCAGTACTGGGTTTCACAGCAAGCATCCTTTAGGACAGGACATCTTGCCATGTGACTGCAGAAAGAATTATTCCTGTGACTGAAATGCTGTGCATTAGGAACTGTTAATGGACAAGAGAATTGTCAGTGAGAACTAGCAAATCAGGCTGAAGCAGAGTTCAAGGACTTTCTTTTGCAAAGGCAGAAAGAAACTCTGACTGCATGGAACAACTCTGCCAAATCTAGAGCAATTTCTTGGTTTGCTGTATCTGCTTCACACAAGCAATTTTTTTCCAGATCCTCTTAACAGGAAAATGAGACATGATGAAGCTGGCAGGCCACAGGTCACTTTCTTCTAACCAAAAAGAGCATGAGGGTTTAAAAAAAAATAAAAAGACTCTGGTCATTTCAGAAACCACATGTCATACAGACAGAACACTGAAGCAACGGTTATCTAAGTGACTCAGCTGAATATAGAATCTCTTGTCAGAAGTATCCAGACATTATTTTTCCTCCTTATTGCAAGAGATATTATCCTGCAGCTTCAGTAAATGTGCCTTATATGGAGACAGTCTAATGGGAAACATAAAGGACTAAAGATGGCAGAAGCACAGGAACCAGAAGCCATCCGGGGCAGGCCAAAAGGCAAAACAGAAATGTGCATTTCACCAGCCCTTTTTTAAAGTGAACTTACCTGAAAGTCTTGATCATCAATTCCAAATCTCTCCCTTAGATTACGGAAAACCATAGGACAATATTCTTTAAATTTGAAATGACTTGGCATGTTTTCTCTGAAAGAAGATAAAACCAATTCAACTTCATTACTGTGCACATATAATAAGTAACTCAAGAGAATTTTGTCTCAAAGCTGTCCATAGAAAGCTGAGGGTAACAATAACAACCCTCTTACAAATTCTCTTCTAATGCTTTCTTTTTTTCAATGAGATTGGGTTATATTGTTTTTCTTCACAATGTTTAATGAATATTTATTAGCTTGCTACAACATCATTATGTCTTAGCTAAGTAAGTACAACAATGATGAAATGAACACAAACTGTATTTTGACAATTCTGAAATATGGACTTGAAATAAGAAAAGAATGCTTTCTCACTGCCCTAAACTTACTTCAAAGGTGAAATCTTAGATCGGACTATACAAGAACTACTATGTCATTTGTAACATCAAGAAGTACTAATACTCCCAAAACTTCAAGAAAATTTGACTCATTCAATACAGAACTAGTTTTAATATCCTAGTGTTCATTTTAGGGTTATACAAGAGAAAAGTTATTTCGACCTTTTTCGCAGAGCAGAAGACTCAAAGTAGCAGAATTTTTCTTTTCTACATATATTCTTGAAAAAATCCAGGTTATACACAAACCAATATTAATAGTTTTGTATATCTGTACATACTACTCACAAGGCATTTTATTTTTAAGAGACAACAGATATTGCATGAAACTACTGTAATACTTTTGACTTCTGTATGATGGGTATTATTTTGCATTATGGAAAATAAAAAGCTGAACATTACTCACACTTGATACAGGCTTTAGATCCTCATTTAAATACACTTAATAAAGAGCACGTGCACATCAAGTAGA
>VWYI01003913.1:0-14602 GCA_013399455.1 Anthoscopus minutus
TATATTTTTAGTGTTTAAAAAATATTCCAGGTAAACACCAGACTATCAAAAACAGCCATTTCTTGTGTAATGCTTCCAGTACTGCTCTTTTCTTCTTGATTAAAAGAGAAACAATCTGAAAGGCTTCATGGTGCTTTTCCAGTTCAACCTCTACTCACTTGTAACTGTACTTAAAACTTATTGAAAAGGTCAGAAAACATGTAACTGTTGTGCTATCTCTGGTTGTATTTCACACTATATCTTGACACAAAACCTATTGAGTAATAGTTATGACAGATCTGACATAATACAGAAATATTCAAACTAATATAAATGAAAAGGCATATAGATTTTTATATCAAAGTCTTTATTTTGACACATCCAAAGCAGATCAGTATTTACTTTCAGAAGTTTTCTGGAGGGGAGTGACCTCATTAAAATCAGCAACTCCTCACGAGGCATGAAAATTTCCGGTTTTCATCAAAACCTTATTTCCCAAAAGAAAGCTGGTTTAACCACAAGATTGCAACGAGATTTTGTTGCTACCAAGAATGTCATTATTTTGGCTTCTACACACCTCTCTGTAAACTTAAGATGGATTCACAAGGGCCAGGACCAACCATTGAAATGTGCAGGGAGAGTTCCCACACTGCCAAGGTTTGGAGAGAGTAACAAAGAAAGACAAAGCACTTTGAAGAAAATGTCTTCATTGCATTAGAAAAGGATGAAATACTCCCAGTGTCTGACCACATGCTGCTCCAGATCCACACAGACTGACCTGTAGCAACACCTTGGCCAGCAATTTGGACATATGTGAGCCATAGGAATTAGACATATATGAGTGTCAGATTGATGCTGCTGACCAGAAAAGGGGCAGTGCCCAGACAACTCATTCCACTCCTGCTAAAGATGGGCTGCAGCACATCCTCCAAGCCTTGGGACCCCTCTCCATCAGGAATGGGAAAGGGAAATGGCTCTTTCCAGCACTTTTGTGACACTGCAAGTTCATTTGAGGACATTCCTTCCTTTCTTTGCCTCGAGTGTCCCAGCAGAGATTAGAGCACAGTAGCAAAACTTAGAGCAGAAAAGTAGAAACCTTTTTGGTTTTTTGGCCAGGTAACTGGATAAAGAGCCAGCATTAATGTAGGTGCTGTCAGAAAATATCATGGTTTGAAAAGCACCTTTGGCTGTTCAGCTCTTTGGATTTGGGTGTGGATTTTTCATTCTGCCTTGCAGCTTTCACCTGCTTCCATATCAGTTTGTGCTTCAAATCTGGGCATTTTCTATCTGAATGATGCAGAGCTTGTATTTGAACATACTCAAGGTATGCAACTCTCTTTGCAGTTAGATACAAATCTATTCTGAGGAGGGGGTTTGGGATTAAAGAGCATATTTAATTTTTAGCCTCATCTTTTGGGCCCTGTTTTCATCTGGAAGTTGCCTTCAGATCTCAGAAGTCTAGCTGCAGCAGAGCAATACATCTGCAGCAGCCTGGCTGTTACATAGAAACTACATATTTTCCTATTTTTACCTTTTTCTTCAATGTGAAACCCTTTCATGGCCTGTCCTTTTAAAATGCCAGAGGCAGATAGGAAAAGCACCCACTCCATGGTCAATATGCACAAGGTCTTAAGAAAAAGCCTTCAGGCTAATGTGTACCAAATCTGCGAGCAGTTTAAAAATATTCAAATTATCATTGCAGCAGACTCAAATGGGCTTTTAAGATCTCCAGGGCTCTTGACATTATGGTAATTGTTGTCAGAAAGGACATAACATCTCTCAGAGAAGAATCTACATAATGTTCCAGAAAGGGTGGAAGGAAAAACAGCATTTCATTTGGAAAGAGTCAAAAATGCCTCATGAACTTCTTCCAATGTGTTGCTTGTACAGCACAGGATGAAATGCCACTAAGTTTAAATTACTACAAGTTTTTTAGAACTTTAGATTTCCTCTTTATGTCTCTGAGAGAGAGTTCATCTTTCTTTGAAGGGCTGGGTTATCTATAAAGCACTGGATAATCACATGGGAAGTTTATAGCTAATCAAGGGTGGATATGCTCAGGAAAATGAACTTTTTCCCCACCAAGCACAGTCTTTTAAACCTGCGAAGCATCATCTGCATTATTCTGTAGATTGCTTTTGAAAGAATCACTGCCAAAGTGCATAGGCCTTGATTCTCACATCTTCGGAGACAAAATCATGGCCTGAACACTTCAGCTCAGAGCCAGGGTGGGAGCTGTACACTCAGAAGTCTCATTAATATTCCTCAGAATGAACCAGAGATGTGCATATTTAACATTTTTCCACCCAGCCAATAGGAGTGGCTCTTCTTTTTTCTGTCTGACTATGAGATATCCTTTAAACCTTGTGCCTTCCTAAAAATGAGGAAATTCACTGGTTTTCCATAAACTTGGGGGCAGATATTCTCCAGATTTTCTCGGGTCCCTATAAAACTCTTAGCAAATATGAAAGTCACACAAAGAACTATCTGCACCTCTTCCCTTTCAGTTCTGTTTGCTGTTAAATCACTTCAGTTTATATATGGGTGTTGTGTAAGACCCTGGTGATTGTCAACCAAGAGAAAGGAAGCACAGCATCTTCCTTCTTGAAAGGAAGGGAAACCACGGTGGTGCTGCAGGGTTTGGCAGCTGTGGGACATCCAGAAGTTTTGGGAGACTGTAAGGGCAACTCAAGGGCAATCAACAAGGCTTGGGGTGAGGAGCTTTGTTCTAACTCTGGAACTCTTTTATGCCCTGAGAAAAAAACCCTAAATGTTTTTTATTAGTGCTAGCAGACTATCCAGTACTCTTGTTGGAGCAGACACAAAGCAGATCCTTAAGGAACTTCATCCAAGGATTTTTTGTGCCCACACACAGGGTTTTTATACCCTTCTGACCCCACCCCATCATCACATCACCCCTCAAGTCCATTGGTAGAAGCACTGTTGTGAAAGCATCCCCAAAAATCAAAAATGCAGATAAATCCTGGTTTTCCATGGTGTTTTTTGCAGCACAGATATTCTTTGTTTTCTTCTACCTTTATCTTCTTTCTCTTCTCCTCATGGATACACAGGAATCCTGCTGGCTTCTTTCTGTCAACTCTTTCATCTGACCCCCAGCCCACGGTGGGCCCTCTCCACGCAGTACCAGCTCATCATCCATTAAATCTTCCAGGAAAATGGCAAGGTGGATATCTAAGTAAGACAGTCTCAGTTCTGGAAAAATTTGTGTTACAATATTTCTTTTCTGGTACCAGTAACATAAGCCTGGGCACCAAAGCTTTTAAGATTCGAAATCTTGTTACTACCACAGAGACTCAGGCTCCCAGACCTCATAAATCGAGTCTGTGGATGCTGCTTCCTTTCACTTCTGGGGTGATTGAGTGATATAGAAGCAGAAGAGAGAGTAATGAATAACAGTGCGGGGTTAATCAAGTTTATTCACAGCATTGTCTTGGAAATAGCAATGCTGAAGGGCTATTCCTTAAATTTTAGAGGTGGGAGCTTCCTGAGGAGTGCTGGGAAGGGGAAGTGCACAGCAGAGGATGTGTGCACACCAAAGCTGGATGGGGAGCAGCTCTGCTGGGAAGGACCTGGGGGTGTTGGTTGATGTCAGGCTGGACAGGATCCAGCTGTGAGCCTGCACAGCCAGCTGTGAGACTGAGGGAGGTGTTCATCACACCCAGATCAGCACTCACGGGTTCATACCTGGAATACTGAATCCAATCCTGGCTCCCCAGAACTGGGAATGACAAACCGGAGCAAGTTTAGCTCCAAAGTTGTTAGCTCTCCTCCTCCATTTTATTTCCTTTCTTTGTCCCACCAGCCATCATTAAGCTTTTCTTGTTTCAAGCAGCATTAATCTTTAGTCATTGATCTCTAAATAGAATTGAAAAATAAAACATCAGACTATCAAGTTCTGCTTTCCTTAACCTAATCTGTTTCTAATACCATTTGAGTTTACGTTACTACTTATTTAAATATAATTTCCTGTATTGAGAGGACAACAGCTTGACTCAGATTTGAGTCATTTCTGTCTGGTGCAGAAATTTCTTTCATTAAAGGTACAGCAGAATACGTTCAGATGTTGGCCAACACAAGATTTGTTTAGCATTTAGGGCAATCACAGAGGATCAATAGAGTTCTGGGCCAGCTCAGATCTGATTGCTGAGCAGAGTTTGCAGATCTGCAGATAATGAAGGTGTCTTGGCCAGGTGAGATATCTGACAGCCAGGATGCTGAGCTGGTGTCCCAGTTAAGGGAGGAGGATCAAGCCAGATCTGCAGTTAAAGCAGTGCTGAGGAAGAATAGAGATGCACTGCAGCAGCTGTGGTCTTAGTGCCCCTAAGAAAATCACAGGTCACAGAAAGGCTTGGGTTCATCATCTCCTTCCAACCCCAGGGACAATTTCCAGTATCCCAAGTTCCTCCAGCCCCGTCCAGGCTGGCCCTGGACACTTCCAGGGATGGGGCAGCCACAGCTTCTCAACTGTACCAGTGACTCACCACCCTCACAGGAAGGAATTTCTTCCCAATATCTAATCTAAACCTTTTCTCTTTCAGTTTGAAGCCATTTCCCCTTGTCCTATCATTTGTCCTGTCACAAATATCCAAACTGCAATCCTTTGCATCTGAAATGAAGAGGGTACAGCCTTCATCCCCTCGTCTGTTTGCAGGGTTTTTGTGGGAAGCTCCCGAGTCTCACACTCACCTCTGGTTTCAGTGAGGGGAGAAAGGCTCCAGACTCCAGGTGGCAGATGGATCTAAACCCTGGTGGAGAAGAGCTGTTCTAATAAAGTCACTGAGTCCCAAACCACAGTCAAAGGGACATTGAGGCCATCAAAACCCACCCCCAGTCCTGTACAGGACAGCTGTTGTCCCTGCATGGGGACTGCTCCTGGTTCTGTTCCTCAGCTCTGGAATATTCCATAGATAGAATATTTTACTTATTTTGCAGTTTTGCCTGGGGTCGTCTCACTGCTGAGTGGGTGATAAAGCACAAAAACGTTTTAGTGGTGTCCAGCACAATTTGAAGAAAGCTTTTTAATAAGTTGATCCAGTTTGCTTTCTATGTGTAAGGCCCATTAGGTTATTTGAAAACTGTGGCAAATTATGCCTCTGGCTCATATTTTTGCATCACTGTTGTGTCTAGAGTTTTCTTTTTCTCTCTAACCTTGTAGCAGGAGACATTCAAAGGAACATTACCATCCCTCGCTGCATTTAACTTAACCAAGATATGACTCCTGGGGCTAGTCTAATGTGGAAAAGGGCAGGAAGAAATCACCATCAGTCAGCATATTAATGTTCTAAATTAATGCACATCCTTCTTCATAAAAATGGTTTCTTCAATTGCAAGTCAAATAATATTGATTCTCAATGTGACAGAAAGACAAGTGATCACTGTAATACAACTTAAAAAGCAACCTGAAGAGTAGCTGAGACAGGAGGGAATGGAAACTTGACAAGTGTTTTTGCCAAAGTGTCAGTAGAATTATTCTTTTAGGGAAGACAAGAAGTTTAAACATGCATAGGTAATTTAGATAAACCTTTTCTGAAATTCCAAGAGTAGAAAATGCTCTCTAATTTTCAGCTTCTTAAACTGTGATAGTATTAGTATTCATATTCGTATTAGTATGTAAGTAGCTCTGAACAAAATGTTTAATGTTTTGTAGAATATCAATTATCACATCACTGCATTTCTGCAGGAAAGTGTATGTCGTATTCCAATAGGAAGAAAACTTCACCAATTATCTCTGTCTTTCTTATAGCCAGGCTACCTCCACCAGCCCTTAAAGGAGGAAATGTTCAGAAAAGAGATTCTCTTGATATTTCTTTTAGATTTATATAGGATATGTGCTTGTAAATTCCATGTTCCCCATTTATCATTTTCATTGATGGATTCCGTTGTCCTATAACAAATTCCTGACTGTCTACCACCTTCAATACCACAATACATCACTACCTTTCCTTGAATCTGTTAAGATCGCCACTGATTGTCACTTCTTTCTCCTCAGATGCGTGTCTAACACATATCCAGGCACAATGCAGGCTCTAGGATATGCATGGCTCTTTTCCATTGCAGGAAAATCCTTACCTTAACCCCAGGTGTGGAACAGAAGCCAAATGGATGTGAGCTGAAAAATATCCCTGCTGTGCCAGGGGAGTTAAGTCTGTGTCAGACAACCAAGTGAGTTGAGCTCTCCTGAGAAACATCCAGCACGAGGAGAGGAGGAGATGCAGAGGAGGGTTGCTATGGAATGGGTGCAGAGAGGCGCAGAGAGGCTGAATCACCTGATTCTCCCCACCTATATCTGAGCCCTGTGGTACCAGAGCCCTCCTGACTCAGACAACCTGACTCATCTGGTGCCCATATAGTATACTCCTACTTCTTCTCTCATGGCAATCCTTTCCTCTTCCTCCACATAAACCAAGTCCCTTTGGCACGATGGACACATGCAGTATCACAAGTTTTTCTGTATCATGGTTCTTTTTCAGCTCTTTTTGCTGTTCCCCTGCCTATCCAGTCTGAACCACATCCCTGGCTGTCACCCACTGCCTCTTCAAAGCACGAGCACATACACAGACCCAAACACACAAAAGGCTTTCTAAAAATGAAATGCATCCTTCCCAGTAATTTCTGGAGTCACCACTAACAAAGCAATCCATTGTTGGAAATGTGTCAATAGGGACCACCCCACCAGTCAAGAGAGGAGTAGGGAGTGACTTTTAGCACTGGAGTGCCCTCACCCTGAACCTGCTGGCTGCCTCTCTGGCCCTATTTTCAGCTGTCCTAAACATCTTCTCAAAAATGAAATCTCCCTCTAAAGCCTGATGGGAAGAGAATGGAAAAGACTGTATGGAACTGAGGTTTAATTTCATCTCAGCTGTTTAACAAGCCCGCTGTTAAAGTTATTCCCCACTTCCCTTCTGCAGACAATGAGAAAAATTAGGTTACTCCACATCATACATCTCACCTTGTGCTGTGGCTTAGAAGTTCCTGCTGGAGGTTCCTCTTTCCATTATCAACTAAAGTAGGAACCTGAAAAATCTGTGAAGACTCATTTGCTAGTTTTAATGACTCAAGTTAGTCAAAATGTGTTCCACTCCTGAAGTGGCTTGTGTCTGCATTGCCTGTGTAGGTTGCCAGCTGCTTCAGGCAAAGAGGTGCCCTTCTTGGTATTTTATACTGTAGTCATGAAATCCACTTCTTATGTGCGTTGATTGATATCCTGGGGACTTCAGATGTCATGCACAACCATGGAAAAGCTCTCAGTGAAGAGTCAAAGTAATTGCAAAATGAATCACAACAAAGCATGGAAAAGCTACTGTAGATCCAGCTTTTGTTATAGTGTAGGTCCATCCTCCAGCCTGGAGGAAGAGGAAAATGCACAGAATGTCCCTGTGTGTTTGGTGGCATGTTGAATTTTATACTGAAGGTACTCAGGAAAACAAGGATTCACATTCCAGCTACTGCAGGGAACATTTCAAACAAGCCTTTTTGAGGAGAAAAAAACAAGTCAAATCCATGATCTATAATTATAGGTCAGGAATTTATAAGGGGAATGAGGCAATATTTCTTCTAGGAAACTATGTTAATGTCTTATATAGTATAGTATAGTTTAATATTTCTGCTTTCCAGCTCTACACCCTCTTATTTGCATCTTCTTCTTTGCATTCTTCTGGGACAGAAACACTTGATACTGCCAAGTTCTCTAAGGATTAAAACAGTGAGTTTGAATCTGCAATTCAGAACTTTGTGTGGCCCCATGGGCAGCTCAGAAAAGCTCCATGAAAGGAGCAGTGAACTCAAGCTCAGGCAGGTTGGAGAGCAGCTCCCTCACACAGAACCTCTAAAGGCTTTTGCCCCTGCCTTCAGCATCCTCAAATTGCAGGGGAGAAACCACTGGAACAACAAAATGTACAAAAAGAAATCAGAAATGAGAAAAAAGCCAAGCTTCACCTGCTGAAGATAAAAAATATTGGGCCTTCTTGCCAAGCATTCTGGCAAACCCAGCACGTCTCCAAGCCCTTCCAGTGAAGCACGATGACTTCCTGAGGGTGTGTGCACAGTAAGAAGTGCAGCATTTTCCTGCAAACTCTGAGCAAAATCCCCTGCAGCTCTGCTGAGAGATGCCAGCCCCAGTCCTGGGTGCCAAGTGGACATGTCAGTGCAGAATTGCACTGACAGAATCCAACAGAACTGATTAGTGTGGCACACCAGGGCATTCACACAGTCCTGTTACTTCCAGATCCACAACCAGAGCATATGATGCTGGATGAGAAACCTCCTTCTCTCACCACATAGATAAAAATATCCAAAACCAGCTTGTTTTGCATGAATGCAACTCTCCATTCTGAGATAAACAAATGTTCAGAAGAGCCCATCATAATGGCTCACAGTTCAAAGTACACCCCTCTGTCGGTGGGGCCAGAGGAGCATTTATCCATTTTCTGTACTCTGGATAACTTCCATTGTCCTCTGCCTCTTTTAATTAATGTGCCAAATCTTCCCATTTTCCAATTACCCACCAGGCACTAATATAAAGTAGTTAAAGGGTGCCCTTACAAGGGCTTTGACAAACATGGAGGCGCTTGAATTCAGCCCTCGGTAAGTGTGCACTTTGTTGTTCGTAGTGGGATCCAGAGCTGTGCTGCAGCACATCACACTGGCAAAGGGAAGCATTCCACAGTGTAAATGTGGTACAAGAGCCACCACCAGCATGAAGACATAGTAAGTGCCTCACTGTGACTCTTGCAAGTGCCAAAAAAACCTTGTCTGGGTTAATGTTGCCAATGTTAGAGTACATCAATGGAAATATTCCATTACATTCACTACATTGCTGTTGTATAAAGCTGCATGGTTCCAAGGCCAGCATGCAGCACACCCTCTTCCTTTGAGTGTATAAAAGCAAGCACCAATGAAGTTTGCTTTATAATGAAAAATACCAAATGCTTTAATACTACTTTCATAAGGAAAATCTGTTTTTATTTTCTGTCTCGGTTGTAAAAATAAAATATTTCCACTCATACGGAGCCAGAGCAAGTCTTTGGCTGGATACATTCTTCTATCTTTATTGGGACAGATATGATATAGAACACAAATAAAGCTTTGAGAAATAAACTGAAATATATTTTCCACTCTCTTTGTCCTCTCCATCTGCAACACAATCGTGGTCATAGCAACATTGGCCCATGGGTTATCTGGTTTTCTTCTCCTTCTACTCATCCAGGTTTTCAGCATCCAAGCTCAGCAGGGCAGAAAGGATTGAGAGCAAGAGGAAGAAGGGACAGGTGGGTCTGGCACATTCACACTCGCAGGGGAGCTGGTGTGTTTGCACAGCCAAACATACACAGTGTACATTGCTCTCCTCTCACAGAGATCACCCTGGGTGCTGCTGCCCTTTTGGCTTTTTAGTGAATAACTCAGCCCTTGCTGGTTTCCTTTTCTGTAAGACCGGGCTCAAGCTGAACAGACTCAATCTTCCACTTCAGTTTCTATACAAAGGTTAATGTGCAAGAAGAAAAATGAAGCCAATTTGGTAGCTACTTCAGAAAGGTTTACTCACCTCAGGTATGCTGCAGTGTGGAGTGGAGGAATTTGCCAGGGGAAGAAAAAGGAGAACTGGAAAGAAATTAAATATTAAGAGATTATGTGGGTGAAAAATATGAAATTAAACACGCAAAGACATGAATAGAGCAGAACAAAACAAAAACAACAACAACAAAAAATTTAACAGTGAGGCAGAGATACAGAAAATGTTTTATTCCTGCACAAATTCTCAAATACTTGTCTTCTGCTGTGCTCTGAAAGAGTTAATCCTGGTGTCAGCCAGGAACCCAACTAATGATTCCTCTGCTCCTACCTCTTACATCAGCAGCAGATCAAGATCAAATTCAACTTTGTTAAAATGCAGAGAATAGCTATAAGACAAATCCTTAATGAAGGGAGCAATGGGTCAAAAGGGCACATTTGTTATTCAATAATCCAGTAAAACCTTTCGATCTGCTGAACAAAATGCCTCCGTGCAATGCTAAAAATACATGAGTTGGGTCCATCTGATGCAGATAGTTTATATGTGTGAGATAATTTCAGCAGGCCTGAAAGTCATCACAAGAGACTTCTGCTGCCTTTTAGTATGGTTGCTGTGGTACCTTGCACGCCTTTCACATTTTAAGTGGTTGCACGCTAATTCACAGACTCCACACTTTGAATGTGCCTCAAAGGGACCAGCCCTGGGCTCCCCACGCACTGCTGCTATTTTGGAGGCAGTCTGTGTTTATTGGAAAAATGTTTTTTTTTTCTCGAGGGGTCAAGCTAAAGGGTCAAACAGAGAAAAGAGATACACACACAAATAGCAGATTCGAGGAGCTTCTTGCCAAAGATGTCAGGGATGTAAAAGGTTTACATGGTTTCAAGGAAGGGACTGGGCAGGTACTCAAAAGTGAGAGCTAATTAGCGGTTCTGGGCAGACAAATCACACACTAAGCCACAAAAATCCCAGAAATTAGCCCTCAGACCTTGCACTTCTTCACTTCCAAACAGCTGAACGTTTTCTGAATCTCAGAAAATTGTATCTACAGACTTGGAACCTTTTTTGTTTTAGAGAAATTCAGGAAGTAATCAAGCATTCATACAGACTAAATGATCTATTTTGGTACATTCATGATCCTTGCAGGAGACACTTATTTTTTGGCTCAGAAAGTGTGTTTTCAGAATGTTTGTCATTCATGAAGAAATAAGAGTTTATGCCCCATAGGCAATAAATATGGAATAATATGCCGTACAGAAATATTCCCAAAACAAGGCTCTGTAAGAGTATAGGATCAAAATCCAGTATACTTGGGAAGTGAGAAAATATTTTGACGTCAATAAGAATTTGAATTAAATCTTTAGTCAGATCTCAGGAGAAAAATAATTGCAGTATTTAGAAAAAGGCTGAAGCATTATAATTCCACAGAAATGGCTACAGAAACCACTTGGCTTCCTACTGATCAAACTCTGTCTCTAAGTACTTGCTGCCATAGAGAACAGAAAATAAAAATCAGCAGAGATATGAAAAACAAAATCATGTCCGAATCTTTTGTTTCATTTTGTTTTGCTTTGCTTCTGGCTCATAACTGGATGTAGCACCATTATAATTTTGTAAAAGCTTTTTGGACAGAGTTTTGGGGGTGTTTCTGGTCTGCTTTCCCACCCTCTGACACAAACAAACAACCTGCAGCTGGTTTTGTATCCCGTATTTCAGATTCCCAGCTCCCTAAATCCCACTTTTGTGACTCTGTAAATGCATCAGCCACGGGCACTGATGCAAGTGGCTGGAACCTCTTTTCGTACTCTATAATCCAACGCACTTAGCAAGCCAATGAATATGAGGGAAAGGAGGGGCTTTCAGGCTGAGGGGCTCCGTGCAGGGGAACAGCTGTTGAGCTGAGCAAAACCTTACCCAGAGCCAGGCAAACACACTCATTCACATCCTCAGTGGCTCTGTGCACCCAGGGCTGGCAAGGCAGCTACATCCCTCCTCCTCTCTCTGCAAAAAGTGAGCAAACTTGCACTGAGAAGCAGAAAGGACGACGAACCTCAGCTGTGAGACATTTCAGCAGATCCAGCAATGGCCTGGGTCAGTAATTTCTCCTGGTTAAACCACCTGGCTCTGCATGAAGATCATCTCAGGGGGTACTTAAACAGCACTGAGGATTATTTAACCTTCCTGTGTGGGCCTAGACGGAGCCACCTGTTCCTGCCCATGGCTTTGGTGTACTCTGTGATCTTCACTGTCGGGGTGACGGGCAACTTCTTGGTTTGCCTCGTCATCCTCAAGCACCGCAACATGAAGACCCCGACCAACTATTACCTGTTCAGCCTGGCGGTCTCAGACCTGCTGGTGCTGCTTTTCGGGATGCCCCTGGAAGTCTACGAGATGTGGAGCAACTACCCCTTCCTGCTGGGGCCCGTGGGCTGCTACCTGAAGACAGCTCTCTTCGAGACCGTGTGCCTGGCCTCCATCCTGAGCGTGACGGCGCTCAGCGTGGAGCGCTACGTGGCCGTCCTGCACCCGCTCCGTGCCAAGCTGGGCAGCACCCGCCGCCGCGCCCTCAGGACCATCCTGGCCCTCTGGGTGCTCTCCGTGCTCTTCTCCCTGCCCAACACGGGCACCCACGGCATCGCCCTGCAGCGTTTCCCCAATGGCACGCTGGTGCCCGGCTCCGCCACCTGCACCGTGGTCATGCCCCTGTGGATCTACAACTGCATCGTCCAGGTCACTTCTCTGCTCTTCTACGTGCTGCCCATGGGGGTGATTAGTGTGCTGTACTGTCTGATGGGGCTAAGAGTAAGTCCTGCTCCGACTGTGCTCAGTTCTTGTGTGTTTGTGTCTGTATGTGGCTTTTGAGGGAGTTTTGCGCCTTTTTGTTGCCCGTGTTTTCCTCGCAAAACAGAAAAAAGTGTTTCTCAAAGCTCTGAAAATAGGAGATTCAACTTCTTCTCTGGTGCAATCCTGTTTTTAAATTAACATTAATATGTTGGGGAATAGTTTACCCCAATCTTCTTATAAAAATTTACCATCACTGCTGCTCACATCTGAATGTTAATGAAACACCCAAGTCTGTAGATTGATCCCAGCCTCTCATTGATTTACGCCTTTGCAGTAGGGACTAGAAAGAAATGGACCTAAAGGAAAATGCAAAAAGAATAAAAAGAAGATGGCTAGTGATTGAGTCTTGTGTACTATTTGTTTTCCCTTTCCTTGTGATTACAGAATTTCCATTGCAATACTTTCTTCTTTTCCTTCCCTGGAGATGGTGATAATATTCACTTGTTAAAAGTCACAAAGCTCATAAACTGCGATGTTACCTTATTGCTGCAGCTAGAAAATTCAGCAATCATTTCTTTATCTAACTACAGCCTTGTTTCACCAGGCTACCTTAGAGCTTATATTCATTCTCTCTTCAGAAATTGAGACTATTTTGACAAGTATCCATCATGTAAATGTGTGGATAAAACAATCAGGATCACAGTGGTATAAAATTATGCAGCACAACACTGAAATGCACTGCTAATCACAGTGACTTGATGACTGCTTTCTTCTCATAAGTTACAGACATTTAGACAATATAAATCCCATTTTATCATACTGAATGTAACTTAAAGTTTACAAAGACGTGTCTGATCCCATAGCAAGAAAGGGAGATGAATGAACTTATTAAATCATATGCAAGAAACTCAACCAAATCTCTGCTGGTGTATATCTAATTTTGTTGTGCTGGCTGATATTTACTCTTACCTGAAATTATACAGAAGCAGTTTTTACTTACCCCATCTTAACATGGATTATCTGCCAGAAATTCACAGCATGGAACAGATCCTTGAGGCAGTGAATGGGTTAAACTATCCCCAATCTCTGGAGGCTCTTGAGGGGTCTTGATATAGTTTAAATTAATATTTTGCAAAATAAGAAGAAGGGGATGAAAGGTGATGAAAATTAAGTTGTTACAAAAAGAAAAATAGAAATCCTGAATTGATAACTTGAAGGTTGCAACAGCTCCTGTTTGCAGGAGCAGATATTCCTGTGCCCCATCCCAGAAGAGAAGCTCAGTACCAGATGAGGGGTGATCGCCCAGATCTTCTGCAAATTCAGATTTATTCAAGCTGTCTTTCCTAAAGACAATAATGTTCACTGTTTGTGCCTCTGTTTTTCTCTACATCCAGCCCAGACTTCCAAATTTTAACATTATCCATCCTGGCTAGACCTGCAATATCTCCAAACTGCACTGGGCAAGATTATTTCATTTCTTCAGCAGAAGTGATAGAAGAATGATGTGTATATATATACATAATTTTCCAAAGGAGACACTTTTTATCAACTCACAGAAGAGGAAATCTGTGAGGCTTTAGCAACACCTTGCATTTTCCAGAGTGCCATGAATCACACACCGAATGTAGTGGAAAAGCTCAGGGTTGATCCAAAGGTTGTACAACAGCTCAAATTCGGCAAACAGAGACGTAACCTTTTCAATCCAGGCTTTGTAGAAAGGGCATTTCCTCACCAGTTTTTCCCTCAAGCTCTGCCAATGTTGGACAGGCTCAGGATGCAATGCAGATGGGGACAGGTGACCTGCCAAGCAGCCGTGAGAAGGCAGCAAACATGGGTCATAAGGCACCTCAGTTAATTTATAATTTATTCCCTTGAAAAATGTAAAAATACATTTGTCTTTTTTTTTTTTTTCACTGGGAAATGGTTGATTGCCTCATTATCTACTTGGGTATAATTTTAAGGCTTGGTGGTTTAATATTGCAATGTTATGGTCAATTGATCGTTCCAGTGTAAAGAGGACACTGATCATTGCACTGTAAAATCATTAGGCTTGATTGTGGAAGCTTCCTTCTGCCTCTTTCATGGGGTTCCCATCACAGATACCTTTAGGATAAATCCCTAAATCATCCAGGATGCTCAAACCCAGTTCAGCAACCCACAGCCAAAGAGCTGAGGAGGGAGAGGACAGGGAAGAGATGAGAACATCGGGCAGTAGCTGCTTGTGGAAGTTCATCCCTGGGGCACTGATTGGGATGGGATGGGATGGGATGGGATGGGATGGGATGGGATGGGATGGGATGGGATGGGATGGGA
>VWYI01003913.1:14737-33549 GCA_013399455.1 Anthoscopus minutus
AATAATAATAAATAATAATAATAATGATAATAATTTGACATAGCAGCAATTTTACTTTAGCTGTCTTTGAAGCAAGACAACTTATTTTCGCCAATGCACAGATTTTATCATCAAAATCTCTTTCTCCCCCTAAATGCTCAGCTGTTAAATGCCCAGAATCATCTGTGGATGGTGACTGCCTTTGGCTAATCTCTGCAGAGCCCAGCACAGCTCTTGCAGAGTCTGTCCCCTCTCCATGGAGGTTGCTCAGCAGTCCTTGTCCCAGAGGCTGGTTCTCCTTTGCCATGGGGTGAGCTATGGGCACACCAAGGCTGCAGCTCAGCAGCAACAGCTTCAGGCGAACCTCTGGAACAAGTAGGACTGTAATCTTTAGCACAAGCCTTGTGGGGTTTAAATATAATTTTTTTTTTCCATCAGCTGCAGAGAAACTCTGATCACCACTAGTGTCAGACAGGCCAAGGAGTTTACAGAAAACAGCCCTTCTTTTGCAGAGTGGCCTCACTATGCTCATCTGGGCATAGCTAAGACCCTCATTTCACTCAGCCCATTGATTTCTGGGGTGAAATGCTGCAGCTAATAAACATCTGGGGGAAAATCCAATTTTCAGCTTCTTGCCCCAGTCACTTCTAATTCTCTTGCAGTGAAAAGGTAGCATTCCTCTCAAACCTACACAGCCTCATACATCACAGTGATGTAAAAGTAACCAGTACCTTGGCTGGGGTTCTACCCCTCTCAAACCACTGACATTAACTCAAGTTACAACCTTTGCCATGCACTCAGTTATTTTTTTTTCCCTCCCTATCTGTAATATTTCATTGTTTTATTAAACTGAAGCTGCTGAGTTGTTCTTACCTGTTATACCTTCATCACCTGAGGCTAAAGAGGAGCCTTACAGCATCATCAAAATGACAGGAGGAAGGGGAAAAATGAAGATACACGTCTCTGGCTTATCACAGCATCAGCACACTGTACACTCTGAGGCTTTTGAATATGCCTGGAATAGATTACTGTTGAGACTGAAAACTACTGAAGGGAATCCAGAGGTTTTAATAAATTTGATCATTTATCAGTAGATGTGTTACAAATCAACTGAGTCTTTTCCTTAAGAAACTGTGGTTATAACTAAAAGTTACAAGAGGAATAATGTAAAATATGAGAGGCTGAATAGCACTATAATTGACTATAATTTAATTTACTTTTTTTTTTCTTTTATAAAAAGAATAAAGAGAACATTGAAAGAAGGGCTCATTTCATCATCCTTACAGAAAAGTATTATTAATCAGAAATCAGAAAGCAAAGTCACAGTGTAAAAGACAAAAGCAAATGGCACAACTAGCATATCTTCACAAGGTTTTGACAAATCCAGAGGGATTTATGTCTTTTCCCTCATTCCTGACATTGTCTTGTGTATAACTCAGTTTTGGTTCCAGTTTCTCTACTTAAAAACAGACAAAGCTCTTGGCTAATTGGGAGTTTCCACTGCAGGCAGCTGAGACCGCACATGGACTTTCCAGATATTATTTCTTTGGTATTCAAATGAATTGTCCTGTTTATATAAACCTGATCTTTTCATCACCAAAGCAACAGCCTTCTCATCATAAACTACTGAGGATGGGTTCCAGGGATGATCAGATTTTTGCTCTTTATGCCCTGGTTTTTTTAGGTCCAGGACAAACTACTGCAGAAAAACCTCTCCTTGTAGTGCCTGAGCAGTGTATGGCTAAATCTGTGTGCATCTTGCACCCTGCCCATCTGCAAGGCAGAATTTCTGGCCTTGTTTATTAGATGGGTTGAATATCAACTACTCCCAACACTCAGGACATGAAACAAAATCTCTTGAATTCTACAGGATTTTTTCCAATGATTACAGCTGTGTTGTACTGAGACCTCTCTGGGTATTTTTTGGATCATTGGTTTGTGCTTAATTGTGGGGAACATTTTAGGAAAATAAACAAACAGACAATATTTTGCTAGAAGAGAAAATAATGCCTAGTAAAATACTGTTGAAACAGAACATGAACTGTGAACCAAATATTGACTCACTGAGAAAAGGTAAGTGGGGAAGTGAAACACAAATTTGGTCTAAATATGCAGGTTCAGATGCATAAAATCTTCATATTGTTTTGAACCCAAAGCTTCCATGTTTTTCTAGACAAAAACTGAAATTTAAATGAAGATTATTTTTTGCAATGAGTCCCAAGTGGCCCCAAATATTGCCTTCTCAAACTAGAGCTGTCAGAATATCAAACAGTCTGTGTCTGGTGGGGATGAAGTCTCTTGTCTAAGCTGTCCTTTGGTTTCCCTCTTGCCAGTTGAAAGGAGATGAATCTTTGGAAATGGAGGATTTGTCTGTGAATGTTCAGAGGCCATCCAGGAAATCAGTCACCAAGATGTTGTGTAAGTAGTGAGTCCTTCTGTGTTTTATTTACCGTGAGCAGGAGTGTGACCAGATCCTGAAGGGTACTGAGCAAGTTCATTGCATACAAGAGTTATGAGATGGGCAGCTGTCATATTAAAAAAAGGCCTTATTGCTGTTTTATCAGGACTTGCAGGAGTGGATCATCAGGAGTAACTACCAAAAGACACAGAAAGCAAATTCCTCCCCCCAGTTCAAGAGGAAGTTGCAAACCTTTGTGGCAGATACTTGCATGGCAATTCTCCAACATCCTTCATTCTAAACTAGCTCTTGCAGCCCTCCAGGGAGGATGCCCTTTTTTCCAGGTGCAAATAGTCCATCTTGTACATTTTTACAGAATGTGCATCTGTTTTGCATTACACCAAGCTGTACTTCAGAGCCAGCCTGGTTTTCTGAGCCTGGAATGGGTTTGGCCTCCATGTATACCCCAACATTTCCTGGCTGTTTCCTGCTCTGCTTGAATGTCTCTCTGTGTGCATGCACTGGGCTATCCAGTGCTGAAATTATTGGATTGTTCTTTTAGTTGGTAATGGTAAGACAGAAAAGATGGCAAAAGTTTTGAAACCATGAATATAATTTATATATTGTCTGCTATCCAGCTTTATGAACTCTGTGCCCTGTGCAGGATGGTGAATCATGTCCTCCAATTTCTTCTTCCCTTTCTCCATGCCAGTTGTCCTCGTGATAGTTTTTGCCATCTGCTGGGCTCCATTCCATATAGACCGACTTTTCTTCAGCTTTGTTGTGGAATGGACTGAGCCTTTGGCCAACACCTTCAACTTAATTCATGTGGTGTCAGGTAAAGTCTTCTTCTTCTTCCACTTCTTGCCCTTGCGCAGGGACTGGCAAAAAAGTATATCTGTGAGTGGTTTTACTTGAAATGTGTAATCAATTACTTTGTAGGGGACATGAGACTTTCATGGAAAACCTTCCTGAGGTTCAGTGAGCAGTGATGAGAACAGTGCCTGAATAAAATCTGCAGGCAGATTTCTGCAGCTTTCAGGATCTGGGCATGTTGTCAAATTCACAAAGACTAAAATAATTTTTAAAAAGGATATCATGCATCATTACTAGCTGCTTTTAATTCTTGGGAATATTCAGAAGTTAATACTGCTGTCATTCAGCTGCTCTTAAGAAGCACACAGGAGCAGGCAGCATCCTCCACAGGCTCTCTGGGGCAAATGGAAGAGCCTTACATAGTGCTCAGCACTGAGTGATGAAACCAAATATTTATGGCCTTGCTAACCATAAAATGAAGGGCTTTTCAAAGAGGAATCTTATTTTCAGTCTGCCATAGGAAAATACTGAACGTGGCCATTAGGCCACTCAGACAAATCCAATCTTGTTCCATTGTCCTGGTGAGTTGTAGGAAATTAGCTTCCCCTGGCTGGAGTTCTCCTCTGACAGCTCTGATGGGGCACCAGCTGTGCAAATCCTGCTGTGGGGATGAGGGCAGTGCCGGAGGCAGGTCAGGGCAGCTCAGGAGAGAGCTGGTTCCTGAACAGCTGGAGGGACTGAGGTCCAGCTCGCATTTTCTCCCACTTTCACTGCAGTGAAAGCTGAGCTCACCTCGGTGAGACCTCTCTCTGCCTGTGCCAGGAGCGTTGCAGACCTGCTCTGCTGCTGTCTCCACCCTTGCAGCCAAGCTTGGTGGAGCTCTACAGCCAAAAACCAGATTTTTCTCTTCTGAGCTGGTTTCACACACAAATTAATTTTTCTCTCTCTTCCCCCCACCCTTGTTTTTTTCAGGTGTGTTCTTCTACCTGAGCTCTGCCACAAACCCCATCATTTACAACCTGTTGTCCCAGCGCTTCAGGATGGCTTTCCTCTGTGTGATTTCTCCTTGCTGCAAGCACTGCACCCCCAAACATCCCACTTGCAAGATTTCGTCCCAGAAGAGCATGTTTGTGATTGAGGATCACCATCTCATGGACTCTGCTGAAAACACAAGTCTCCCTGGCACACACAGGACATCTGTCAGCAGCTCTCAGCTCTCCACTGGCCTGTGACTTTCCGTGTTGTGACCCAGGTGAGAGCAAAAGTTAAGAAAATTATTTCAAGAAACTAAAGCAGAAGAAAATTTCCTAGAAGACTGGTTTCAGCAAGAATTGCTCAGGAGGTGCCCCACTGAATGAACAAAGGAGCAGAGTGTATTTAGGATGTGTTAGAGAAGCACTGTATTACCCCCAAGCTAATAGGAGAGCTGGAAATCTGAGTTTGGTCGCTGCAAGCTGTGCCAGCAAAACGCTGCTTTAAAAAGTGAGAGACACTCCCAGTGCTGCCAGCACAGGAGAGAGAATCAGCTTAACCAACTCTTACCAAATAGCTTCTTGTGCAGCAACTGAAACATCAGATTTTACTCATTTTGAAACAGAACAAATTTCTCCATAATCCTTCTCCTGGCTTTAGGTAAGCCAGTCCCTCACTACAACCTTCTTGAGTTATGGCTGTTGCAAACCTCTCGTGTCAGCATTAGCAAACTGGCAAGAATGAGAGCAGCTCAGAGCTGGGCTGATAACACCAGCTACCAGCAACAACTGTGAAATAAATGTAAAGAAAACTTGTGCTTTCTGAGCTTCTTATCATTGATTCAGCTTCAGATATTTATGTGTTGTCTCCACCAGTGAAGCCCTGTGGTTGTGCTTCAGCAGATTTCATGCCTCCTGCACCAGGTGGATTGCAGAAGTCAGAGATCTGCATGGATTAGCAGTCACCAGGAAGGAGCCTGGACAGCGCTCATAACAGAGGGAACTGGGACAAACCTCATACAAGGGCAATAAAAAGGGGAGTTTTGAAGTGATATTACATCTACTAAATTCAGTTTTTGCCATGAAGTACGATACAAGGTCTGAAAATCTTTCCTGCATCCCAGTAGTGCAAACAGATCCTGATGGCAGCACACTCATATCCAAGCTGACAAATTCCTGGGCTCTGCTGACTGCAGGGACAGGACCCTATAGGATTTTGCCAAGGAAGTTCAGGGAGAGTCCATTCTATGATAAAGAATTTTGCAAACCTCTGTCCCACATGTTTCAAAGCCTGTTCATGTTGTTTCAGGGAAATGCCTCCTGTGTGCATCCTGACGCAGAGCTGGGTTTAGTTTAGTCCCCGTGCTGGACCCAGGCTTGGCTCGCACTGCCACAGAGAATCATCCTATGAGTGCCACCAGGGGACTGGCAGCTACTTACACAGCCAGAGAACGCAGAGTTACCACAGCAAATAAGAACATTAGTTCCTGAAAGATGATGTACTGTGTGCATAATGACATTTCCCATTCTGGTCACTGGGGATCCAGATGACATTTCCTACCAAGGAGGAAGGGATTGTACTCCTGGTTACAGTTTCTTTGTTTGCCCCAAAATCTTCTCACTGTGGCCCTTTTTACCACCTACAATCTTGAGAAACAAGCCCTGGAGAGAGGAAGAACCACACACAAGGCCTGCAGAGAAAAGGCCATTCCTGCTCCCTCAAGCAGGAATGCTTTGCCACCCCCAAGTGGACACTTGCATTTTACCAGTGATATTTACATTTTTAAGCAGAAACTTTGCATTATCTTTCCCTCTGCCAGCGACTACAGTGTGTTTTCCCTCTGGACAGGCCTTGGCAGTGGTGCCTTGCTGCCTGTGATGCCCAGGTCCCTGCTCTCCTGCCTGTGCATTACTCCGAGCTCTGTGATCCCACCAACCCCCTGGGGAACACCTGATGCCCACCTGGGCAGTGGCTGTGCTGGATTTGCTCCCTCACCCTGTGCAGATCCCTCACTGAGCCCTGGGGGTTTTTCCCCCCTGTCCCAGCCGTCCTAGACATCGCCAAAGGGGCGAGGAGGTGGTGCAGCTCGACATAGTCACACTTCCAGCATGGGCTGGAGACATTTCTCTGCCAGGTTTTGTGGCTCTTTCAATGCCTGTTTGTGCATCCAGGGTGAGACAGCAACTTCTGCTGCTGCACCCATGAGTGAGAGCTGTCCATGCTGCTCGCTCCTCTCCTGATGGGAGAATCCAAACCTCCAGCTGCAAAGCCCAGGGTTGGTGAATGCATGCCTTGACTTGCAGATGAGCACACAAACCTGCAGACAAGCTGGAGGGCAAAGATTTCATGTGATCTTAAACAAAGTGGCCATATTTTTGTCCCAAGGGAAGACAAAAATGTTTCTTGAGAAAGGGGAAGAAGAGGTGGGAGGAAGGTGCCTGGATTGAAAAATTTTAGAAGAGAAGCAGTAATAAGGGAATCATCATGAAACCACCTGGTTCTGAATTAACTTATTTTCTTGTACTAAAATCAGTTTTTATCACATTTAATTTGTTGTCAGTCAAAAGTAGTGATACGCATAAGCAAAAACTACTGAGCTTTTTTGGCTAAATATCAAAATCAAAGCTGAAAACATTTAGTCTTGCACCAAACCAAACCTTCTGTGAAAGTGTTATTGGGAGAGACATGTCAAAACTCTTCTGAATTCTGCTAAAAATAAAATAAATGCAGTGAAAAAATTGCAGACTTACTGGAGACTCCAAGTTCCCTGTGACTGCCCAGCTCAGTGCCCCCTCACTCCTGAGGGAGGATCTCTAGAAAATTGTTGATGCACTTTGTCCCTAAATGTAGCTGATGTCCACTGGAGGCTTTTCTTCCCAAAAGGTCAGTGCTTGAGTTATTTATCACTCTGCTCTGATATTTACCTCCTGTATTTTGAAAGCTCGATTCAATGATGAAAGAAACAGGAAGATGGATAGAGATGTCATGAAAGCTGATGCTATTCCTTTATTTATACATTAAGGAGCTTTCATAGCCAAGCACTGAAAAATGTTGGCAACTGGCTGAGAAAAAACTCCTGTTGCACAAAAGTGGAGAACAACTCTCTCACAAAGTGGTCTGGTGTGATAAAACTGTATTTATTTGAAATCAAGCATGACTTTGGAGACAGAACTCTCTATTGATTTATTTCCCTGCTTCTGTTTCCCTCTGGGAAATGTGTGAGCAGAAAGTGTGGAGAGCAGGGGCAGTGCTCCAGCACCGTGAACAAAATGTGGAGAGTCTGAAATGTGCTACAAGTGCTCAAGGGGGAGAAGAATTGTGTTCATTGCCATTGAGTGATCTAACACCAGGTTCAGTTGGAAAAAATGCCATGAACAGCAGGTGGGCAGTTCTGTTAAGTTCATATGAGGAGTTTTTGAACACCACTGTGTTTTGAAATGTTTAAACCACAGCTCATCTGTAAAACTAAATGTACATTTCAGCTGCAGAGATGGTTATCTGTATCTGTATGTAACATTAAAATAAATATGCTAAAGTCTTCCTAAGACTGGTCCATGCTCCAGAAATCCTCGTGCTCCTTGTTTCTCCCTCTGATTTCACATGAGCAGCAAATGACATTCCCCAGATGTTCAGCCAGCAAAAAGTGCAGGACACCAAAGACTCATTACAGTCACATAAAGGACTGTGACTCATTAGAGTCACGGTTCTTTAGAAAAACCCCATATTTCAGCTGGTATATTTGCACAAAACCAGCACTAATCCCCATGGGCCTTGTGGCATGCAAGAACTCTACACCTCCTACAGGGGAGGAGTTAAAAACTGGGCAGCACAGTTGTCATAGCCAGGAGAGGGTCCCAAAGCAGAACCTGCTCCTTCCCAGCCTGTGGAACAGCCAGGTCTGCTCTCAACCTCTGTTAATTTTAGGTGTATGGGAGTTGTTACAAAAAATTTCTTCTCACTAGGATAGCTAATTCATGAATAAAACACTGAGGTTCTTATTGTAAAAGTACAAATAACTTTTTCTTTCATCCTCAGCTCACACTATTTTATGAAATGCAGCAAATTCCTTCCCAGAGGAACAGGCTATTGTTTGTTTTTTTTTTTTGCTAGAGGTGGGTTTTCCAGAAGACCCTTTGACAGATGTCTACAACATGATCTCCATCAGAGAAAAACTGTATTCCTTTTCCTAGTAAAATAAGGGGGGAAAAAAGCTGTGCTAAAATCAATTTATCTGACCTACTTCAGTCATCTGCTTCAGGTGTTTTACTGGTAGTTGTTATGCACTCCTTCTGCAGCTGAGAAACACAGCAACAAGGCACGAGTCACCTTGGAGTGCTGTGTGCTCTTTGTTGCAGAGCAGGTATCTTTATCAGACCCTCTCCATTTGTTTCATTTCTTCAGAACCCAGGAGGCTCCCTTAGAAATGACTCACTAGGAAAATCATGCTCCAAATGAGCCAAGCAAATGGCTCACAGCTAAATCACCACTAAACAGTGGAGAACAGCATCCTCAGGGGCTCACCTACCACGGTGTTCACTGGGCTGGGCTGGTGCTTCTGGGACACCTGGGCTATGCTCAAAAGGCAGAGAAATTCCAACAAAGCTCCAGTACATGCAAAATTTGCAGCATTTGTTTGCAACTCTTCAGTTTGCTTTGCTTTGCTTCTCTAGGAGATGACAAGGGCAGGAAAGAGATTTGTCCTGGCAGAGAATGTGCTAAACAGCTGCCTGAACTCAGTGGAAAGTCTCCAAAAAGAAGTTTTTTCATGCTGCTGTTGACTGCAGTGCAGGTGGGTTGGGCAGCACAGAGCAACTGCAGCAAAAAAGTACAAGAGTCACAGTTTAGAAGAGTCACAGTTTTGGGAAGCAGGAAACCTCACCAGACTGTGAGGAAAGAAACAAAGCACTAACACAGGAACGTGGAGGTATATGTAACCATGTTTATTTAACCATGGACAGACTGGGGTTTGTTAGCTGGCTTAGTGTTAGGGAAATTCTGCATGAAGAGAAGTTTTTTGAGTGCGAACAAACCTGATTAGCACCACAACACTCAGCCTCCCCTAAGCCCTGCAGCATTGTTTCCTCCCAGCTCAGGTTACCTGCTCCTGCAGAAAAACAAACCACAGAAATAGCAGCAGGTATAAATTTCCATTTCTGTGGCACTGGCAGGCCCCTCCATTGGAACTGAGACACAGGCAGCATGCTCTTAGCTCGAGATGATGCAAAGCAGTTTGTGTTCCTGTGGGTAGCAAAGATGAACAGCAGCTGACAGTGGCCCAGATATATCTGCTTTGGTTATGTATCCCAGTCCCAAGACAAGGGGCTGAGTCATGTGGAGCTCTCTGTGCTTATAACACTCAACAGTCCCAAAGCTGGGGCTCACATGGCAGCCCAGCAAATCCCAGCAAGCCCACTGCACTCCTCCAAGAGGCAGCAAGGACTGCCAGACATGATTCAGCCTCAGCACAGCCCAATTTTCGTGTGTCTCTTGCATCAACAGCAAGGAACACTCATGTAAGTGTTAGAGTCTCAGTCTGGTTCCTTCCGGTCTCATTTCATTCCCTGTCTTCCCTCCCAGGAGGAGCAGGTATATTGAAAATCATCTCTTCACCCCATCCATCCAGTCTTTTTGCTGCCAAGAAATTCCACTGAGAACTGAGTCTTTTCTCTGCAACTTTATTTGCCAGCTGTGGGGTTTTCACACTGTTATTTGTATTCCAGTCCCGATTTCAATTACCTGGCTAACCTTTTCAATTTTCACAGAGAGTGGGAATCAGAAAACAGCAGGTCCTTTATTACAGCTCACACTGGCAGGGACTTCTTCACCCCCCTTCCCTCCCCCATGTTTGCAGGAAAGCTCTGTCAAATTCAAACAAACTCATTGATAATAGCTTGTCTATTTACCTATGCTTTGCTGGCTGTTAAATATTCTGGTCCTTTCTGCGGATCTCTCTTCCATTCTTCTTTTGGCTTGAACATATTATATTTTACACTATTTCTAAAAGCCAAGGAGAAGCAATCTTAAACCTTCACCCTGGTGTTTGACTCCAGTGAGAATTCTCACCAGGGTCAAGCACTGGAGAAGTTAAAAGCCCTGTGCTTTGAGAGGGGCTGTTTGTCAGTCTTTAGAATAAGCAAGATGTGGTGGTGGCCAGTCCTCATGCGCACATCTCAGAGCACCTGGAGGCTCAGGGCACTGGGGGGTTTCCCTCAAACGAGGGGTGAGTCAGGCACCACTCTGCTGATCCCAAAGCCACTGCTCTGCCACGGAATTCTCCTGGCCACAGCTTTTTGCCTTTCTCAATTTTCCAAGTCACACCCTTGCCCTTACCTCCTTTATTATTCTGAACTCTTGATCTAGCAGTCATTTCCACCCCTGTGCTCTGTCTGCCCCATCACTCAGCCACCCAGATCCTAAAAATGGTTTATTTGACTGGGGACGGGAGAGGATTTAATGCAAAAGGCTTTTTCCTTAGCAACACCTTCCCATCTTTCTTCTTTTGTTATTTCCAGGTCATTACATTTTCCCATGTTCAACTCCAAATTAACTTAATTATGGACAGATATTCTATCTCTCTGAACCAGAAGGGGCACTTGTTAAACATCTCTCCAGTCAATAGCAAATGAGAGCCTGGGCCTATGCTAAGCTTTGGGAAAGGCAGCTCAGCTGTGCCTGCCCTGCTCCCTCCAGAGACCTCTCTGGTTGCTCCCAGCTCCTGTTGCTCCTTTTCAGTGAGAGATTTCATCTCTGCCATTTGCAGCCTGGCCAAGTTCACCACAAGCCCTGAGCTCCACAAGAGATATCAGTATAAATCACCAGGTGAATGCTTCTCTTATGCAGATGCCAAGGGCACTGCAACCTTTCCACCTCCCCTTTCCAGATCCTGACAGGGAACAAGTGCCTCAATTCAAAGTCTGTGATTGGAATCTGTCCTGAGTACAAATCTGAGCCTTATTGAGTCTGAATATCAGAGGTTCTCAGCCCAGGATGACCTCTGATTACCTGCTCTAGTGGTAGGTCAAAGATCTCTCTTGTTTAATGCAGCTCTGGGTGCCCAACAGTCACACACCAGCTCTCTCCTTGAAAATCCCCTCAGAGATAAAATGCAACAACTGAACTAGATGCAGGGCAGCCTTTCCTACCATATCTTGTCCTTACTCTGTGATGCCAGGTTTCCTTTGGAATTCAGTGTCAGGAGCTATCTCCAGCAGCTGACGGGTTCCTCACCTTCTCACAGATAAACAAGCATTGCTGCACTGCTGTGTCTTACCATTCCCACAAGTTCTCCACTGGCAGAGGAATTATCTTCTTCCTTCTGTTGGAGGTCCAGTAGCTATCACTCAGCCGGGACACTTCCCCCTAAATGCACCAAGTGCCTCCTCACTGGTAGAAGCTGGGTGCTGCCCCAAGGAATAGGAGAGATCTGGATTCACACAATGAGGACAGTGTCAGAGAGAGCCACCAGCAGAACTGTGTTGAGGGCATATGAAACACAAGGAAACCTTCTACAAAGACATAGGGAGAACCAAACTCCTGCCAGCAATAAAAAATGGGAGGCTCTGTGTCGATTTTAGAGGAATCAGAGAGCTGCAATTCTACCATTAGAAGAGGACATATGGTTTCTGGAAAGGAAGGAAAGCCTGGGTGATGATGCAAGTGGTTCTTCCTCTTCACTCTTCAGGTGAGCTCTTCCTTCCAGCAGACTGCCACCCTGGAAAGCAGAACCACAGGTTAAATTTGGATGAGTTTCCCCCCTCCCCCTGCAGAGGTAGAGTTGCAAATCATGCAGTATCCTGGGGTTAAGCACCTCAAACACAGGCAGCAGAACTCTGTTTGCAGAATGAGATCTGCTCTGTCCCAAAAGTTCCAGGTTCTTTTTCCCCCCTTCTTTCTCACCACGCTGGTCTGCAGGGAGAGAAGCCATAGGTAGGATATTTCCTTTCCTATTTCATGAGAACATTTTCAGAATTTCCCGCCTCAGCTGAACCACGTCACATTTACCAGCTCAGCAGGAGACTGTCCCCAACATCTGTGTTTATGCTGGAAAGGTCTGAAGAAGGCAAGGAGCAAATATCTGCCCTGAAAAACTCAACGTGCAGCCTCGAAAGAGCATTTGCACACACATCCTCTCCAGATTTACAGCCCAACCACACTAGGCAGTGCCACTGGAGGTCAGGCTTGTGCCATGAAACCTGTGGGACTGAGCACGGGGGTGCTCTGATCCCCACGAGCCCTGGGGGCTGAGCCTGCATTTGTGGCACACACGACACCCCAAGAGAACACCCGTTCCAGCTCCCCCGGTGCTGATTTATGATGTAGAGGTTCTTCATGTTTCCACTCCCTTTTTTTTCTCAGAGCTGCTTAGTCCGTTGCTGGATTAGCTCAGCAAGAGAGGCACAGGCTCACAGAAAGCCAGGCTGCTGCTCTGCTCCCAGCCGGTGCAAGCAGTGCTAACACAGATGGTGAGTCAGGCTTGGCCACCTCAATCAAACCGACTTGGAAAATACTCTTGTTTTGGGACAATTCTCAGTCTTTTGTTTCACAAGCCATGGCAGAATAATTATATACAAGTTGCAAGCTCTGGGTGAGAAATCAGGATATTGATTCACTAGAGAACAAGTACAAGCTCAGATGCAGTTAATTCAGAGCCATATTCCTCGTCAGTGCCTATAATCAAGAATTCCTGCACAGAATCCTATTCGAAGAGTCACTTCCTCCTACTCCTTCCATAAGACACTCCAAGAAGGACTCAATGAATATTTAACTGGAAACAAAAACTTTCAGCTAAACATTTTGTTAAAACAGATTATCTGTGCTTCTGCTACAGGATCCCACAGGTGCCAGCGCAAACCGAGCTCTGGCTGTGCCAAGTGAAGTCAGCTCTTGTTAACTCTCATGCCTGTAGAAAAAATACTCATCAGTATGGTCTGAGTAGAAAATGGGGACTGAAATGCTCAGTTGAGATATACTCAAGTTACTATTCTACATATATTCCTTATTTTACCTTCAGGGTGACCTGATTTTTCTCTCTAGATCAAGGATGGCAGAGCTGTTCTCTGCTCTGTCTCCAGCCAGGCCACATCTGGAGTGCAGGGTACATCATCCACACTCATTCACTGAATCTCAAATCTGAAATGAGAGCCAGCACTGCACAAACCCTCTGCTGGCCCCTGCTACAAACAGCCTTAAGCAAAGATTTCTGCAATTAAAAAGCCATTCTTTTTCTGCTATTTTTCTAGCTCAGCAATAGAAATATTGATCTACACCACTGGCTTCTTCCCTGTGAATGATGCTTTGGTGTTAAAAAGACTGCAATTATGCATTCTAAATAACCAGAGAGTTGGGAAAATCCAGGTACTTTCTCCTCTTTTACCTCTTATTCCCATTAGCATTCCTGTCTGCATGGCCTTGGGCATGCCACATCTTTCCAGGGAGTGAAAAGCAGTATCCATCCCTCTGTCCCACACTCACCTCCTGCCTCAAGGAACAGCAAAGTTCTTCCTGAACCCAGGCAGTTCTGAAGAGGGACTGGAGCAGACAGAAAACAGGAGACAGGGTCGTGTCGCTGCAATAACTCAGTGATAGTGAGTCTCCATAATCAGGAAAGAAAACCCACAGCATGATCACAGCACTGGAATCACTGCTGGGAAGATGTGTCCCTAAGCAGCCAGGACCTTGGCATCCCCTCAGAGTCAGAGACAGCCAGAGACAGCCAGAACCCAGGCAGGCAATGGGTGAGGACACAGACAAAGTTAACTTTGGGTGAGGGCACACACAAGATTAACTTTGGGTGAGGGCACACACAAGATTAACTTTGGGTGAGGGCACACACAAGATTAACTTGGGCAGAGCCCATCAGGTGTCCTTGCAGCGCTGCCACCTCGCTGGGTGCTGGAAGCTGTGTCAGGAGAGGGGTGCACTGGCGTCAGTGTGATCCACAGTGGATCACAAATCCCACACCAAGGAGCTCAGACAAGGGGAGGTTCACATCCTTTGTCTGGCATGCTCATCCCCTTTTCATGTAGAGCTGGAACAACCTTAGTGAGGGGCAGAGCAGAAGCCTCTGTCATTCTCCTGCAGTATTCACCACTAGAGCTCTGCTTTCCTCTCACAAGCCACATGTTTTCATTCCTTCTTGGTTTCTTTTTTTCCTGGTGGTTGTGGTGGATTTACTCCTCTCCCACTTCCTTTGCTGCAACATTTGTGCTGTAAGCTAAAGCAGATAACATGACAGGTTTTCTCCTGGATAGTTCCTCACAACTTACTTATGGGGTATTTATTTTCTTGTGGGTATTTTATACAGATGGGACTGAACCATTTACCATTGTCAATAAGCCACAGTAGCTAAATCCTTGTTTACTGCCAGGCTGGACCAATTGTAGAATATAAATGTGCTAAGGACAAAAAGGTTTGAACCAGGGATATATTGAGCTGTTCATATTTAAGAAGAAGGAAAGGAAGAGTTCAGAAAGTATCTGGGTAAAAAAGAGCTGTATGGAAGCAGGAGAGCTGCAAGTCTCTGTGAGCAGGATTTCATACATTTTGCTTCATTTACTCCATTGATCTGTCCAGCACATTTTGGAGTCAAGATTTTCTCAGCCTTCCTAAGACCACATCTCTCTCTCTCTTTCTCTGCCCTTGCTCTCCAGAGCTGCAGGCTGAGTCCTCTTCATGACCCAGTGAGGAACTTCTGCCCTGGGCATCACTAGATAAAAAAATCCCTTGGTTGAAACACTCAGGGGTACTGGTGCATCACTCAGTGATGCTTTGAGGGAAATAGAGCTTGTTTTAGAAATGCTGAAACTAAAAGGTTTATGGATACTGAGGGGTGTTTGTTAGTTTGGCTCTGGCAGAAGCAGAGCCATTTTCAATCCATTTATCAAGCTGCCTGCAGCTGCCATTTCAAGGCTGCTAAAGATATAATAAACAGTAAGCCAAAAAAAATGTCATTTGAAAGGTGCACCCAGAGCAGTCTAATAAATAAAAGATATGAGGCGTGGGGGGAAGAGAAAGAAAAATAATCAGTACAAGTTTTGACTTTCCTCTGCTGTCCATTTTATAGCATAAATTTAAATAAATTAATGGTGCAGGTTGGTGGAATCACTCTTTAATTCTCAAATACCCTCTCTAAAAATTTCTGCTTGTGAATTCATCTTTCTACAACATCTTGCTGGCTCGTGTTTTGCCAGCTACCCTCCACACTGCCACTCTAAAATTTTTAAGGATACCCACCAGACTCTGCAGAACCCAGAGCTCCTGATGGATGGAAACTCTTTGTGGAATCTCCAGCACAATAAATCCCAACACTGCTAAGAAGCTGGGTGCCAGCAAGCTCAGGTGATCCCAAGTTTTACACTGTTCCCTTCTCACTGCTTATCCAGAGGTGACCTTGGAGTTTGCACCAAGCTTTTATCTTCCTCAGAGGAGTCTTTGCTCCTGCAGAGATCCCTGGAGGGCTCAGCCCTGTATCAGCTGTCAGTTGTTTCCCTGGGTACAAGGACAGCCTTTGCTCACACTGGGATCAAGTGTCATTTGCCATGTTCTCTTTTCCATTTGGATTCATGGATATCAGGCAAGCTGGGAGCCTTCTCAGGCCCTTGCAGGGTATTTTGTCCATTGGTCTCTGGCATATGGCAATGAGGTTGTTGCACATTTTCCTGGTGCATTTTGGTTATCAAGGCCTGATGGACATTCAGGCTGGAAGTCCAGGTTTGAGTTTCAACATTCTTCTTCCAGAAGCTGCCACCTGGTTTCTTTGAACTTTTCTCCAGGCCTTTCTTCAGAAGTTGGGGTCAAGGCTCATGGACTTCAGCAGATACCACAAAGATCCTGTGAGCAACAGAGAGAACAAAGAGGGAGTTGCAGACAATAAAAAACTTCAACAGGTGAGATATGGTGAAAGAGTCAGAGGAAAGTGGGGAGAAAAAGACAGTCCCAGAGGAAGGGAGAGAAGAATGGAAAAGGAAAGAGAAAAAAATTATGTAAAAAGAAAAATTTTTAAATAACTAAAATGAGAATAAGGATGAAAGAAGAGAGAGGGAGGGGAAGTAGAAGGAAAGGTTAAGACAGAAAAAAGGCCCAGTAATATGCATGAAGAAAAATACATGCTGGTTTCCATTTTTCATTAATGCTTCACCAGATGGAGACAGTATCAACAATAATAGAACCTCTGAGCTGCAGAACAATAGGTGAAATAATTCAAGCACCACTTTCAGATTAAAAACAGTGAAAAGAGTTTGATTTATTTCCCAGTTTTTCTTTTCTTCCTCTATATATAGAAAATAACCTCATCCACTTACTCAAGTTCTGTGGCTCATCACCACAAAAATATAAATAAAAGAATGAAAACACCCTTCAGAGCAGACAGAAAATAAATCAGAAGCCTCAATGCATTTTCATTGTTGCAGCTGGGTCCTGTCTTCACATTTATTTATCTTTAAATTTCTCCTTGCACTCCAGAGACTATATCCCATAAAATGCTGGGTTAACAAGTTAACCATGAATAATTCATGATATAATTATAAAACATTTACACCAGAACATTATTATCTTGCAACTAAAAAAAAACCCAAATACTTAATGTCCTCCAACATTGATGGCAAATCTCTCATGACTGCAATGTTCTTTATCACTAAAATTAAATGGAATTAATCTGCAATTTGCTTTGGTGCCTAATAGCAGAAAATCACAGGGAAAAAACACCTCCAGGTGATATGGAGACATAAAAATACATAAACACATACACATATTTCTCTATGTGTGTTTGCACACTCATATATATGGGATTCTGAAACACTCCCACGGAGGAGATCCAGTTTTAGTCTTCCTCCCCAAACACACTCTGAGGGAGGAGGGACATGAGCTTTTATTCTGAAGGGATTGATTCAGAGCACATGTGGAAAGGACAAACACAGATCTGCAGCACTCTGTGCCTTGCCAGGTTTTCCTTATCCCTTCCCACTGCACAGGTGCTCTTTGGTCAGATCCTGTTCCCAGAGTAAGCCTGGAACTTACTCTGAAATTAAAATCATGATAAATGTCAGTTTTGCACTTGGTATCACCAAGATGAGGATTTGGCTCTGTAGAAACCTCAAAGATTAAGGCTGTCATATGTGTGGCTATAAAGCTCCTACAAAAACATCACCAATGATGCAAATCTCCAGGACAGCCAGCTGCCAGGCCATTAGGACTCCTGCAGTTCCACCCACAAAAGCTCCTCTGTCACCTTCCCTCTGGACATGAGGCCAGAGAAGTGCTGGGAAAATTCCCCAGCCATCCTTCAGCATGTGCCTGCCTGAGAGTTTTATGGGCACACACAGAGAAACCTCAAAAAGGTTCTGGTGACAGAAACTGCCAGCCTGTTCTAGAGAGACCCGGGTTATCCAACAATGAGTTCTCCTCTCCCTCAGGAACTCAGGATAATGGAGCAGTGTGGATATGATATTCTGAGCCTGAGAGAATTCTCAGCCTGCCAGTGGCTGGATTGTTCCCAAGGTAAAAATCCATTGAGAAACTTCTCTTTCAAGGACCTTTTTTTGTAAATAGCTTCTGGTTCTCAAAATAAAATAAAATAAAACAGATGTCCTGAATGTCTTTTTCTTTTGTTCCACCAACGGGACCAGAGAGGTGGTTTCTTTAACCAATCATGTTAACCTGTATCAGAATACTTTATAAAAAGGGTTGCAAAACCCCAAATAAAAACTTACTTCTCTGCCTCAGAGGAAGGACCTCTCACTGCATCCCAAACCTCTTTGTCATGTCCCACAGCAACAGAGCAGCACTAAAGCAAATCTCCACTAGAGAGCTCTTTCTGTGCCATGAACAGGGAGCCAGCAAACCTTGGGCTGGCACTGCCAGCTCGAGCTACAGCTCCTAGGGGAACCCAGGGCAGGGGAGGAAACACCCTCAGGGAAAACACAGGAAAGATTCTCTTGTTCCTCTTTCTCCCTTCCTTCCCCTCTGAATGCAGTCAGTCCACACAGGAAACTACCTGTGCTTTCTCACAGCCACATTTGTACCCAGGCTGAGACACTTAAAGATTTTCTGCATGGAACAGAAGGCCAAGGATTCCTCTTCCTCACATGTTTGGGGAATGCAAGAGCTACATCTGCCTGACAGCCAAGAGCAAGGGCTGGAAGCACCCTCTGCATGTCCTGAATCCATGAAAATATCCCAGGAGATTTGGCACTAAGCTGATGGTCAACAAAACTACCCAGAGCCTGAGGCATTGCAGTTTGATTTAACCATGCACACTTTTGTTAAAGGATTAGGAGGACTCTGTCATTGTGACATTTGAATTCTAATTGAAAACCAGTCTCTCCCACACACTTTACTGGTGTGGGACCTGGGAGGAAAGGTGTGTGTGTCCATGAGGGGTGTGTGTGTGTCCATGAGGGATATGTGTGTCTGTGAGGGATGTGTGTGTCTGTGAGGGGTGTGTGTGTCTGTGAGGGGTGTGTGTGTCTGTTAGGGGTGTGTGTGTCCATGAGGGGTGTGTGTCCATGAGGGGGGTGTGTGTCTGTGAGGGTGTGTGTGTCTGTGAGGGGTGTGTGTGTCTGTGAGGGTGTGTGTGTCTGTGAGGGGTGTGTGTGTCTGTGAGGGGTGTGTGTGTCTGTTAGGGGTGTGTGTGTCCATGAGGGGTGTGTGT
>VWYI01003913.1:33866-181741 GCA_013399455.1 Anthoscopus minutus
CCATGAGGGGTGTGTGTCCATGAGGGGTGTGTGTGTCCATGAGGGGTGTGTGTGTCCATGAGGGGTGTGTGTGTCCATGAGGGATGTGTGTGTCCATGAGGGGTGTGTGTGTCTAGCATCTGCCTTGGGGCAACAAAAGGGTTCACAGCTCCAGGGAACCATGTTCACCTCCCATCACACATCAGCCCAGCAACCAACACAGGATTTTACAAAATCAATGGAGGCAGTGAGGAGCTGGGGCTGGAATTTTAATCATCTCTCCAGAGCCCATTTAGAAATCTGTCTGCTGTGTGTGAGTGTCAACAAACACTCACGAAATTTCATCTCTGCATCAATTTGCAATATAGAAAAAATGTTTCATGAGCAGCACTATAGCCCTGTGTACACAGCTGCCAGCAGCTGCACTCTGGGGTGATTCTTGTAATTTTCTATATTTTGCTCAGCAAGATGTCATTTATCATGAAGACTATCATCAATACATGAGCTCAGGATGAATGGTTAAGAAGGTCTGTTATCTTTAGCCATGAAGCACAGAGGAGTTTTGGTTTGGATATTCTTGTCTGGGTACCTAACTCAGCTCCACAGCACAGGATCACAGCACTGATCTTGACATCAGTCAAGAGTGGTGAGGCTTGGATTACCAGGCTCTCCTGCCATGGATGGAGGGATGTAACCACAATACCTAACTCTGAGCTCATCACTGACTCTCTAAATGCTCAAGAGTTCCATTTCTGAGCATTCCATCCCAGTGGTTGTGTTACAGTGCAGTGCTGGCATTAATCTGGCAACACGAGTGTCTGTGAATGGCTGCTTAGGCTGGCTGTGTGACCCTGCAGCTAAATCCACCAACCCTGGTGCTACACCCTGCCCAAATATGTAGCTACAGACTTCCTCAAAGGAGTTACTCTCTCAGAGAAGAGCTGATGTCAGCAGGTAGGGAAAGGAGGGAACAAGGACGAGACAATCTTGACTGATCTTACAGAGTCTGGATGTAGCAAGAGCTTAACTCAGTGTCAGCCAGCTGGTGAGAGATGCTACAGAGGGGACAGCCCTTCAGCTGATTCTGCACAACCACAGAGCCCCAGTCTAATGCCCAAAGACCATGGCAGTACAAGAAGATGTGTCTGAGCTCAGACATTTGCTCATGTTCTCCCTGAATGCCTCTCCCTAACATCTGAGACCATTTGAGTATGAAAGCTTCCCAGGGAAAAGAGCTGAAGACTGCAACATTCATTTCTGTCTGTAAGGACAAAGGGAGGATCAAGTCCAAGCTGTTTCTCCTCAAATCACGGATCAATCAAGCAGCTCTGGTGATGTCACTATCCCTGGCACTGGGACCTAATTTAAAATTACCTCAAATCTGAAAGATTGATTTTTGCCATCAGCATTTAATGTCTGCTGTATCTTTCTTTTCCCAGCAGAGAAGAAAAAAATTAAGGAGGGAAAAGAGAGTGAGAAGGAGATGGTTCAGATTCAACTGCAACTTAGCATTCATTTGCATTTTTAAATTAGTTAGGCTGTGGACCGTTGCAAAGCAATGACAGAGAATTTTTGTAATAATTAGTCTGCTGGGAGTGTAGAAATGGCTATACAGGCAGGTTGCACTGAAAAAGGAAGCAATATCCCAATGCTCAAAGTGGGATTTCCACAGGCAAATTTACTCTCCCTCATATGGGGCCAGATACAGCTCAGCAGACCCAGAGAGCTGCAGCTCAGACAACTTCATCTGCTCTAGACACTGACTGCAGCCAGTGGAGAAAGAGAGAGGAGTGTGCTCAGACTATGATTCCTCTCAACTTAATGTAAAAATCTGAATCTGGCCAGATGATTGGATACCTGCAGTCAGGTGAGAGCCATCTCACCACTGTTGTTTACAATATAATGTTAAATTCTTCAGCCTCTGTGTGTGTGTCAGCCTCTCCTCAGTGGGCTCCACACATCTGACCTCTTCTCCCTTCCTTTTGTAGCTCCAACCTTCGCTTACTGGCTGTAAGGAGATATATCCCTCTCCTAAATCCAGTGGGAAGCCATCATTACCTCAGATCTGACAGGAAGTGCTCAGGGAAGGGGAAAAGAAGGATCAGGATGAGAATGAGCTAAAGGACTCCCAGTTTTGCCACAGGGACCTGCCCTCCCTCAGCTCACAAGGGGGATATGACAGCACTGCTCTGTACAGTGGAGGGTGCTGGATTGTCACTAGAGGACACGAAGTAGAAGCGTGGATTCAGTCACAACAGTGAGGGTTTTATCTCAGATGAGGCAAGAAGTTTTTATTTCAGGGTTTTTTTACCCTTTTTATAAGGTGTTTCGATACATGATTGGCCAAAAGAACCACCTCTCTGGTCCCATTGGTGGAAGAGGAGAAAAACACACTCTGAACAGCTGTGTGACATTGTTTTGAGAGCCAAAACCTATTTACAAAAAACAGTCCTTGAAAGAGAAAGTTTCCTAGAAGACTTTCCCTTGGGAACAAATCAGCCACTGCCAGGCTGAAAACTCTCTCAGGTTCAGAAAATCATGTCCACACTGGATATTCAGCAACCTGAGCCACTGATTTTGCAATGCCTCTCACACTTGCTGTTTGAGATGAGTGAATGTTATAATGCCTCCTCCTTTGGATGGCAGAACATGGCAGCACTAATGCCCACTTTGCTCAGCAAGGGCAAGAGCCCATTTGTGACTAAGCATGGCTTCAGACACACTGCACACTCGGCCATCCTGAAAGCAACTCTTCACCACCCATTAGATGTTCCCTGCCTTGCATCATTTTGCTCTCCTTTGCTTGCCCTGCTCCAAAAGCTGGCAGCTGTTTCTCAGTGTGACTGCTCCTTTTTGTTTAAGTTGTCCCTCTGGGTGAACTGAAGCACAAGGAACATTCAGTGAATTTCCTGAAATCCTTCCCTGATCTGAAACATCAACCCTCAGTCCACTTGTGTTTATCCAGCTTCACCACTGCTTTGTTCAAAATTGTGAACCCATGTCTTCCAAAGCAGCACCAGCCTAGTCCCAGCAGCTCACCAGGAGCCATGGAATGGTTTGTTTTCTCTCAGACATAATTTGGGGTTACACAGCATCAACATTTTACAGACATTTAGTCTATAATAGTATGCCATTTGCATATATATAAAAAACAGTGATTTTTAGAAGGTTTTACTTTATGTTTCCTTTCAAAGTGGTCCTTATGACTTGAAAATCATTCTGTCTGCATCAAATTCATTAACTGTATGACCACAAAATAGACACCCCATTATTCTGACAGCAAAGTGAGTGCAACTGGATTTCCCTGAAGGAAGCCAAACCTTTACAGTTTTATTACCTTGTCACTCTGAGTTTTTGTAGATATCAATCACAAAGGTACATTTTGTTTCAGTGTGGACTGAAGTTACTTGATCCAAACTATCTCTTTTGAGGACAGAAGAGCAAGAAGAAGAAGAAAGCTGAAATAAATAAATGGCTCTACTTATATAATGGATACCAAGTTCAAAATGTGCTCTGTTTCACATTTGTTGGTCACTTGTTTAACTTTTGGGGCTGGAATTTCTGGAGTGTGTTCATCCTGTCAGAGTTCTAGTTTGCCCCATCACATCAATGGCTCTCATCTACAACAACTGGCATTGCCTTAAAATATTCAAGTTTCTTGCTTGCTTACCTGTCAATTTGTTACTAGTCACACATCCAAACTGAAGTAAAGGGAAGCACTTCCTAGGATCCTCTGTGCATTTTCCCTTAGGATATTCTTACTTTCTTCCTCTGGCAGAGAACAGCTGTGGGGTTTCTGCTTTGCAGCTGTGGTGAAGGCTCTGGAAAGGTTTTTTCACCAAGTGTACAAGGGTGCATGGAGCAAACCTGCCAGTGCTGCTGAACTCTGTGTTGGTTTCTTCTCAGCTGAGCATGGGCAGCTGACCTTCAGGATTTCTTGGTTTCCATTGCAGTCACTGGAGAGAGAGACACCTCCCAAGGATCATTTGTCTCATCCTAAGATGGCTGTCCAAGAGAAATGGGATCATTTCTGAAAGTCTCATTCTAGTCCCACCAACTATGGAGCAAACCTACACACGTGTTTGGACCAGAAGCCAACATTCAGGCACATTTAGGTCAGGGGAATGCACCCCAAACACCTCTGTATGTTTGCCTAAATACACAGAAGTGGGCTCATTCCAGCTGTTTATTCCTGAGTCTTTTCACGGAAGCATCACCTTGGAAAGGACACTATTTTCAGACAGAACCAAACCAGTCCAGATTTTCATGAACTATAAGGAAATACCCACACCCCTTACACTGGCTGTGTTTATGATGTTCCCTGGGGGACAGCAGCTTGTGTAGGGACAACAGTGAAAAGAGACAGAAAGGAGGAGAGAGAAGGAGCTTCACTGTGTACCAGTGAGGACTGATCTGCATTACAAACTCCCTTCCTGAAAGACTGAATTATAAGAAAGCTTTTCTGAAACATCTTGAGAGGAATGAGGCATTTGTCTTTACAAACTAGCTGTGGGTCTGCTGGTAAATGAAATTAGCCCTGAGAGATAGAAGATACAATGGGAAGGTTTCCACATATTGATGAATGGAAAGACAGTTGCCTTTACAAACAAACTGCAGGTTGGCTGAGAAATGAAATTGGGCATTGAAAGACAAAAGAAACAATGAGGGAAAACCATAGATTCTTTAAGAATTAAAAACTGAAAGGGAGGGTTATACATTAGAGGGGAATCTTAGGTATCAGGTGTTCTGGGAAATCTGCACCTCTCAAGTGCCTCAGCCAATGGGGAAAGAGAGAGGGAAATATGGCTGGGAAATTGGGATAAAAAGGAGGCTGCGTCCTCTGAAAACTGGAGAGACCCCAGGGAATTGTCCCATGGCCTCTCCCTTAATTCTAAAGTTACAGTTAAAGTTCTGTCTCCTTTTTGGACAGAAACCTTGGTGTTCGTGGATTAATTTTCCTAACAGCCTCTAACCATCCAAAGACTGTCAGAGTAGTTCCCTGTGGGATTTTTTTGCGAGCATCTCCTTTTGTTCCCAGTGTGGTGCTGGGGTCGGGCAGAGAGGCTGGAGGGGCACAAGGGCCCATTCCCTGTGCCCTCTGACACCTCCTTAGACCCTCACCCACTGAGGCACAGTCTATAATGATGTTTTTCTGGATATTTTCATATGTGTAATGAGCAGCTCAGCTACCCTGCCGTCCCAGAAAGAACTTTTCCATAAAAATACGATCCTGTAAAACCTGTACCTTTAGACAGCCCTCATCCTGACATAGCCCCAGTCTCTCTATTTTACAAAATAAAGGCTTCAGTGTTCATACTCCTGAGTTTTGCTGTGTTGTCTGTGATTGTCTTGGAAACCCAGCTCACCCTGAGGCCAGCTATTAACTTCTTTCAGCATAACAAAAGCCTTTATTGTCCCACTATTTCACATGCATTCTGTCAAGACGTGCAGATGAATGAGTTACCAGGGGGTAAGTTTGGGTATAAATTTACAAGGCCTCTACTCCATCAGAATTGTCGGTATTCTGTACTCCTATTCTCATTCTTTATGCTCATCCAGATGTACTTGGAAGTGATTTGTCCCCAGAAAAAAAGGGGTTGGTTGCTTTGCATCTGTTCTGTAGAAATGAAGAAAAGGATGTCCTGGGGCTTCTGGAGGAGAAGGTGACATCCTGGGAGGTCACCCCCTAACCTTCCCTGGGAATGTGTCCTTCCTTCTGTGGCATCCATCATGTCTGTTCTGAGTTCTTAGAAAACGTTTAGTGCAAATATGAAAACAGCTATTTAGTCTGAAAGAAAAATCTTCATCCAAGCAGCTGAAGTGTTTCAGTTGGAAGAAGATGTTTTTAGCAGGGAGAAAATACCAAATGGGGTTTTCTACACCAAAATTCTTGACACTGCACATAGGAGCAACCATCCATAAAGGACATGCATTTTACATCACCACATGACTCTTCTTCAAGCCCAGCTGTAACATTTCTCCAGAGATACAACCCAAGAATACTTCACAATCTGTATTTTTGCATGCGCCCCAAAGCTTTTGTTAGCGTGACTATGATGGCTCATGGGCATGATTTGCTCACATTCCCAGCTGACAGCCAGGCCAGGAAAATCTCACAACTTATACATGCTCCCTGATTCCTTTTATTATTTAGAGGATTAACTAAGAATCCCACAATGGCTCCAGTGACTCTTGTGCTCTCAATGAAGTAGCAAATAATTGAAAACACTAAATACCCATTATAACTGGTAAATGGCAATGCAGGGAAATATTAGAGAACTCACCGACCTGGGGGAAGCCAAGTACAATAAAGATCATCTTCAGAGAGATGTGTCATGAAGGGCACTTATCTCTCTGCAGCAGTTCAGTGCACCCACCCAGGGTGTATTTTCATCGTGGATGAGAACAAAAATAAAGAATTCCCCAAGTCCAGCCTGTAACTCACTCAGTGCCTCTCTGCCATGTGAGTACACTGATTTACTTCTGCTCACACCAGCAGCCTTGCTTATTTGATTCTCTCTGACTACTCACCCAATCCACCAATGCTGGAACTGCTCTGTAATTGTGAGTGCCATATGGTGCCCTAATTATTGCAGTTCTTGTATTAATGTGTTAGATTATCAAGATGTGGGGAGAGGAGCAACAAGGAGAGGCATTTTGAGGGACAGGCTTGCTCAGTGAACACAATTTACTACAAACAACTCCAGGATGCCAAGAGCCACATGCATGAAATAAAAAACCTGGGCATGAGAATACCCAAATCATCATCTGCCTGGGGTCTCACTGTAGAAATGTGACTGGGCTTGGATTTTAGTTCTCTTTTAGATTCAATATCCCTGTGGCTAGAGAACATGACTGTTATTTATAGGAATAGAAAAGCATAATGTTATTCAAGATTATGATATTGTTATTCTCATTTGTAAAAAAAAAAAGAGAAGGAGGAGGAGCAAATAGAGGATGACACAAAACCCTTGGGCTGGATTCCCCCTCTGGCTTGTACTTATGTAGGTAGCATGCAGGACTGGAAAAGTCTATATTAAGAAGGGAATTAAAATGCACTATTGAATTTGCATTGCTAAAATAATGCAAGATTATTTAAGAGGCATAATCATAAAACAGTTTCCCCCTGAACTTCCTCTTTTACACTCACTAACTTGGTCAAACCTCCTCCCTTGTTCAGATTTCACAGATAAAGAATTACTCCACTAAAGACTTTAGAGCAAGTGTGGGTTTCTACCATTGTAGCAGATAAAAGGTTTTGTTCTAAAAGCGCTGTGCCTTTTCCACAGTGGTTCCACAGTTGTGGATGTTCGAGGGCAGAATGGACAAGCAGCTACAAGAGGAACCCAGGGCAGCTTACTGAGAATCACATAAATCTTAGGAAATCCCGAGCTGACTGTACTCAGAGAGTAAAAACATTACGGAGGAAGATGGATGCCTTGGGCTTTTGGTTTTTCTGTTCTGCATTGGTGTGTGGCTTTTGTCCAGGGTTACTAAGATCCTTTCACAGGGTGATGAAGACACCACAATCCTATTCCAGTTGGGACTCAAAGACATTTTTTTCCAAACTTCAGGCTCAACATGGAAAGAAGAGGGTGGGCAAGTGGGACTTCTGTATGCAAATGGATCCAAACCTATAAAATGTGAGATCTTGGGACTGGCCCCTCCTCTCTTTGCCTTCATCTTTGGAGCCATCCAGACAGAGCCTGATTTGTAACACTGGTGCTGTCTGGGGGTGACCTCTCAAAAAATATCCTTTATTCCCTAACTCTGTCTAGCTTCTGGTCCAGTTCTTCCAGGCATCAAGATTAAACAAGCTTTCACTGTTCCTAGTCTTCACCAGGTGTCTGCTTATGGCCCCTGCTGAATGACCCATTACTGATGCTGTCAGCCTCCTCTGAAGGCTCAGAAATATCCATTCCCCGGTGACTTTACAGACCCAGCTGCACCATGAACATCTTCTGCTGCAAGTCTGATGAGAAAACAGAAGATGGTGAAGATTGTTCACCAGAAAGAAACTCTGCATTCCTGCCAATGCCCTGAGCAGTAAACAAAGACAGAATGCAAAAACAAAATTACAGATTGGCCCTTGGCAGAATGATTCTCAAAGTTTTTCCACAAACTGGATGTGGTTCACAAGATGGACAGAGCAAATCCCAGTGTGCCAAACTCAGACGCTTCATGGTGGAATGAGGATGTGTTCCTCCAGGAGTAAAACACCTAATTGACCCATAACCTATCAGTGAAACAATAGAGAATAAAATTCCCAGTATAATTGGGTTATAAATCATCCCTTTGATACCAGGACCTAGCAATTTCTTTTGAGTATCTGAGTGTTTATTCTGAGGAAATACAGTGCTTTAGCTATATTTAAATGTTTTGGCTGGTGCTTAGAGGGGGAAAATGACAACTGTGCACAGTGATTTATTTCTCCACTTTACTTGGACTGTAAAGGTGTGAAGACTGAGCTTTTAAAAGCAATCCTTGCAGGGCCCCACAGGCACTGTGCTAGTGCTGTTCCTCCTGGCCCAGCTTCCTGGCTGCCACTTGGAACAGCTGGGGATGGGCAATTCCATCCTCTCCACCATGCCTGCAATAACGTGCTGGCCTTTCACTGCTCTTTGAAGACCATTTTGCCCACAGAAATTTATCAGAGTCAGTGGCTCACACAGGGAGCCTACACAATAAAAATTCACACATTTACACACCACCTCTCAGGTCACAAATATTCCCTTGCATTCATAATTTCTCTACATTACATGAACATTTTCAGAAGTGTTTAGCTGCACAAAGGACACAGGGCATAGTCAGGGCCAGGGCAAATGGTCATTCCCAGGCTTGCAAGGCACTCTTTTCTTCCTCAGAGAGCAGAAGAGCAGAAATACTTTCTCAGTGTAGTTTCTGGAGAATGTCCTCAAGAGGAGCAGAAGGGCTGGTGTGACATGAAGACCAGACCTGAGCTGGGTCTGAGGTCAATAACCATGTGTGAGAATATTTTGTGACAGTTTTGTTTAGGCAGAGGTTTAGCAGATAAAATGAAAAAAGCTACTCCCATCCTCCCTGGAAGGAATAGGAGCCACCTGCCAGCCCTTTCCCATAAGCACGTGGCCAGAACAGAGAACATGACTGGCAATTTCCTTTTCCTGACACTTATTCCCACGTTCATCCCCCCAGGAAGCAATAGCAGGGCCATCCCTGGGTTTCTGCAGCTGTTCATGGCTTACTCTGTGCCAGAACAGTGACCTCAGTGACAGCAGACAGGAAGCAATGCAGGAATATCCACCCTGTGCCATGGATTTACAAGGACAAAATATCTTTTCATTAGCAGGATTGCACAAAGGGCTCAGGAAGCACCATGTACATATCCAAAGCAGACAGAGATGCTCCTGACAGACAATGAGGCACTAAAGTCTGTTAAAAGGGGGAGGGAGAGATAAAATTTTGCACCGTGCTGTTCTCTTAAGTTATCAAAGGAAGTCTGGAAGCATTGGGCTCTAATTGTAAGTTTGGTCATGGAAATGCAGCTGGAGGGAAAAAATGAACTAAGAATTAGAGCTCTTCCTAGCTGAGATCGTGGAGAATGGGTGAGCAGTGAGGATCTATATATGATTACACTAATCAGAACAGATTAATCATTACTTCCAAGTTTGGGCAGTGCTGTCTAGAAGTGAATTTTTAAAGCATATAATCCTGATGGTATATCTCTTCTGATTAGCCCTTCAAAAGAATATTCATGTAAGTTGGAGCTGAAGCATCTCTGCTGCAGAATTCTGATGACATAATAGGTCATTATAAATAAATGATTTATCCAAGTGAAATAAGTCCAGCTATTTAGGGCAGGTCACAGTGACAAGTTACTATGGCACCTCTAATGTAATTTTTACTATCTCTTAGGTCAGAGAGAGCCTGTTTAAATGCAAAAGCTCTTTGTAACAGCGATTTGCAAAACAATGAGAGAAATATGCACAACACGGTTTGCTGATGAAGCAGAATTTTGTCAGAGTAGGACATTGTTTAAAGGTTTACCCTGGGGGCACCAGCTGTTTTCTAAAGCGCTGCTAAATGACAGAAGATACATTTACACACAGTACGGGAAGGGCCAAGAATAAGAGCTGAAAACCTTTTATTTGTAAATAAGAGCACATATACAAGAAATCTGTGAGCCCACAGACAGGATAGTAATGCTAGAGGGGCATAAACCACCACATATCTGTCCCTTTGTCGAGAAGGGAAAGCCTCAGGAGGAGGATAGGAGACAGCAGCTATTTATCCTTTACCAGTACACAACCACCAGAGATGCTGATGTTCAGTACTCACCTTTTCATCCATTACTTCCAGTGATTTTTCCTCCTCTTAACATTGCAAACTGCAACTGATTTTTGCAACATTGTGAGTGATGTTTAATACTTAGCTGAAATGAGAGCTAGGGGCAGAGGAGAATTAAATGCAGAGATGGCACTGTTTTAACAGGCTGTCGGCCTAAGCTGCAAGTATGCTATCAAAAATTAGAGCAACAAAATTCATCAGGAGAGCAGCAGCTTTGCCAGCACCTGTTACAAAGGAAATAAGGAATAAGTCAAGGCCAATAACTGCTGTTAGAATTAGACTAATTCCTAGATGTTGGAACCAACAGTGTCTATGAAAAACAAGAGTCCACGTGAAACCACTAACAATATCTTTAACCAGAAAAGGAGGAGGAGCAGAGAGGAGGCCTTGGACTTGTTTCTTTGCTTGGCCTCCAAGCTGTGAAAAGGAGGTAGGAGAAAAGGGAAGCATGGCAACACAGCATATTAACTACAAGCAGATGTTGGATACTTTTCTCCCACATCCCTCAAAACTGTGGTGCTGATGCTGCACAAGCCAAGCCACCCTAGATCTGACAGCAAGGAGCCAGTAGCTCCAAAGTCAGAGGAAAAAAGATGTGCACAGCACACAGGGAGAAGACACAGGGAGAGGGGAGCAACGTTGATCTAAGCCAAAAATAAACAGAACCACTTGCCTGAAGGGCCCTTTGTTCTGATACCATATGTGAGTTCTGATCACACCAGCCAGGTCTCCAGGAGAGACAATTCCTTGTACAGCATCAGCAAATTACTCCAGTCTGCAGTTGTGATTAGTGCAAGAGAGAGAAAAAGTAAATGCAATCTGGCCAATTATACACTGAGGAGAACAGGGAAAACAAACAAGTCTCTGAACCTGCAGGTGTCAACGCAAATGCAAAAGACTGATAAGCTTGTTTTCTTAATGTGGGACTGTACCTGTGAGCTCGGGGAATGGGAGTGATTCTTCCAGCAGCTGCTTGCAGGAGATCAAAACACAGCACAAGGGTCACCCCAAACAGTCCTGTGAAGGACTCTGAACCAGAGCCACAGGGTTCCAGCACTTAGATTTCTTTTCCCATTCCTTTATCTGCAGTGAAGCCTGTGTTGGCAGTCACATGGGAAGAGACAATTATATTTCTGTCAATGTGCTGCAGCATATCCTGTGAAATTCTGTATCCCAAAGTCTCAAAAACCAGGTCAGAGAGTTTCAGGCTGGACACACTGAAGAAAATCTGGAGGACATTAACACCTTATGGACCTATCACAAGAACTGGAAAGCCCCCAAACTATTTTATTCTCTCAGTTTTTTCCCTTGAGCACAGTTCAGCCTGTTCCACTGTGCAGGAGAACACACCCCCCTCTCAGGACTGCAGCTGCAGTGGAGCTGAGCTCCAGTGCAGGCAGGAGCAGGGCAGATCCAAAACTGCAGCTATGAGAGCTGCTGCTACCAGCCACAGCTCTGGCAGTGAAATGAGAGGCAGTAGAGAAACCTCATTTTGCTGTTGCTGATGAAATGAAGTGCTGCCCACTGAAATCTCCCTGTGTTCTGCTGTTCAAATACAATTATTACTGCACCTTCAGCAGTGCTTTGTGCCTGTCTCAGCCCAGGGGCTGCTTTCTCTGCTGTATCTGATCTTGCATTGCCACACAATCCACAGGAATTGCTCCAGCCAGACCTCAGCAGACCATACAGATCAGACCAGAACTACAGAAATCACTGTATGCCCCACCTTGGAACAAAGGCAAAGTCTGGAGGGAAGAAATGCTCCAACATGTTTTCTAAATAGATTCTTTTCACACTTTCCCATGGCTTATTCCAAGCTTCATGAATACCTGAAGGGTCAAAACCTGTCCTCAGGAGTTGGAGCAGTGAGCTGGATAAGTGACAGTCAATACAAAGTCCTTTCTTTGGAAGGAATTGCCTCCAGTACAATCTTTTGCTCATTCAATCTTCTGTCTCCTTCAAGCAAAATCTGCCAGAACCGACTATTTCCAATTTAATTTTTTCTTCTTCCTTCTCTTCTTTATTTTATTTTGTGTGTTGTCCCAGCCTCCCCTCTCAGAGGTGTTTCCCTGGGGAAATTCATGTCCCTTGTCCTTTTTACTCTGCACATAACAGAACATTATCTGCATAATTTACCTTACACCACATGTTGTCTTCCTTCTGGCTAAGTGTTTATCTAAAATAAATATATATCCTCATCATGGATGCTGTGAAAATGAGCCAAAAACCTGTCCTATGTGACAACTTCATAATATCCAAAACCTGAACCACCAAGACCATGTTAGCTCAGTCCTTCAGGTCAAATGTAACTGCAAATCTGATCCTTCTCCTCCTGCCTCTCTCTGCATTCTTCAGTGTCCCATTCCTTGTGTAGATCTGATGAAATCCTCACAAGGTGAATCCAGATAAAATCTGGAATTTGAACACAGTCCACACATGAAGGGATTTCAATGAGATAACTCAAAAAAAACCCTCTCTTCCTTTAACACACTTCTGCATGGTGATGCCTGGAAGAGCTGGAGCAGAGGCTAGATGGAGTTAGAGGAATAAAGGATATTTATTGAGAGGTCATCCCCAGACAGCAGCAGTGTTACAAATCAGGCTCTGTCTGGATGGCTCCAAAGATGGAGGCAAAAGGGAGGGGGGGCCAATCCCAAGATCTCACATTTTATATGTTTGGGTCCATTTGCACACAGGAGCCTCATTTGCCAACCCTCTTCCTTCCCCGTTGTTTTACTTGGAGCCTGAAGTTTGGAAAAGGTGTCCTTGGGTCCCAATCAGAGTAGGATTGTTGTGTCTTCATCACCCTGTGAAAGGATCTCAGTAACCCTGAACAAAAGCCACACACCAATGCAGAATAGAAAACCCAAAAGCCCAAGGCATCAATGGCAGAGCATGAAACAGCAGCAGATCTGTGGGACTGGGCAGGGCAGGAACATTTTCTATAGATAAATTATCATGAGTAAGACATGCAGATCACACAGCAGAGATGTGGCTTCCATGCTCCCCTCCCAAGAGCACAGCTGCCAGCCTGTGCAGCTCCCAGCGTGCAGGGCAGCTGACACAGCACTTGACCATGTTTTGAAGTTAAATGTGCTGGGGCTGTTGTGGTCCAGTCAACACAATCTCCAGCCAGCTCCTCTCACACTCTCTTGAGCATGAGGACAGCACAGTGCTTTGCTGATGCTGCTGGGGTTTCTAGGTGTTTGCAGCTATCAGCAGGAAAATTTGACAGAAAAACATAACAAAGTATTGAAGCCTGAGGTCTTGTAGGAAGTTTGAATCACAGCATATCAGGGTGAAAACATGCCCTGAGTGCTGGAATATTTATTCTTACATTAAAGCAATTAAAAGTGAACGTGATGTTTCTTTGATTCTTCCCATTTTGCCTTATGATGATTCCAAATGTGCCCCAGTTTTGTTCTTTACACAGAATTCTTATGGCCCCTGTTTTGTGTCATCTGCACTAGTTCACGTGCAGGATCAGAGCCTAAGGCTGGAAGGTACTGGGCCCACCCCATGTGAGGGCTGAGTTATAATTTGCAATAATAGGCAAATTCAAGTACAAGGCATGGAATTTCCTCCAAACCCCTCACACTTGTACTTTCTACTGATATTTTTGGATGGGCTGAATTGTCCTTGGAGATTTTATGTCTCCAATTACCGTTTCTAGGATCAATTCAGGTCCCTAAGCTCAGGTGTTTGGTAACTTCAGATAATAGAGCATCTTCCACTGAACTTCTGTAGTGCTGGGTCTCCAAAAGCCCCATGTGGACATCCCAGATAATTCTGGGAATCCATAGTAGCATTAAAAGTACAGGCACCTGGATCTCTCCCTAAGTGAATCATTCCCCAGGTTCAGACCTGTCTTTGTGATGGCCACTGAGTGAATCTCAGGCCTTGGGGCTTTATTTAGAGAGGATCACACCCTCCAGCAGACGTGTGCCAAAGAAAAAGAGACTGACCACATGCAGGGCTGAAACCCCTCCTGATGCTTTGCTGTCCCACTCAGTGTCCCTGTTTATGCATTCCATGGTCCCCTTCCTGGCTTCCTTAGACCAATTTCTGTTTCACGGGGGAAGAGCCTGAGAAAGGCAATGTGAGGTTTGCCTCACTAACAAACTCGCTTTTAACTCCCTGATGCACTGTCACAAGACTAACGGCCTATTTTAAAGAGCATCCCTGTCAGGAGGTGCTTTTTTAAAAGGATTCCCACAGTGCAATTAGGCAGCCCTGCATCTAAAAATTACAGAATGGGAGGAGAGACCTCGATCTCAATGCACCAAATTTGGATTTTATTGAAGACCTTCAGAGCTGGAACATGTCACCAATTGGAGTCAGCTGCAAAGTCCACAGATTGAAAAATAAGAGTCTGCCTCCCTTCTTTGAGAGAAATGGTCCTCTGTGAAATTTTATGTTTTAGTAGAAAAACTCAGTCCAGACTCAAAAGCTGTGGAAAATCAACCTGTTTTCACTACAGGCTCTTTGATCATCTCTCATCTTTTGAGGTTCCAAGCCAGGGAATGGCACAGAGAGACAAATGTGGAGAAGGGCCTTTACATGGCCTCAGTGGGAAGAAGCAAGAAAGGTTTAACCCAAAACACATCAAAACTTTTCAAAGCTCTCCATCTCCTCTCAACATCAGCTGTTCCTTACAAACCTTCCTTTGAAGTCAAAGGCCACAGTTAGGAACCTCTTTGGATAAAAGATGTGTTTTCTCTGTCCATGTTTTTTCATCTCCACCATCTTTACAACAAAAGCGTTATCTCAGGTGCGCATCAGAGCCAAGAACAGAGTTTGAGATATGATCTTGTACCATCAGGAATACTCTCAGGACTCAGACTTGGATTGCTCTTTCTCATACTTTGTGTGGTGTCTCACTATCACTTTTGTGTCAGTCTCAGAGTGGGATCCAACACAGGTGTCCTTCAGGAAGTGGAATCACACTGACCTGTCCTATTTCATTTTCTCTGTTTGGGCAGCAGTCTGGTATCAGTAATGGGGAGAAGGTGTTCCTATGCTGTATCAGCACAGAGCTAATTCTGCTGGCCTGGCTTTCCTTCAAGGCACATGAAAGGATCTCCAAAACAAAGTTACAATAGGAAAAGGTGAAAAAAAGTGACCAGTTGGCTCTCATTTACTCATCTGGAAGCCCACGTCCAATATCAGCCACCTTGTTATTTTGTTAGGACAAAAATACCACAGTTCCACCCTCAAACACTCTCATTTCAAAGTCAGGGTCTGTGAGACTGGATAATTCCAGTGGCACCCTGATTCCCTGGGAGCAGCCAGCACCCACCCAAATGCAAAACTCAGAGCAGGGACTGATGTTAGTGTGGTCACCTCAGAAGTACCAGCTGTCCTAGAGATCTAATGATTTGGAGCAAGAACCAGAGTTGTAATAAAACTTAATAGAATCATCTGAAAGACAACAGATAAACTGCCAAAAAAATAAAATATTTTCGCACCAATTTCTGTCTTAATTTAAATTGTCTTTCTGCAATTGTAAGGAGATGATGGGAATTTGTCATGAGCTGTAAGCAAAGGTAACTGATCTGTTTCCCTCAGACTTTAGTTTTATCCCACTGGAGGCACTGGACAAAAAAAAGAAAAAAAAAAAAAAGAAACAATTGCAGAAATTCCAGAGGAGAGAAATGAGAACTATCAAAGACCATGATCTATGTGGGCAATGAAGGAGCTGCTGGTTCAGGCAGAGGAGAAAAAAAACACTGGAGAGCATGAGAAAAACACTGGAGAGAGCATGAGAGCCATCAATTGTTTAAAGGTTGTTGGAAAGAGGAAGGAAATAATCTGTTTGGCACAACCAGGTGGCACGCACAAGAAGTAATGGGCTTAAGTGACAGCAAGAGATATGAGGGTTAGACTTCAGGAAAAGCTTCCTAATGGTGAGGGAAGTAAGGGATGGAATAGATTGCCTGAGGCAGGGTGGAGTCTCACTGTTGGAGACTTTTAAAGAACAAACATCCATCAGAAATTATAAAGATTGATAGCTGATCCTTGCTAGAGGGGGAGAAAAATGGGTAAAAAAAACTTAAAATCCCTTCTCACCTGTTTTTTTTCCCCCCCTCTGATCCTATAAAGCCACAAAAGAGACCCCAGCCCATGCAAAATCCCAAGGAGGTGGTCAAAAAGAACTGCAGCAGAGTCTCCTGCAGTGAAATTGCAGAGTCCTTATAAACCCCTCAAGAAGCCAGGGGGCTGCCTAGGTTAACCCACAGTGTGTTACACCAAGGTGATGAGTGAACCTCTGCCACTGGATTTTGCATGATGTTTAAACCCTGGACTAACTTTCAGTTATACAATTAGTTTCACTGATACCCCCAAAACTACCTGCATGGTGGAGCCACTGAAATGTGCTCCTCTGCCAGCTCAGAACTTTGCAGTGGAGAAGTTTTTATATTTTATAACTGAACACATGAGGGAATGGTCCTGCCAGTATCACACAGGGCCCCTAAAAGGGAAAGGAAACATTCCCAGGGTCCAGTGCCTATGTCCCTTTGATTACTGAAATATAAATGTATTTTTCTTTGTCAGACTGATCTATTTCAGTCTGTCTCTCCATATCAGTGTCAGAGATAGGAGCTCCCTTGTGGCCCTCTGAATGGGATTTTACCTTCCTTTCTGCACAGAGGAGGAAATTCACTTTCAGCCCAGGTGCTGCTGTCAATAGTCCAGTTTAGTCACTTTTACCTACATAATGAGGAATGTGGACTCCATCATGGTTGTTTCAAGCACATTTTGAGAATAAACTTGCAACTCCATGCTGTCACCTATGAAGGGGAAGCAAGGTTTGCTTTATCTCCTTGCCAGAAGACAGGAGGTCCCTAGGGAGAACTGCCCAAGCTTTCTCTGCCCAGTCACTCTGTGCCACCCTTGGTTTGCCCACTTACACTGGCACAAACATTTTCCTGCTTTGCAATGGCACTTGCAACCTCAAAGCCCATCTGTGATCCTGTCATGGTTCCAGAAACATCCACTCATTTTGCAGGTGAGATTTTCTTCCCATGCCTGCTAGGGAATTCTCCTCTGCCTTGATGTGCCAAGTGCCATTCTTTTCCTGCAAGGTTTTCCTTGAAACGTGCCCTGCAAGAAGCCAGGACCTGTCATGAACCCTGAAGTGCTCACGAGCCCTGTGCCAAGGGAGCAGGACAGCTGGTGATCCAGGTTCCACCATTCAGCAGATAAAAGGGAATATTGCCCAAAGGAGCACCAGGAAGTCAGTGGCTGTAAATATGGTGGGGAAAAAACCCCACCTGGGGGCTGCTGGAGCTTTGCAACCCCCGATGGTTTGTGTGACCCACAGATGAAACAGAGGGGCTTTGCTTTTCGGTCTCCAGAGGTTGTTTGTTATTCTCTTATCACAAGTTTTGGGCCAGGAATGGCACAGGCTCTGCACTCTTGGAAAACACTCCAGCAAAAGCCATAAGAGGCTTAAAATGTCCAAATTTATACAAGATAAGGTGACCAATTACTTGATACCGCGTTCCTAAAATGTCTATTGTTATTACTCTACTACCAATAACTAATTATTTGTCTGTTCACACAACACCTGCACTGTGGCTAATTCTATCCAATAACTTTGTGCTCCCAGCACTGCAGAAGATGGAGTAGGTGAAGAAGAAGAAGGGAAACTGAGGCAACACCCACAATCCTCCATCTTGAGTCCTCACCTACATCCATGTTATATAAAACCCAAAATACACATTTTCACACCAAGTGACACACTACCAACCATACTCCTTTCTAATTCACACTCTGGCTGTTTGCTCTCCATCCCAAAGCCTTGGAAGCTTTCTCCATGGACAGAGGTCAAAACCAGCGTTTTCCTGGGGGTCAGAACCTTCCAGGACAGGCAGGGAAATATTCCCTGTGTCCCTGATTCCCACACACATGAGTCTTGCACGTGCCCTGTGTAGGGCCAGGAGCTGGACTCCAATGATCCTTGTAGGTCCTGTCCCACTTAGGATATTTTCTGATTCTATGATTTATTTAGCTGTGTACTCATCCCCCAGAGAAATTTGGCAGGACTCTATTTAAGGTCGTAGACTTGTCACACTAATACTGGAACGAAATCTTCTCCTTTTTACTTCATTAAAAGCTTCAGGCAAGAGAGATCAAGTTTAACCTTAACATCATTCTGTTTCAAACATCATCATACAGTCATGATGAACAAGCTGGAAGGAGAGTAACTTATTTAATGTATTTATTTGTGTGGTATTATGAAATCTGAGGTCCATAGACTGAAATCCTACTCTCCACAGTCTTGTGTACACATTGGTTAATACAGATTTCACACTAGGAGAAGAAAAACATTGAGATATGCTGGGTGGTGAAAACAAATATTATCATGTGCAAAGCAGCAAGGTGGGGAATGAGACAGAATGAGAGAGACAAATTAAATTATATATCCAAGGACAGACAGGAAACCCTTGTCACAGCAGGGAACTGAACTCACATCTGTCCTGTTCCAGCCCAGCACCTTTTCTACGAGGAGCCTGCCTCAATGTGCTTCATTTGTGATGAAAATACCAGCCAGGGAAAAGAAGAAACAAGGAAACAGTGCAGGAACTCTAACCCAGCTATTGAGAACTTTTCCTAGTGTCCAGGTATTTAAGTTTAGTCTTTAACAATGTATGACAGGAAGCAATTTAAACCAGGAGAGGCAGGAGCAGGGCAGGGGAGGTAGAGGTGAGTACTGAAAAGCACAAGGTAAAAGGAGACAATCTTGTAGGGGAGAAAAAAAAAACCTGTGAGCCATAACAACAGCTTTTCTTAACAGAACTTAACTAGGTTAGAGTGACTTCTGAGAGGTGCCAGGATTTTAACAGTCAAATTTTAATATGAAGGATTATGGATGTTTCTGTAGAAATTGCCCTTGTTTTACACAGACCATTTTGCTGAGCACAATGTTAATTTTGCAGCTCTGCTGGAGCAGCAGCTTAGGAGAAGACAAACAGAAAATGATGCCTTTAGTAGCTGAAGGATGCCTTGGGATACCTTGGCTGAGAGGGACAGCAAATCTGCTTGCATGAAGATGTTGGAGACCTGAAGGGGACAGCAGCTTTGTAGCAGTGCAGTTCTAACTGGGGTGAGGAAGGTGGCAAGAGATGGGAAAGGATGTTGTTTTTTCACTCTGACTCTTCACTCTGAAAACCAAGGTTAAGATTTTCCCAAGCCTGATCCCCAGGCTGTGCCAGGACATGCATTGTGTCCAGCTGTGCAGGGATGTACCCATTTCTTGAGGGACGTTTGGTGTCATTTGATGTCATGACATTTGATGGACATCTTGATGTCCCATTTCTTGAGAGACAGCAGATGGGGTAGTCATGGAAAACTGGTTGGAAAGCAAGCTGTGACTCCTTGAAGGACCACCCTCAACAACTCTGCAGTGACATCTCTACAGAGGAAGGATTCAGGCTGCATCAGCTGAGGCACAGGGGTGAGTGAGCAAGCAGGGCTCTTCCCAAGCACTGGGAAGCAAGAATGGAGGAGGGAAGGGGTGCCTGGTGGGGTCCATGTTCTGCTGCCTCGCAGCCCAGAGTTATGTACCCCACAGTTACCCAGTCACAAACTCACTCCTTGACTTCTCAGCTACACTTGGCCTAATTCCAAGTAATTAAGACTTAAAACAATGGATACTTTATAATTAGCCATAACAAAATATTTTTCATTCTCAACTATTTTCCTCTCTTTATACTTCCCTCTCATTAACTCTTTTTCAGTGTGAGACAAGTGACTGTCATTGATTCTAATTAAAAGTAAACACTAATATTTTTTCAAAGAAAAATTACATTACTGCGGCAGCCACACTTGAATAGATTTTCCTGCCCCAAACGATGTAGCTGGACTCAGTGACTCGCAGCAAGGTGTTATTAGCTCAGGTACAATCCCTCAGAACTCCACCTGGCCACAGACATAAATTCCTGCCTCCATTACAGCTGTGCCAATACAATTTCCATGCTGGCTGCACAGCAGCTTTATCGTCGGGTAATGCACGTTCACAGGAGTGCAGCAGGAGTGACAGAATGGGGTTAGGGCACCAGAAAAGCCACATTATTTTTTTAACTATAGTAGCTGCAAAAGAAGGTAGGAAAGAGAAGGGCAAACACACTAAAGGCCCAGCTCTAGGCTGCTGCTGAGTGAAGAGAAAGGCAGACAGAAAAGGGCTGTGCTCACTCCTCTGCTCTTAGAGGAGGAAATATTTTCAGAGATATTTCCCACTAGTCTTTCACTTATTATGCATCAAGGGCAGAACTATCTCCATTTTATTGCACTCTGTTATTCAGAGCCAGGCTAATCACTGCTGCTGAGGAGGGAGGCAGCCAGCTGGGAATTCTCTCTTCAGGTGTCCCTCATGTTGCTCATTCACGTGCCACTGCCCTGACTGGAGCTGCCTGGTGACTTTGGAAAAAGGATATGGATAGGTAAAGGACACAGTGAAAAAAGGCAGGTATATATGACCAAAGAACTAAAGGACAATTCTGAACATCCTGAGCTTGAGTTGAGCTCTCTTGAAGCAAGCTTGGCTCTGCTCTCCTCAGCACAGCTTTAGTAACAGCGTGTCATGAGCTCTGGGCAGAAGCTGCCAAGCCTAGGAGATGACCCAGGGCCTCAGGGCAGGTGGGTTGGAAGCAGCACAGCACCTTTGCTTCCCCCAAGCCCAGTTCAGCAAGGACTGCTCCCACCACCTCAGCTATTGAGACAGACCTGGGCACAAAGTTCAAATGTGGGATTTTTCAGACTGCTAGAAAGTCAAGTGGGCTAGTGATGATGTCTTGGAAAAGGCTGGGTCTGGAGCAGCTACCTCAAGCAGCAATGCCAGAGGCCATCATTCCTTCATCCTGATGTGCCCAGGCAAAGAAAAAATCCTCTACCTAAAAATTTTCATTTCTATTTTTCCAAAGAAACAGGAGGAAAAACAGAGACGAGCTTCTTCAAGGAGAACAGCGCACCTGAGGGTCTGAGCCACAGGAAGGTGCTGTAGCTGCACAGAGGTCGCTGTTTGTGCCAGTCACTCGAGGGAGGCAAAGAGCCACACTGGGGCTTGGCTGGATTTCCTGTGGTCGGCCTTCACTGGGGAAGAGAAGAGCCCCGAGGTTTGGAGATACCTTTCTGGATGGAAAACAATGAATAATGAGATGAAACAATGAACAGGGAAATAAAAAGTTTAGCAGGACTTGCAAGGATACCATTTCAATGAGACTGCCCAATAGGAGTGAGGTGGTCAGCACAGCTTCAGATGGCGTTTGCTGTAGGTAAACAGCCGTGGGGTAGTTTGCCTGAAAGAATCTAAACTCACTGTAATATTTGGTGAGAGGAAGAAAGCCTGGGAAAATAAAGGTCATTTTGATCCACTCAGCATGATCAAACATCACAGATGTTTTGAGCAGATGTGTCAAACTTCTCCTTCAGAGCCAGAATACTGAGAAACAGAACACACCAATGTGCTCTGCACCAGGAAAAACACAACTAATTACTTTGGTGAGTGCTGTGATCAGATCTGTGTCACATATCCAAGAGGGAATGGTAAAAAATGAACAAAATTTCATAAAGGATTGTAAGGATAATTGAGATTTTTCTCCATGGAAAAAGGCTACAAAGAAATGGCCACTGAAGAGAAATCAGAAAAGTGAATTAAATGATGCAACACAGACATGGCCAAGAACATATAATAAACCATATTTGGTACATTTGTTTGTAACCTGACATTTGAGCAAGCAGTTTGGGACAATCTACACAATTAAAACAGAAATTGTTAGAAGACTTAGAAAGAAAACATTTTAAAGTGTTTAACAAAAAAAAAAATAAGCACTGGAACTCTGTTCTGTGTGACACAATTGAAGCCATTAGCTATAGCCTTCTGTAAACTAAAAATGATACTTAATATAAGTGCCACACAATGTGATTTCTAACTTGAGGGCTACCAGAACATTTTTTTATTTTATTGGTTCACATGCTGCATTTTCTTGGCAAGTTTCCACCTTTTCCACCCAACCAAGATGGATCTTGGTTTGTTAATTCATAGCAACAAAAGATATCTTTGTGAAAAGTTTTACCTGAAAGATCTGAATCACTTCTCAGCTCAGTTTTGCTCTGGAAACACCACAGAGGGAGCCTGTCTCTTGCCACAGAATGGTGTCACCATCTAAATTAGCTGACAAACACCCTGAGCTGTGAGTACCCTTCGACACAATCACAGAATCACAGAATGGTTTGGGTTGGAAGGGACATTAAAGGTCATCTCATCTTCCCCCCTGCCGTGGGCAGGGACATCTTGCACTAGACCAGGTTGTTCAAAGCCCTGAACACTTCCAGGGACGCAGCATCCACAGCTTCTCCCAGCGTGAGAAGCATTATAGCCCCCCTGCGTGAACACTCTAAAGGAACTTCATTCAGCCATTAAATTTGGATGTACCTCTTCCTTAAGGGTCACAGATGAGAGCAATTTACCATAAACCTCTAGGGATTCTGCCCTGAAGGCAGTGGTAGGTAAATATTTCAGCTCTCTGTAGAAATTTCTGGTCTGTTTATCATTGAAGATTCGGAGCCACTTACGTGAAACAAAAAATAGTTTAGCAGTTCAGTAGAGCAAGGCAGCTTCTGTATCCATGCTGGACTGGACATGTGTGTGTGTGTTAGCTGCATCACTGACCACAAAAATATCCCCAGGTCTGAGTGCAGTATTCCTGTGTTCTCCCAGCTGACATTTTAGTGCAATTCTACATTGATAAAAGTACAGCTGGAATACCAGTGTAGAATCCAGCTCAGTGCAATCCCCTGAAGCTGAAGAAACACTGTGAAAGTTCTTTTGAAGCTGTGGATTGGGGCTGGGTTAAACACATCTGTGCATCCAAGGGGTAGCATTGCTCTCCCTATTCCTACAGGAATTAGCCCCTGAAATGATGACAAATTGGTTTGGAAATGCTCTGATGCACCTGGATGATTTTAGAAAAGCAGAAGCCTGGGGGATTCCCTTTTTGACCAAAATGGGAAATACATTTTTATAGAGAACAGTCATGTTGCTTTTCTTTTGTTTTCATCACGGAGATGTCTTCAGTGACAATGAAAGCAAAACATGCACAGTCTGGGGCAGAGCCAGTACCCCACAGGCAAGCAATAACCCAGCTTGTCTCCAAGACTTAGTCAGAGGCATCACTGCAGAACTGTGGCCAGTTGCTCTCCTTTCTTTACTTCAGTCGATTCCCTCGTTACCTGTGAATGGACTTGACCTTGGTTTAGGCCATTTTACAATCTCTTGGACCATCAAATAAATAGAGATATGCCATAACCTTTAGAGTTTTCCCCATGGCTGGTTGGGCTAGCAGCTAGAGGGGAAAAAGCAAGCAAGTACTGAACCAGATGATAAATTCTATGTCTCGCTCCTAGACACCCTAAGGAAACATTCATTTCTTAGTTCTCATGGATCACCTGTGTCCCTCAAGCAAATATATCATTTTCTTTCCTAACAGAAGCATGAGTTACTTTAGACCAGTGCTGGGATTAATACCAGCAGCCCTGGGACTTCTAATATAACACTGGCTGTGCAGCTGGGTCATTATCCTAGTACTCTGTCTAAACCATGGAACAGCTCCTAAACTCAGAAGTTAAACATCCTTTTGCCCAGGTGATTCACAACCAAGGGCCCTGTGCTGGACATTTCAGCAAACCTAACCCACATTATAGAGTCTTTTTCACTTCTACTGCAAAAGTGCAAAAACTTCTCGTTTTGGACTGTCACAGCAGAGGATGAAAGATTTCTCCTGTTTTTCAGGAGCAACTCCTGAACAATTAAAAAGTGTAATGATCCACTGATCCACTTACCAGGAGAGGGCTCAAGGAAGGCAACAACAACTCAGACCCCAATGAAGTCTCAAGGCAGAGCGCAGTGGTTTTAGCCACAAATTCTTTATATTCATGTTTTCTGCTTTATTCAGACTACCAACAACTTCCACCCATTCCTCATTCCCCAGCCCTTAGTGATAACTCATGAGGGGCCTTTGCCCAGTGTTTAATAAAACATTGCAGAAGGGGAGCAGCAGGTCAGCTGTGACAGGTGGTCCTTGGGGACATCTGGTCAGGAGCTGCCTGGAGAGGCTCTTACAAATTCACTCAGCCTCTGAGAGTAATGAGATTCAGAGGAGAAGAATGGCAGTGCAAAGCCATGGGGGTCCCGACAATCTGTTGTGCTTGGGAGAGTGAAGGGAATGCTCCTTCACTGCTTTTAAGGACATCTCCTCCAGCGGGACAAAGCTTGTGTCTGGAGCCCCTCCTTTCTTCACTTCAAGCCTCAGTCCTGGAGTTTGACCAATCCTGAACCACAATTTATGAAGAAGAAGCTTGGGTTGATCATTCTTCTATATCTCACCTTTCTTTGCTTCCTTGGACAAAATGATTCCATACAGACACCTTCACACAACCAACAGAGCTGAACCTCTCCTCTGCTCCTGTAGCATCAAGTTAATTATGAGCTTCACTCCCTTGCCAGGAAAAGTAGCCACCTTGGACACTCTAATCAGACACACAAGGGCTCAAGAGGATAAAACCAGATGTACAAAAATATATGCAAGATGCATAATTTCAGCCCCTGTTAAAGCAAGACTTGCACAGCCCCCTCTCTGCCTGCCTGCAGGCTTTCCATCTCCCCTGTTTGCCAGAGACAACAGGAGGAAACCTGTGTTTAGCTGTTCCCTCTGTGCAGAGATTAATTCATTGACAAGGCTCCTAGGAATGTGCCAGCTCATTAATTACCGTAAGAACTATGTCAGCAAGAAGTGGGCAAGGTGACTGCTGAAAATGGTGGGAGAGAACCATCGATTAGTGCTTGCTACCCTGGCCATTACATGCCAAAATCCAAACCCATAACACCTGGCAAGCGTTTCTCAGCTATGAAATACCACAAATTGCATGCTTTAATATAAAGCACTCGTGTAGGTCAGCACTGGGGGAGCAGACTACAAGGAAATTAGCCCCACAAGCAGGTCAGGCCTGTTCCAGGGATCAGATTATTAAGTGACTTCCAGTGGAGTCCTGGGAGAATGAATGATGGGTCTCCCAGCAGTGAAAGGTGACATGGAGGGAAAAAAAGCTTTGACAAACCACCTCATCTGTGTTTCTATTAACAGACAGGGCTGCCAGAAAGTGCTCCATATCAAACCCACTGAGCAGAGGTTCCATATCAAACCCACTGGGCAGAGGTTCCATATCAAACCCACTGAGCAGAGATTCCATATCAAACCACTGAGCAGAGGTTCCATATCAAACCCACTGGGCAGAGGTTCCATATCAAACCCACTGAGCAGAGGTTCCATATCAAACCCACTGAGCAGAGGTTCCATATCAAACCCACTGGGCAGAGGCAGGAAGAGATCAGGCTCACCAGGCTGAGGTCTCAGACTCAAGGCAGTACTTGACTCCACCCAGTTTACAAAGACAGAGAAGTGGCCACAGCCCACTTCAGATCTCAGAGCTTCTAGCTCTCTCTGGTGCCTCCCTTAAAGGGGGAAACATGAACGCCAGAAAGTTTCTGATTTGCTATTAAAATTCATCATTCTTCTTGTAAAGCCAACGATGGGATAATGTGCTGGGGATTAGACCTAGGAAATCCATCAAGGCCAACACTCAGTCACCCTCAAGTGCTTTTATGCCACAGTTGCTATGAGGAGCTCTTCAAAAACAAACCCTAAAGAAGATCAGCAGGGCAGGGGGTGCCCTGACTGCTGTGCAACTGAAGGCAGAGCTCTTCCCCATTCAGAGCCCCTGCATTTGCAGTGAAGGGGCATTTGAATGTCAGGCAGTGGGAAGCAAAGTCTTATCAATGCATCAAAGGTTTTGTTTCCCTTAGCTCGAAGGGAATTAAAGGAATAGAAAGAATAAGCTGGAGAAACATAATGTTGTTCCGACTTGCACAGAGCTCAGGAGGGCTCTGGACTATTTGTAAGAACAAAAAGGAAGATCCACGTTACAATCTCTCTGCTTTCATGCTTGTCACATTGCAGGTGGATTCATACCCTGAGAGGAAAGGGCTGCATTAAGAGCTGCGGTATATCTCGCCACATTCCACACTCACAACTCTTTCCAATCACCACACTCACCAGAGGGGTTCACCTTCCCTTGAGCCCACTTCCTTCTAGTGTTTTTGATAGATTTTCATTTTATTCCCCCCTCTTCTTTTTCTTTGGCCAGTCTCCCTGCAGGTCACAGTGCTAGGAAACATTAATTTTTTCATCTGATCTAAAAAGGATATGACAGAGCTGTGCTGTAAAATGCCACACATCAAACCATAAGGAATTCCACAAACAACTGTTCAGAGGTCCAAAGAGGGGGGGCAGGATGTGACTGGCCCCCAGGTGCTCAGCTTAGGCTCTGCCTAAGTTTGCAGGGTTTCAGGAGGTCCTTGCACATGCTGAGAGCAAGAAGTGCCGGCAGGCAGACAGGCCATGTCACCTGAGACCCTTCTTAGAGGTCCTGCAGAGAGCCACTGCCTCTGGGTGACAGCACCAGCTGTGTCACACATCTGGAGCACTAGATTGCCTCGAAGAAATCGGCACCTGCTGACAGAAAGCATGAAAGGAGTGACCTGCTGTCCCCTCTGGGACGTTTAGTGAGGTGTGGGAAGAAATCAGTAAAGGAAATGTGAGAGAGATTCCCCCGGCAGTGAGGAGGCAGCAAGAGGCTGATGCTGAGCAGCTGGGGGGGTGTTGGTGCACACCGGGGAGAAGCAGAGATGGGCTGGAGGAAAGGAGGAGGAGGAGGAGCTGCTGCTTTCTGGGAAAAGAGGGGGGGATCGGATGGGAGATTAAAGAGACATTTGGTGGGGGTAAGGAAGGTGGAGAGGAAGCCAGAAAGCAGGTTAGCAATTCAGATAAAATGGATTAGATGCTGATAAAGGCATCTGGGAGGGACTCAGAGACATGAGATTAAGAAGTGCACAGGGGAGATGATGAGTTTTGGAGGGAAATGAGAAAGCAGGGTCGTCTGGATCCTGCTGGTGGTTCTTAGAGAAGAGTCTCAGCAGTTTGAGAGGGGGGCTGGCCACAAAGGAGAACAGATGTGCATAAACCCCCAAGGGGCCCAGAGGAAGGCAAGGGACTGCTAGATCTCCTCTGGGATCATCAGCCAGCAGGTTAGAAACAGCCCTGTCTGAAAAGCACAGTGCCACTGTGGAGCCCAGCTGCAGCCAGGGCTGCCAGGAGCCACACACACACTCGGGGCTGATGTTCAGTGGGGCACAAACACTCTGCAAGAGCTCCTTACATTTCAGTCTGTTTAGCAGCATGATCCTCAGCCAGCTGGGCTTCCATCCCAGCCAGCACAGCAGACAGAGCTAAATGAGACAGCTCCAGTCCCTGGGGACACACCACCGCCCTGAGGGAGACTCTGAGTGGCCCTGGTACAAGACTCCCTCGCCAGGCACAGATGAAACTTGGCCAGCCTGGGTGGGCCAGGCCGGGCTGCGACCCCCGTGGGCTGGACCATCACATGGGAGCTGCTGTCACTGGGAGAAAAGGTAATTGAGAGATCTGAACAGTGCAGTGAGCAGGCAACAGAGAAGCAGAAAAAGCCTTGGCTCCATTCCTTGATCTCTTTTCTGGGCTGGGAATCAACTCATGTGCCAGTTTGGTCAGGCAAGAGCAGCCACAGTGCTACATCTCTGTTTGCTTTCCCCTGACATCCTTCAGCATTTTCTGACAGATTCCTGCGCTGCAGATCCTGTGAAATGGGCTGGAGCAGACCCTCACTTAGCCAGACCATCCCCAGGACCATCACACAGCAACGAGTGGGGCTGCCAATTCACTCCTTTATTAGGGATCCAGTCTGAGTGGGTAATGCCACTAAATGGGGCAGTAGATGCTTTAAATTGCTTACAAACACTTGCCCAGGAAACAGAAACAATCAGCCAAAAGCAGGAGCTCACATGGTGCTTCAGTCCTCCTAAAATGCTGAAGAAACACTCGTTTAACTACAGCTTAAATAAGATTAACTTCACGTCTTTGGTGCTATGAAGACCGTGGGTTATCCATTTTGAGGTACTTTCTCTGCTATCTGCCTGGCCAGGTGTGTAAATAGTTAAATCACTTTATAAAATAGAGCTCCTGATCCTCATGCTGCTGAGGAAAGCTAAGGAAGAGAACAGCAAAGGCAAGCGGAAGCCAAATTTGCAAACCTATTGATAACTCTCCTTTATCCTTATCACAGCTTCACCCTCGTTTTTCAAACAGAACCTGTCCCCTGATGGGGCCAGGCCATCACCCAGCCCAGCCGGTCCCTCCAGTGTCCCACTGCTCAAACACGAGCGCAGAGGATTATTTTTCCCTTATTCCTTACCTAAAAAAAAAAAAAAAAAAAAAAGGCNAAAGAAGAGCTAAGAAAGAAGACAAAGGGAAGAAAAGATGAACAAGCAGAACCTACTTTGAGCAATGGGGGTTAATCTGACTCAAAGCTTAAATCCATGTTAGCAGTTAATCCAGTTAGTAAGGCTTTTATTGGGAGCTTTGAGAAATCCTTTAACCTCTTGCTGTAAACCAGGAGCAGCTTAACAGCTCAATGTTCATGAGAAAAGCCTGTCAATAATGCTGCTAAGCAGGTATTTAGCAGGATTTAAGAAACAAGCATGTGACAACTCTTTAATGAAGCAATTGGGTTTCTCTCCAGGAACTAATGGTCACTATTTCCTTTAGTCTTGCCCCGTGATCTGCTTTCAAGATTCAAAGGGAGATGCTGTTCTGGTTATCTTGACAAGTATTCCTTCCTGGGGAAAGCTCTGTAAAATGCAGATTTTTCTGCTGGTTTTTATAAATCTTACGGATTCTTTGTCCGAATAAATCTTCTGTGAAGCAGGCTGCAGTAGTGAAAAAAAGAAAACTACAATTTTTTTTCCTTTCAGAGCTGTCTATACAGTTCCAAGAAAAGAGAGCTGACAAAGAGGTTTAACGTTTAAGGTTTCTTGCCCCAGCCTGAGTCTTAGGATCAACAGGACACTGAGTTTTTATCATTTCTCCGCAAAATCTGAGTCAGATGTAGCCCAGGAATCAGGCTGAAAGGTGCAGCCTGGTGCTGCTTCCCAGGTCCCAGAAAAGGCAGAGTGGGAGCAGGTCTGGGAGATGCCAACATTCTGCAATGTAAACTTCATCCCCGTCCTGGGAGACCTGGCTGACCAGAGGGAGGTGATTGTCCCTCCCCTGGCCTCTCTGGGTGTGCGGATGGTGGAGGGTTTGTGAGGATGTACAGCCATCCTCTGGACTGATTTATCCCTCTGGTCATGGAAATCCCACCACAGAATGTTTCAGGCACAACTGCCAGAATTTTCTGTTTGAATTGCTACAAATTCTCTCTAAAGCAGGAGATCCAAACCCACTTTTTAATGTGTGATGCCCTTCTCAAGCTGCAAAGCCCTCTGGAAACCAGAGCTGCTGGACAGCAGGGCAGAAATCCCTGCACTGCCACGGTGGGTGTTAAAAACGGGACCAGACTCCCGGTACTAAGAGTGATTTCAGCATTTATTGTAAAAAGAGAAGACCCAGGGGCCAGGCAGGGCCGTTCCCGAGGATGCTGCAGCAGCGGCGCTCGGCTCCTCTCAGCAGCGATGTTTGGTCCCCGGTGTTCCAGGTGGAGCGGCACGGCTTTCCTCGTTCAGATGCCCCTTTTTATCCTGTTTTTTGTCCTTCTAGATTGGTTTCTGTTTGGATCCTTTCATTTGCATGAAGGTTTAAGGCGCTCGATTGGCCCATTACAGCTTTTGCTTAGGCTGGCTCGTTTCCCTGGGGGTTGGTGATTTTCTTATGTGTAGTACAGCGTTTCTTATAGCTACCCTTTTAACCCCTTTTACAATATAATAAGAGTACAAATGCAATACCTAATACCTGATAACAAATAGCAAATACAAATAACAAACCAATAACAAACTAACCGTACATGCTTAACAATTCTTTTACAACAGTTTCTAGCCTATTTTTAACAGTGGGGACCTCCATCAGGCTGGAAGCTTCGGTAGCAACCAAGATGTTTTGCTATGCTATGCCATCCACTCCATTTCTTCTGGGGAACAGGGCAGTTGTGAGCTACAGGAAAGAAAAGAGAGAAGGGAAGAGAGGGGAAATGCATGTCAAAGGTGTGTGACACACATACAGAGAGTGAGGGACAAAAATTCCTCAGCCTTCCCTTCTGACAGAGGGACTATTTCACCCAGCCCTCTCTGCCTCTTCCATTTCAGACGCAGACACTCCCATTTCCATTCCCTCTCACAGCTGAAAGGTCGTTTTGCCTATTTTCCCCTCTCAGTTCCAAGGAGGAATGCTGCATTACCTCAGGCATTTGCTGTGTTCCCTCAGCAGAGCGAGAGGCCCATGCAACATTAATCCTGCGTTAGCAGCCGGTGATGCTCAGAGGAGGCCGATCATTGCCATTCTGGCTGCTGCACAAGAGCAAGCAGGGTCCTTCAAAGGGAAACGCTTTGCAGCTCTCAGTGCCTGAATTCAGCCCCAAAAAGGGTTAACAAAGCCAAAGTGCAGGAAAATCCAAGGGAAAATACTTTCTCCCTAAGCTTTCGGTCAGAATCTCAACAGTGTGCAGGTATTTTAATTTCTGGTTCCTTTCATATCCTTTTCTGCTGATAACAGCAAAACATTTCTACACACATACATACACAGATATTAAACCACTTACAGAAGAATTGTCTTTATGGAAGTCCTACCTAATGAAACCATGATCCTTTGTGAATAACTCTGGTAGGCACAAGGACAACACAGATAATAATTAACCTATAACATTGCCATTAAAAAGTCATGACATGAGTTAATGCACTGACTAGGAGAGTTGTTTTTCCTTTCATAAATTATATTTTCCTACAGCTCAATTTGCCATTTTCAAACACTGTTTTTTTCCCCAGTCCTTACACTGTCTTTTCTGTAAAGATGGTAACAATCCATTTTAAGAAATAAAACCTTTAAAACAACAAAAAAGTGGTAAAAGAGTGAACTCCTACTCAGTTCAAATTCCAGCTCAGTCCTTGTTGGCCAGGTATATTGATGGAGATGAGAGGTTTTATGCATTATGCAGAGCCATCTTTTCACTGAAAAACATACTTCAAACAGATGCAATGTTAGCAGACACTGGGTTACTGAGCAATTGATTATCCTGCTTACTGCAGAATAACCTGCTGTATCTAGGTTTGATGGTGCTGTGTTTTCACTCTCTGGTTTCTTATGAAACTAATACAAAAGACAAAGTGGACAACTTCTAACATTTGTTAGACAACAGTCACGGCTGAATTGCAGCATCTGGATGCAGGAGGTAAGGTTCAACTGAGGAATTCAAATTCATAAAAGCAGATGTATAAATCACAAATCAGCTACAGAGAAAAAAATCAGCAAGCCCTCAGTTCCAGATCATTTTCACCTTGATGCAACCACCTCCAGCCCCCAGCTTCCAGAGGGAGCCATCTCCTGAATTAAGAGCCTTGCTCCGTCTCACTCCCTTCTCAGCAGGGAGGCACACTCATGGCTTTTCCAGCTGTTTTCCTGCTGAGCCGGCCAGGACAGGCTGAGCCACACTCAGCAGCCCCAGCCACCACTCCCAGAGCTCCTCCTGCCAAGGAGAGCAGCAGCACTGACCAGATGGTCCCTGCATCCCCTCCCAGCACCGCTGTGGACCACGCTGCTGGCAAGGCAGGAATCTGCTGGGGAGCACCCCAGGCATGGGCTGGGTGCTGTTCTCTGCTTTCCCACATATCCCTTCCTCCTGGCCATCCCTCTCTCCTCCTGGCCATCCCTCTCTCCTCCTGGCCATCCCTCTCTCCTCCTGGCCATCCCTCTCTCCTCCTGGCCATCCCTCTCTCCTCCTGGCCATCCCTCTCTCCTCCTGGCCGCGGCCCAGGGCAGTTTGTGCACTTTAGTCAGCCTTGCCCTGGGGGTTTCCCGCAGCCATCTGCCCTCTGCACCATCTGAGCAGCCCTTCTGCTACCTCTGCCTGCTCAGGAGGGAGCTGCATCCCGCCAGGCTCCCGCCACTCGCCTCGAAATAAATGAATAACAAGGGAGAGAGAAGGGGCACCGCGCTTTCGTCCTGATGCAGCCTGGCAGGGTCAGCCACGATGTGAGACATGAAGTTTGTGAGACATCAAGTTTGAAAAACTAAGGATATTTTTCGGAAAATTAAAGACTATAGCTGCTGAAGTAAGTAAACCGTTAACAAAAGGCGGATCTCAGATAAGATATCTCGGACCCAATAACTTATTTGCCTGTCAATTTTGTGTCCGTGTAAGCTGTGCTTGTAAATGAAAAACAAAATGTGGTAAATATCCCAAGGACACAAGATAACTGCAGACATCCTGTCTATTGAGGCACGAGAAAGCAGAAGTTTTTCAAAGATCCGTTTGTCATGCATGCGTTGAAAAGATGAAAAAGTCAGAATGAGGAAGAACCATTTTACTTCCTCATTTCTAGTGACCCCACCCCAGAACAGACCCCAGACTCATTTTGAATACACATGCTTAATAGCCTTTCTGCCAATTAGCATACAAAGCGGAGAAGAGGAGGTGACAGGGATATGAATATGCATTTGTACTTTGGATATTCAGCACTTGTGTGAATAAAAGGCTTTGTACTTACCTGTGACATTTACAGTGCATATCAGGGAATTACCCCATGCACTGTCTGGCTGTAATAAACATACACCTTCTAACTTCAGCTGTTAGAGAGTCTTTTGTCTGTCCCAGTTGAATATCGGTATTAGATCAATATTCATATTTTAATAAATCACTTGGAAAGAGCCAGAAAAATGACAGGGTCCATCCAGCCTTAGAAAATCACCCCTGCCCAGGCTTTGCAGCGAGTGCTACAGGGAAGAAGCAAGGATGCTACAAGGTATGATCCCCATGGCAGCACCAGGAAGGATAAACCACGGACACTTGGAAGCTGCAGGGGATTTGGGAGAATCTCTTCTTAAGGTGGGTTGTGGTGAACCCCAGGATTGTATTCCCTCAGGCTGGGAGATGCTACAGTTTGGGGCCTTCTAATTGCTGTCAGCCAAGAATGAAAAGCAGCTCCACAGATCAGGGAGGGATGGGGCACAATAACCAGCTCTTGTCCCTCCCCATTTCCAAGGAGATGCAAACCAGGACATGCTCTGGAGAAAGGGACAGAAGAGTGAAAAAAGACGTAGGCAAGGGAGAAGCAGATGCAGAAAAGCACTGGGCTTAGGCATGGCTGAAGAGACACATGAGGGGAAACAGAGCAGAGTCTCAGGCTAATTTGACAGCTGTTCCTGTGGCTATCACAGGCAGGGCATGTGCTCATGTTCATGTTGTGGGGTCACCCCATTGCATTAATCACTGTAAACCCAGGCTCACAAGCCTACCACAGAGTTCTAGGGTCTCAAATTGCTTTCAGGCACTGGGATTACTTGCCTGGAGCTGTTTTCAAAAAATCTGTGCAGACACTGCTGAGAAGAGGGTTCAGGAACCAACCCTCTGCTCACAGCACCTGCTCACCCCAATCCCTTCCCACCTAAACAGGAACAGCCTGCAGTGCCTCAGACTGACTAATGGCTGAAGTGACCCTCACTGAAAGGGGGGATCATCTAACAGATTAGTCTGGGAAGATCTGCAGGAGCCAGGCTCTATCTCAGATGGAAAAATTTTGCAGCAAAGTTATGCAAAGGCAGACTGAGTCAGAGCCCTTCTACAAAAGCATGGTCATGCTACTCAGATCAAGCTCCTTGGGCATTGTTAGCAAAACCTGACCTTCTGTCCTGCTGTCATCTGAGGGCTGACAAGCTCATCAGCCAGGCTGCAGGCAGGGAAATGACAGAGGTGGAATTAATGGGAATCACCTCATTTGCCTCCCTGTCCACCCCAATGGCTGCAGCACCGGGACAGGGACAGCACCACCCGTGCTCAGCCTCTGCTTGAAGTAATTAGGGCAGATGCAGGTTGAATGCATCGAGCACAGGAGGGAGGGATTGGGAGAACATCAGGCAATGGCAGGCTCGGGGCAGGGACGGATGGCACAGAGATTCCCTACGTCAGGCCTTTGGTCCCAGCAGGTTAAGGTACAGCCGCCCTGACAGATGCAGCCATCCAGCTCGGAGGGATTCAAATTAAGGTCAAAAGGGATAAAGCAATGGTGAGGAAATGAATGTGTTGTTCCTGGCTCACAGTTATGCCCAGATGCACGTTCCTCATCCTTTATGAGGATAATTAAAATGCATCATTTTTGTGTGGAAGTGTATGCACATACATGCAGGCACATGCCATTAATTTCTTCAGACAGAAATACAACCAGAAGAAATATTCTTTTTTTCATTGCCTCTGTGGCAGCTATCTGGATTTTAAGCTTGGGAGGACAGGAAGGGAAATGGGAAAGGAAAGGGTACCCCTTTTCTCTGTTTATCCTCACCAGGAGAGGAGGGGAGAGCTGCTCGCAGCTTTTCAATTCTGAGAAGGGATCCAGTGGCACAAGAACAGTTCATGCAATTTTCCATTTGCACAGAGTATGTAATACCTGCATTTACAACTGGGCCCAGGAGGGGCAGGTTTGCTCTCCCAGCTCTATCACTCAGCAGATTAATTAGCCATTACTCTCGGGTCTATAACATAACCACAGCCCAAATCTGCGGCAGCAAACTCTGAACCCATCGCAGAGCCCAGTGCCAGCTGTGCCCACCACTTGTCCAACAACCATGAAGGTCCTACATGCCAGGACTTCCTTCCCTCCTCCTGCTAAGACAACATGGCTTGAGGCTGAAACAGATTCTCTTTGCATCCTGCTCTCCACCATAGCTGGTCAAATGTCCATGTCTAAGGTTGGAGTTCCAGGAAACAATTTGTTCCAACATTGGTGCCCAGAAGCACAGCCCAGAGCTGGGAGGGACACATGCTCAGCGCTGTTTGAGGGAGAGTTGACAGAACTGGTTTGGCTCTCTGAGGCCACTGGACACCAAGTGAACCCTATTTTTCAGTCTTCCAGCTGAGGTACACAGCAGGATGTTCCTTCTCCCAAGGTGGGCACACATTTTACCTGAGACCCAAAAGCAGAGAAGTGTCTGAGCACTGCTCTGTGCTTAAGGTTTGCAAAAGTTATTTTTGCTGGCCTCTAATGCCCCATTAGTGTCTGTCAGAGGAGACACAAGTGCACTGAGGCTGAGCACTTTTCACTCATTGTAAATTTGTGACACTCGGGAATTTGTTTATTCTTGGCTAGAAAATGCTAAGCCCATCAGTTACATCCTCACAACTCTCATCATGCCATCTTAATTTACACTGACCTTCCAGCCAGAGCACAGCCCTAAATTGTCACAGTCAGCTCTCCATTATGCAGCTCAGTGGAGTGTGGGGGAGAGACATCTGTGTGCAGGGGCTCAGAGCTGCCTGCTCAGCACAGCATCCCCAGGCACAATCAGCCTGGACACTGCACTGAATCCTGGCTGACTCTCCTGCAGCCCCACTCTCCAGCTCAGAAACCTTTCCTGAGTGCCAAGAGCTGCCCTTGCCTGCTCTCCTCTGGCACTGCCTGTCCCTGCCTCCCTTCCTTCCCTGCTCTCCTCTGGCACTGCCTGTCCCTGCCTCCCTTCCTTCCCTGCTCTCCTCTGGCACTGCCTGTCCCTGCCTCCCCCTGTGCTGGCCAAGGAGCTGCTGCCACCTCCAGCTCTGACACACCCGAGCCTGTGGCTGCCCTCTGGGCTGGCAGTGACACTGGGGGTGCTGCCAAGCCCATGCTCATCGCTATATCTGAGCTAGAGATGCTCCTATCCCTCACCCTAACAGCTCCTCTGCACCACCTGCCTCTGCATCCTCTCCTCTGGATGAGAGAGAAGCAAGACTCACACAGTAATTCAGTGTCTCACCACTGAATGTCTGAGGTATGGATTCTTCACCACAGACTTGGCCAAGGTTGCCTGTGAGCTGAGACATGAATATCTTCTAAGGAGCTTGGGGACCATCACCATATTGATCTTCTTTGGGATTTGGTCCTCAAGCAAAGTTGGCAGCAATTAGCAGAGATGTATTTTAGGTCTGTTTATAAATGTCTTGCAGCTGCAGTGATCAGAAGCTGAGCACAAATAGCAAGTGAGAGAAGTCTGTTTGGGCTTTTTTCTGATGTAACTGGCTCTGGATAGAGCCAGACTTGGTTTTCCTTCTTCCAGAAGTTGATGGTGAAAATCTGTGAAAGCTGGGATGTGGGTGGGAGAGGAAAAGGACTGTCCTGATCTTAGAATATCCAAATTGTTCAGAACCACTGAGCATCAAGACTAACGTTGTCTGGGGTGGGATCAGCAGATGCTGGCCAGAAGCTCTCTCTAAGTTCAAGTGCTCATTAATTCATCAGTATTCACACAGGGTATTTAATCAGGACTTAAGACTGCCATGGGGTTAAGATCTTCTTCAGAGACAAAGTAAAGAGCCTGGTGATGTTTGTCTTCTGTCTTTCTGTTGGTGACCTCCTGCTAAACATCAGAACCCAGAACTGCCTGCCAAGGCCTCGGATATTATCAATAATGCCCTTGCTATCTTGCTACCACGACACATCTCCAGAGATAAAGCTTCTCATTAGCTGTACTGCCTCTGGTTCCCCCAGCTGGGAACCAGACACCCCAGACACCATCCTGTGCCTCAGGCACTGCTGCCCAGGGTGTGCTCCCTCCGCTCCCATGCCAAGGCTTTGGCACAGTCTTTGCAGAAGGACAACAGCCCAAGATTCAAACCTCAAAAAAAGATACAATTCAGGCTGCCACTAAAGCATTAACATGAATGAAGAGGAAAACGACATATCCCTGCTGATTCTCTGCACAGCTTCAGCTTCCTTGGCTGGTTTCACTCTTTTCTGCTCCAGCATCTCTGACTACCTGGGAGCAGGACCTGACCCAGCAGCTCCCAGCTCCTCCTGCCCCTCCATGCTGGTTCCATGGCCACAGCCACGTCTCTGAGCCAAGCACAGCCCCTTCAGCATGTGGACACGCTGCCTTCAGCAATAAAGAGACTTTGAAGCCATTAAAAAACAACAAAATGAGCCCTCCTGCAGAGCTCCTGCCATCAGGAAAGCAACACCATCAGCAAACAGAAAAAGGCACTGGAATTTTTGCCAGGGCAGCTGTAGTTGGGAAATGAGGGGCTCAGACATGCAGCAGGAGGAGATGTAATTCCAGCTGTGAGTGTGCAGGGTTCCTGAAGCAGGCAGGGATGCTGGATCCCACACTTACACCGGGAGCACGGAACAAAAGGGCTCTTGTGGCAGCACAGAGGAATCAGGACTGTGGCAGCCAGCCCTGCTAAAGACACAGGTAACTGCTGCACTGAAGTAATAATCCTGTGCTAAATCCAGAATTTAAATGCCTCGAGGGCTTAAGGGCTGTCAAGAGCTGCAATTCATTTCCAGAGGTTTTATTTAGTTGCAGCAGCAATTTTACCTGAGGGTGACAGTAAATTTGAGAATTACAGGGCTAATAATTTAACAGAATCGGCTGCGGCATTTTTTTAAAGAAACACAAACGCACACACGGACTTGATGAAATGAGTTCTGCACATTACATGCTTGCAGGTTTCATTTGAATGAAAATGATTAATGGGAACATAAAGATAAAACACACCACAGCAATAAAACAAATCAGCTCTGTCTCCTAAAGGTCAGAGCAAACCTGCCCTCCTGGTTTGGAAATCATCTCCTAGGACATCAGGCATTTGCTTCTGCATCCCCCTCATGCCTCTCACTGCTGAGAACTGCTGGTTTCTGACATCCCCAGCAAATGGATGGAGCAGAAACTAAACAATTCTCAGCCAGACACACAAGACATGGACAGAAACTGTGGTTCACACCACTGGCTCTTTAATTTCAGAGAATAACTTTTTCCTGTCTGTGTTTCACTATGGTTTGCAATTAAAAAAATAAGAGTTCTTTTCTCAGTACCTCAGTTCAGCTTGGAAGTTCAGCTTCCCTCAGGAAGACATGGGGACTCAGCATAGCATCAATGTGCAATTTCCATTTCCAGGAAGGTAAAAGAACATAACAATTCATAGGGAGCTCTTTCCTTATTGCTTGGGTCCCAGGAATGAACAGAACAAACAGACCCCCCTTCAGCCCCTTCCCAAATTGTGTGAGGGACAACAGAAGTTCTCACGCAGCCAAACTGGTGTTTCAGGGAGGGAAATTATAGATCTGGGAGCCTGGCCCAAGAAAAAAGCCCGAACTTCCCAGCTGTGAGTCTGTCTTGCAGAAAAATTTTACATGATTTGAAACCACTGATATCTTTTCCTCCTCCCTGCCATTGTCATTGAGAAATATGTTCTTTTCTGCATTTCTAATTGGGATGGAACAGATGGCGAAGGCTTTGTTTAATGAAATATGTCCATTCAATTAACCCACACCATCAGGGATCCAGCAATGCAAAAGGAATCAGCATCCCAGTGCTGTAAGGGGATCCTCCTGCCCAGACCTGCTCACCTGAGCAAGGACCAGGGGCAGGGCCTGGAGACACAGGCTGGACCTGCTGGACCTGGCTCAGCTGCCATTCCAGCTCCCCAGAATCCTTGTTCCTCTAATTTTGTTTGTTTGTTTGTTTTTTCTTTTTTTTTTTTGTTTCCCCCTGATTTCCAGTTTTAGAACTACATCCAGAGATTTTGAACCCTGCACTCAGCCTTGCCTTAAGCCATGAAAAAGGCTTTCCCCAGGAATTGCTTAGGGGCCCAGTTAGACAGGGAGCCCTACTAAAGGGAACTGGGTCTCACTGCCAGCCCTGGCACCAATCTTTGGGGAGGAGAAACCCATCTGTGCCTCAGTTTCCCCATTTGTGGTGAATGAATATCAATTAGCACTCTGTGAACCAGCATGTGGTTCACTGACAGTTTGAAAATCAACCAAAAACCAACACAGCTTCTGAAAGTAAAACATGGTATTTTATTTCTGGGCTTGGTTTGAGATAAAGTTTGGCCCCTTGAAAGCAGAGGGATGGGACATTCTGACATTCTGAAGCACAAAAACAAAACACACACTCATACTGTGAAAAAAAAATCCTCTTTTTTTCCTGTCCAATCCCACTCATAGCATGATTACCAGCAGAAACAGAACCAGAAGACACAAAGGCCTAGATCAGGCTGCTCTGGAGTAAGTACTTTTATACAGGTAAGTAGTTTATTTCTAACCTTGCTTCCAGCTTCTACTAGTGCAGGAGCAGGGGCTGTTCAAGAGTGTGACAGGAGTAGTTTCTGCTAAAGAAAATTCATTGTCAACTGGACTAATTCTAGAACTTTAAAACCAAGCCATGTTGGAATTCCATTTCAAATGGTGAATTGGTGCATTTACCAAATTTAAAATTTATTTGGTGTTTTGGAGGTTTAGTTGATTGAGTTTTTTTAAGTGAGGAAAGCAGAAAAACCCAGAACCTTTGGGGGCTCGCCTTTCCCTTTCCCTTCCCCTTCCCCTTCCCCTTCCCCCTTCCTTTCCCCTTTCTTTTCTTTTCTCTTCCTCTTCCTTTTCCCATCTCTTCCCTTCAGGAACAAAAGAGAGCGTTCAGCTGTTTCCCATGCTCAGACACAGGGGAGAAATCAAAATACTTCCATGGGAAACACCTCTTCTCTTCAATGACTGTCTTTCCTTATTTTATAGACAACCCAAGAAGTTTATTGTTCCCTTCAGCTGTGGGGAGGCACCTTTGGAGAGTGAATCGCTCAGAAATGGGATTTATGCAGCCAGAGGAGAAACACAACCCGTGACACCTCCCGGCAGGCTGCGGCTGCTCCGGCTGACGTGTGACGCTCCCAGTGACACAAGCACACCCCCCTGGGCTGCCACTCCATCCCTGCACTCATGAGGCATCCTCCTCTGACCTCCCACAGCCCTGCAGAGCCCAAATCCCGCAGCCTGCCAGACCTGGGCTTTCAGCCCTCAGCACAGCCCTGCCCTGGTGGGACAGCTGCTCCCACAGCTCCCTACACCCCAAAACACATCCTTCAAACATTCCCAGTTCTCTTGTGTTATGACCCAGCTGGATGGTCTTTCTTCTCTTTTCACTCACTACAAGTGAGAAGGATGCCACTTCTGACTCCCTTTGAGCTGCTTATGGGCTTATCTGGCTCCCAGCTCTCATTACTAGAGCTCAAATCCCTCTCCTCTCTCTGGTGGCACCACAGATACATTTCCTGGCATTTGTGACTGTTCCCACACTGTCTCAAGCTGAGCTAAACTGTTTCCAAGGGCCAAGCAGCATGACTGAAACCCCTGCTAGACTTTCATAATGAATATGAAGTTGCCAGATAGCAGAAATTCCTAACTTGACTTCATTCTCCAAATCCATTTATCAATGCTAATCAGCCGCGACCAGACAAGTCTTCCTATTTAGAGCAGAATTACCATTTTTTTTCTAATGACAACAAAACAATTTTTGCAAAAATACCAGTATATCATCATGTGAAACTCAGTCTTTTGCTAACACAATATTTTAACTCATGACTCAGGCAAGACTTCTGCTGCAAAAATGACCCACTTGACTCATCTTTGCTAATGGCAGAAGTTTCAGCCATGTATCCGAGATCCTGCTGTGGAACAATCAGGCCTGGGAGCAGCCCTGGATCTGAGCTCTCTCTGGGACTTGAAGACACTCTAATCTAGCTCCAAAGCTCCTGGTTTGGAGAATACAGATATACAGGAGGATACTCAGATGTTTCAGCAGCCAAATGAAATTATTTTATGGTTTTGTAATGTGCTCAACAGGGATGTTACAGGGTGACTGTGCTAACATAACTGCTGCTGCTGGTTGGTAAGAGAACTCACTATAAAATGACAGTTTTGCAGCCCTGAAGTGAAAGTATGCTACATAAATGCAATAAGAAATTGAAACCTTCCCAAAACACCAGATTTTACAATCAAAGCTCTGCATCCACTTGCCCATATCAAATCACAAATGCTGATGGGCAGGTAGAGGGGCTTTTTTGCCCAGGGTGCTGGTCTTGGCCAGAGCAAGGGAACTGCTCTAGTGTCCCCTCAATAGCAGCTCCAAGTAAGAGATGGTTTCTGACAGCTCGACCACCTCTCACAACTTGGCTGCCTTGTCATTGGCAGAGTCCTCGGGCAGATCCAGCTGCCCAGACAGAGCTGGCTCGTGCTTGGAAACGTGGCAGGCAGCCAGAGCAGCAGAGAGACCTGCTGGCTTTTCCCTACACAATCCCCTAACAAGGAATCCTGATGTTCCTGGGCAAGGCTTTCCTTCCCTGGGTACCTCACACCTCCCGGCAGCCGCTTGGATATCTGAGACTCCCCTTGGCACAGAAACAAACAACCTTCTTTCTTTCTTTCTTTCTTTCTCTCTCTATAGGGATGAACATATTAAAAAAAAAAGCCCTTGTTAAACAGGAATTTCCTTGCACCAGAGAGGCAACTCCAGGCCACTCTAACCAGGTGAATTCTGCCCTTGCTGTTTTAACATCTGGTCCTTCTGGGACTTGTGTTTTTGCTTAAGCCAGACACATGCACCAGCTTCCATGGGGGGTGAGCCTTGCTGAGGGTGCCTGTGCATTTGGCTGTAAGGGATGGACAGAAGGTGAAGTTTCTTTTACTTTTTTTTTCCCCCATTCAGTTTGCTTTGACACAGATGGTGAGTCCAGACCACCTTCAGGTGGTACTTTCTGCCCCAACATATACCACTTCCCCTTCTCTTAATATGCCTTGTGTGTGAGTGCTCCCTAGTCCCCTTGAGCCACAACAAATGGATTAGCACAAGCAGTTTAACCCAGAGCTCTTTAACCATCCTCACCTTGAGTGGGGGGGGCAGAGGGCAAGCACAGTTCAACACAATGAGCTGCTACAGGTTTAACAAGCCACGAGCCAGTGACCAGTTCAGCCAGCTGAGAAAAACCCAGACTGTAGCCAGAAAATCCTACCACTCTGTGGGAATCAGGGACACTGGGAATATTTCTCTGCCTGTCCTGAAAGCTCCTGACCCCCAGGAAAACACTGGTTTTAACCTCTGTGCACAGAGAAAGCTTCCAGAGCTTTGATGTAGGCTTGGAGGCAACCAGAGTGTGAATTAGATAGTAGTGTAGTTATTCCTGGTGAAGGATGTATATTTGGGTTTTATATGATATGGATGTGAGAATTCAAGATGGAGAATTGTGGGCATTGCCTCAGTTTCCCTTCTTCTTCTTCACCTACTCCATCTTCTGCACTGTTGGGAGCACAAAATTATTGGATAGAATCAGGCACAGTGCAGGTGTTGTGTGAACAGACAATTAATTAGTTATTGGTAGTAAAGTAATAACAACAGACGTTTAAAGTACGTGGTGGCAAGTAATGGCTTTGCTCATCTTGTATAAATTCAGACATTTTGAGCCTCTCAGTGCTCCTGCTGGGATGTTTTTCAAGAGTGCAGAGCCTGTGTTATCCTAGGCCCAAAACAGATGATAAGAGACAATAAACAACCTTTGAAGACAGAACAGCAAGGCCCCTCTGCCTCGTTTGTGGGTGCGACACGGTTCATCAGGGCTTGCTCAGCTCTTGCAGCCCACAGTGTGGGGGACAACCTGACACCACTCTCTCAACTCCGAGTTCTTGTCCAGGACAGAGTTCAGGAAAAAAAAAACAAGCAGCAAAGACCAAGAATTTCAGCATCAGAATGATGCATTCAGTTTGCCACAGAAAGTCCGCAGTATGAAAACACAATTAAGTAGCTGCACATCGACAGAGCCTCCTAATTGCTGCAAGGAGCAATTCAATTATGTTTTCAACACTGGAATGAGTCATTACCAGTCTATAGGGGAAAATTGTGTCTGTGGGGTCATGTTTTTTTATAGCATATGTTGTCTTCTTCCCAAAAGTTAGCTCTTTTATTGTTGACAATATTAATTTTGGATGGATTCTTCCCTTTAGGAGCTAAATTGAGACAATTCTAGTTATGGGAACAATTGTCCACTGCAACTCAGAAAACCCCAAAGCCATAACATCTGGAGTAATGAAAACAGAGACTTAAAGTCCCTTCTGCTTTGCAAAATTCAACTGCTTCATAATCAAGTCATAAATAATCACACTTCTACTCTGATCTCATTGTAACTCTAGTCAATACAGAGCCCTAAATAATAATATTTAATAAATAAATACTGTTGGGCTAGCATCCCAGTTCAAACCAGTGAGAGCTGGTTTTCAGTAAAGGAAGAAATAATTCCTGCTATGAAAGCAGCTGGAATGAAAGGTGGCAAAGACATTGTGAAGGTATTCTGAATTACAGATGCTGGGAGATTTAAAAATATACAGAGTATTCTAAGAATTAAAGGAAGTCAAGTCAGGTTAGGTGACTGAAGATGGTTGAGAGCTACACTTGAACCTTGCCAACAGAGATTTTGTTTTCTATTGTTCCTGCAGCAATTTGAAAGCAAGATGATTGCAGAGCAGTGAGATTCAGCAGCACTGAGAAAGCCCCGTTTTGAGAGCTCTGGGTTAAGCAGCACTGATTTAGATGTTCATGCCTGCACAGCAGTTCAGCAGAGATAACAGGTTGCAGTAGCCACTTGGTAATTGACCTCTGGTGATTTAAAACCTTAATTTGCTTTCATGCTTTCTGATTTAAAGGAGCGTGTGCACTTGGGCATAACTGCTTTAAGATATCTAAGCAATATTTTAGCCTGGATTCCTCAGGAAACAAGAGCATATAGACTGTCCTTCCTAATAACTCCTAAAAGCATTGGCCATTTTCAGCCAAATTTGTTGCAGAGTTCAGAGTTGTGATACCTGTAAAATTCTCCCAGGTTTTGTGAAGAGCCAGAGCAAACTAAACTCTGCAAGAGTTTATTCTGAGTGCCAGCTCTTGGGTGAACAACTTCAGTCCCTTCTCTGCTGGGCACATCCCCTGGGACACGAGGCCAGAAGAGGACAGTGGGGCTGGGTCCCACATTCAGAAAGGAAACCACTGAAGTCCAGGCTCTGCTGGACATGCTGCTTGTTGAGTGTGCTGTTTATAAATAACTCTGCTACAGCCATGACTCCATGGATCCCCTTGATACAGCAACCAAAGCCATTCTCTGCCAGGGACAAGCAAAGGGTGAAGCAGATCTTCCTTGTGCCCACAGGTAGTGCAAGAAGCACCACACAGAGCAGAGCCCTGAGAGGCACCTCCAGGCAGGAAACTAAGCTCCCTGGGTGATTTGTAGGCTCTGGAGAGCAAAGCTGTCCCTGAGCCACAGAGAATCTTTCTCAGTCTGCGCCTTTGCTGAGCTGATTTGTTGAATGTGTCAATAACAGAAGTGGGCTGGGGACCAGATGTAAACTCAAAACCTGAATTTCCTGTGTTTTTGTACTCCCCTCTGCCTTGAGCACTTTGTTTCATCTCCAGGTGAGCTGAGGTTTTGGCTGGCTTTCGGGCAAAGGAGCCCCACTGCTTCATCTGCACGGGGTAAATCAGAGGATGCTCATTCCCACAGACTGCACACTTGGGTTAAGCTAACAGGAGTTAAAAGGCAGCTTGGTCAAGCAGGCAGGGAAGAGCTGGAGTCAGAAAATCCAGCTTTTGCTGCCCATTAAATAATAGTATACCCCTCTGGGCCATAGCTTCCTCACTTTGGAATAAGAGTCAATCCCAGCATGCTTTGGCCACAGGACAATAGACATTGCAGGAAAGGAGTGCTGCATTGCCATTAGTTTTATTCCTAAAATAAAATCCAAGTGCTGACCAAAACCTCATTAAATTAAAAAAGAAAATTCTTTGGACTTCAGCAAAATATAATGTACTCCTCCTTACACTGGCTGCATGATTTCTGTCACAACAACAGGGAGAAGGATTACAAGAAATACCAAGAATGTTGCAGTTAAATTTTCAAAGCCAGGCTGTGTTCTCTGCAGCCATGAAGGCTGCAAAGCCTGTGCCTGTCCCACCAGGGTTGCAGTGCATGGTGACACGATCCCTCCAAGACCTGCAGGACTCATCTTCTGGGCAGGGAGCCCAGGGCCACGAAGGGAAGTGCTAACAGTTAAAAAGCTCTCTGGAGCTTGCAGAAATAGATATTTTCCCAAGAATAAAACATGACTTGGAATAAATGTTTCATTCCACTGCACATAATGAATGGCAGTGAATGTGATTTGGGGACCTGTCAAGAGAGGGGAGCATAGACATAGTACATGCACTGCAGACAGTATTAAAAACGTTGTTTAACTGAAACACAGGGAATTGAGATCACTGATAATTTTAATCGTCTTTCCTCTGGGATTTTTTTCTCCTTTTTATGATTGCCTTCCTATGTGGCTGGAAAAACAGGGCCATCAAAATGTTTATTTGAAACTCTTGCAGGAACCAATCCATATGCAATTGCACAGAAGGTAAAGAGGCATCCACTGCTCAGCATTTCCAGCAGATTTAGCATCAAGCTCAGCTTGCAGCCAGGCAAACAACATTATCTGCTTCCAGAAAAAGTGGTGGAAAAGAGTCACCAGGAAATAAATAAAGGACAGTGCTCTAACCCAACAGCTGCCTGAACTGCTCTGATCTGTGGCAACACCACTTTGCAGAGGAGCTTTTCATCAATCCCCGTGCATGGCTTAATGGAGGCTGTCAGGAATATGGAAAACTGTCACTCTTGTGCAGCTCTGAGCAGCTCTCAGCCCTTCCCTCTCCAGACAACACAGCTTGTACCAGCACGGGGATGAGGCCAGCGTCTGCTACAGCAGCTCCTCTCCAGCTGCTACTCATGTTTGTAAAGAGGAGATTTGCTCCAGCTTCTAGGAACTGTTTTCCCAGGCAGGGAGTGTCCTTGTTGGGAGATCACTTTGCTCCTGCAGGAGGATCATGACACCCTTGGTCACTTAAATCTTCCTTCTACAAGGCCTGAAGGGTCCAATGTGAGGAATGTCGTGTGCAGTTTCACATGGTTTATTAAACCTACAAAAAGAGGCTTGGCCCGGCAAAGGAGCATCGTGGTGCTATGAAAAGAGCAGAATGGCACCAGGGCATCATCTCCAGCTAATTGTTTCATCAACTTGGAGAGCAACAACTGCTTGCTAAATAAGGCTCTTCTTTTCTGCTTTGCAATTGTGCTCTTCTGGCTGCCAAGAAAAGCTCTGACTTTAAAGGCTTCTCAGGGCCTCTGCAAGTGTTGCCTTTGGTTTCAGTCCAGAAAGGCAAAAAACAAAACCAAGGGCTGCAAATCAGAGGAAGAGGTGAAAACTCAGAGGAGATTTGCCCTCCTCCCATCCACCTAACCAGTAAGAATTGGGTAGAAGGAAAAGAATTCATGAAACTCGGTTGGTGCATTTGCCTCGGAAAATGTTAGTGCTCAGCTAAAGAAAAGACACTTGAGAGTTTCCTCAAATAAGTTTATGTTTTCAGTTGCTTTTGGAAAAACAATGAAGTTTGCACATTTTTACCAAAATATTGAAAGTGCTTGAATCTTTCCTATTACAAATCAGGAAACTGATGCTATTAATCCAGTCCTATAATAAGATTGGAGAAGAAATTAAGGGCTATTTAGAGCTAGTTATTGCTCTTGATAATGAACTGAACTGGCAAAGATTCTTCTATTTTTTCCTGTTCCTGAGCTACCCAGGAATAAAAACATGGTGCAAGCAGCTATTAGTTAAAGTATAAGCTCATGCATGTTGATTTTCCTTGTCTCAGGCTCAGCTCATTTGCAATTGAAAGCATCAACAGTAAAATATTTCTGCACTTAGAGCTTTATCTTTTTACCAGTAAAGCTCTTTCCTGAACACATCTCCCTTCTGTTCTGGCACAACCATTTGTGGGCTGTCTTTATACTTTGTGTCTTAATTTCTCCTTCCTTCTTCCCAAGCAGGTGACGAGAGACTGAGCCAGGCCAAATGTCGCTGGGTGCCAAACCTGGCGTCAGCATTATTGCCTGTTATCAACAGCAGAGGTTCACTGGGTTATGCAGAAGGCTCCAAATCTGTGAATTTAAATTTCTGGAGCAAGTCAGTCAATAAAGTTCACCTGAGGATCAAGGTCTCCTTGCAGACACGGGAGGGAATGAGTAGGCAGTTCTCACTTTTGCAAAAAAGATGGTGGGGAGAGGGGCCAGGGTCACTCTGAAGTGACCATTCTGCTTTAGCAGAGCCCCAGGGGGCTCTGGCGAGAGCAGATGCCCGCAGGTGGTGGTCACACCCTTCAGAGTGTGATTAGTGCCTGCATGCCAAGCCAAGCCTACCTGCCCCACCAACCCTGGGCAGGGGACAAGCCAGCATGGTAGGGAATTCCTCTGCTTCCTCTTGTGATTGACAAGAAAAGCAATAAGAAGATAGGAGCTGAAGAGTTGTGTGCAGTAACCTTTCCCTTTGTCAGAAATGTCAAAGCAATTCCTAACAGCTCACTTTAAAATGCATTTTCCATCCTCTTTTTGACATCTTTCCGACCTCCCCAACATCGCCAGAAGATACAAATTCACCCTGACAGTCAGGAGAGGAAGGGAAAACAAGAAAGAAAATAAAATAAAAACCAATCTCTGAACTCTTTCTAACCATCATAGAGGACAAGAATTAGAGTAATGCATGTACTGACAAATCAAGCTTGAACCACCTTCTCCCCACAAAAAAACCAGCACAATAAGGTAGGAATGAAGTTACTTATCCTTTCAGGACTCAGTGATTATTGTCTTATTTCCCTGATAAACACTGATAGCATTTGTAACACAGCTATAACAAGTTCTTCAGGTTTTATTTTCTTCTCTGCATAATAGGTTCTTCTGTTTTTAATTTCTTTTCTCCTCTCACAAGCTTTCTCCATCCCTTTTCTCTGTCATGTTGACTTACAGTACCTATCTTTGCACAAGAAAAGATTATTAATTGCTGCTGAATGAAGATGCATAGCACAAACACAAAACAAAACCAAAAAAACCCAAGAAAACCACAAAAAACAGACAAACAAAACCAATAAAGCAAAATAAAGAAGAGGTTTTACTGACAAAATTCTCACATTTGCATTTTGTGACTTCGTGGTAGCCTCCCTCTTACTAAATTTACATCTCTAAATAATTAGATATTTGGTTTCATTAGCCATCCAGGCTTCTACTGTCCTCAGTGAGCAGAGAAAGGGGAAGTCAGGAGAATGATTCACTATACCTTCTTTAGAAAGCTATTTTGGGATTGACTAAATCATTCTTTGGAGATTGGACAATTAGTACAGACTGAATGTCCAACTCCTACACAACTCCAGGGTAAGATGTGTGACTGTCAGGGCACAAGGAAAGATGGACCCAAAGACTAAAAGCTGATAACAGACATCAGTGACAATTAGTTGGTTTTAAAACCCCCGGGAAGGAGCAGATCCAGGGAGAGAAAAACATTTGTTCAAGGTCACAGAGAAGGTCACTAGAATCACTTGTGTCTCCTGAGCGCACTTCAATGTCCTGAATAAAACATTAATTTATCCTGCAAGGAATGAGGTTGAGGAAATGAAAGTTCAAATGTCAAATGCAAAAAAAATAAAAAAAAAAGAAAACAGAAAAAAGAAAAAAAGAAAAAATCCAGAAGAGAAAGTATGACCTTCCATTGCATATGTTTAACTAGTTTCACTCACATGAGCAGTAGGACACTGGTTCCCCCAAGCTTCTGAGGTAATTAGCAGCAGGAAAACACAATTCTGTGCATTTTTAGGAACTGCTCCCATTAACAAAAAGCCAAGGCACGGGGAGAGTATCAACAACTGCATCACCTCACCAAACTGAACCAAAAGCGCAGTCTAAATAGAACTGGGGCAAAAGCTGAAGGCAACAGAAAGACTTTGCACTGCACCAAATTAATGTTGGTTCTGGAATAAATGATGTGAAATACTTTGAAAAAAGTACTGCAGACAGCAGCTAGACACCCACCTGGGGTGGCCAGGGACGTGGGACTTCCATAGTGAAGCCAGTAGTGACCAGAAGGTGGGAAAGAAGCTTTGTCTCCCATGTTCAACCCTGCCATGGCCAACTGGAGAGCACAGGAACCTGAGAGACCTTCTAAGGATCTCTGGGTAAAAGAAAGACATCGAATATTTGGAGTGACTACAAAAACAAGTAGCCTTGACCATGGGCTTGCACAATAAAATGCCACTGCAGCGTGCTCAAGGCAGCAGTCAGCATTAAAAAAATGCATCTTGTAATGTCAGTGCAGAAAAGCCTGCACAGGGCTCAGGGATGATTTTTATCCTGATACCATCATGTCCCTTTGGACTGCTTATTCAGCCATAGCCACTTTCTTAGAACAAGAACTGCCTGCTGAACCAGTGCTTCCCCTCCTCCTTCTCCAACACTTCATAACCACAAACCTCAGCTGCTCGTGCTTGTTTCCCGTGTTTACCCAACAGATCATGGCAAAAAGGGAGAAGAGGAAGGAGTTTATAATAGGAAAATAATCAATAGTGACATGGCATCACTGTCTGCAAGGCAATCATTAGCAGCTCAGGAGAGACCTCAGTGGCCTCTGTGTGCTCGGCGTGCGATTGCTTCCTGCGGAGAGCAGAGCTGCTGTGAAAGACTTCAGCAGGTGCCTTCTCCTCCTCCAGCACAGGGAATTCAGTCTAAGTCAGGCAGCTAAATTACACCTCTGGGTTATTATCAGCAGTATTAATTACTGTGTTCTCCCTAATTATCCTCTTTTAACACACACAGCTGGTTTGCGGGAACAATGCAAGGTTGGCAAACTGGCATTTAAAATGGATTGGGCCACAGGCTCAACTGATGTAACACAGCACAGCAGGTTTGTAGAAAGGTCAGATCAGTGGTGGAGTTTATCCACTGTTTTATGAGAGTGTGAGCTGAGTTGCAGCAGGCTGGCATGCCCTGGCCAGCTGGCATGAAAGGAGACACAGGGTTTGGGGTCAGTTGTTCCCATGTTTACATCATGACCCCATGGAAAGGGTTATTCCCTACCACAGTTCTAATGCGACTTTCTGACCTGCATTAAAATAAACAACACAACATCATCAGCCAGAGTCAGGACATTCCTTTTGCCCCTGTTTCACCCTGCATGAACTGCAGGTAAGCTTGGGAAATCGATGAAGCCTCTGCTGTGTTCTGGCTTGTTCATCCTGTTCTTCAGATAACCAGACCTGAGTGACTTGCACTCTGACCTCAGATGTGGAAAGTCACTTTTGCAACATAAGACAACCCAGTTTTGCACTTCCCTCCCTTTGTTTTTCAAATGCCTCATTTTCCCTAGGCTGGCTCCCTGCTTCTTGAATGAGGATTTGTGTCTTGGGTGCACAACTTGCCTCACCAAATTCAACCTGTCTCAAAAGTGGTTGAAAAGAAGAGGGTTCAGCAGCCTGGCAGGCTGACATTGGAGCCTTGACAGATTTGCTGCCTTGGGGGATGACAAAACTTCCCCCTCAAAATGTACACGTGCCCCCATGAAATAGATCTGTTCCAGAAAAAGCATTATCCAGAGAAAGGGTGGGGGAAAGAAAACCCTGTGATTTAAAGCTCATCTTCTTAGACTGTGACCTTTCAGCATGATCCTTTAATGCACATCTGCCCATCAGCACAAACCAGCACCTCTAGCTGTGGATCATTTTCCTCTATGTCCCTCAAAACATGTTTTTGTTTTATTCTCACTTGATACCTGTGAAAATCATATCTAACTGGTCTTCTGTCCTGCAGAAGACACGACATGAAATATAACAGTATTTGCAGGGATGGACTTGGAAAATGTCACCCCTCTTCCTACTGAGAGCAACCAAAGTTCTATCACTGTCCTCTTTTCAGCTGTGGGGTCTGAAACATTCCTGCAGCTATCACCAGACTCCCGTGCTCACCTCCCTCCAGAGTTCAGAGTTTAAATGAAGCACTCAGAAAATATAGATCCAAACACACAAGACATATTTGCTAGTGGACAGAGAAGCAATAGAAATCCCATTTAACAAACTGTTCCCTTGCTCAGAGAGCGAAATCCAGTCTGGTGAAGGTCAATTCTAACCCTATCATTTTAGTCCATCTTAGGCTTGTAGCTGTCATGGAGGCCAGACACTTTTGGAAATGTTTATTCTGATAGAAGATCCTATGTTTTTCAAGAACAAATAGCAGCTGCTGCATTTTTAACACATTCCCTACAACATGACCATAACCAGGGCAAGACAAGCCCTGCTCTAGGCACTCCCTGACTGGGCACCAGATAAGATAAATCTGCCCATTCCTTGGCTAATTCCTGCTCCTGCAGGAATCCAGGGATATCTACAGACCCACAGCACTGAGGAAGACGGAGCAGAGATGTGTAGGTCCAGAGAAAACCCCCAAAATGATGAGAAAATGCCTCAATTCAAACATCAAATTCCCTCAGCTTCCCTTGCAAATCTGCAAATCATTTACTTCCATTACCATCTTCAGCCTGAGCTGGTGATACCAGAGACAGAACTGTGCTTCTTTCTGAAGGGTATCAAGGGCTTTTCCTTCACTTTGATTACAAGGATATAGCTCCAACCCTGACACATCTGGAGGTACCCAGGGGAAAACAGAGCAGCCACGTCCATGAGTCAAGGTGCAGTCAGGGGAGGAGTATCAAAAATCACTATTTTCTATTTATTTGCTATTACAATAGCAAAGAAGCCATCTCAACATGAACTCATTAATGTCAAAAAGAAATCTGCCCAACAATGCTTTCAAAAAAGAAACTGGGACACATATAAGCCCCTTCTCTCTTAGCCAGCAAACCTCCATCCCTCTAAGCCCCTGCCATGGCCGGGAGCTCCCTCTCAGAAAGTAGCACTGTCTTGTTCCACCAGCAGTTTGCATCCCAAAGGTGACTTTTCCATGCTGCTGCAAAATGATCAAATGGGATCCATAGAGCAGGGACTGATTGCCACCTGCACTGGGCCATTTTAGGTGGTCCCACAGCTCTTTTCACTCAAAGGCAATCTTTCCAGCAAGCTTTTGGACCAAGCCCGGCATAAATTAGAGCTCCCAAGGCCTCTTTAGTTTGGCTTTTTTTCTGGAGGAGAGTGTGCAGGACAGTGTTTGTGCTGATGAATAGCTTGGCATTGTGGTAGCAAGGTGCAGGAGATCCAAAATCCTGCTGCTGTTAATATTGGTGAGTCACCACAGCTGCCTGTGCCAAACATGCTTCCAAACAGAGCTGCAGTCTGCCCTTGGTTGTTTCACTGGGCAAAGGCAAGTCTGAAAAACTTTTTTTTTTATTTTTCAATCTTTCAGGACATCAACATAGCAGAGATCTCAGTCTCGATCTGCTTACTGGCAAAAATCAAACAAAGAAGACTGTTGTACATTTGAATTTTATTAAAGGTTTACAACTCAAATTCTTCTTCTCTTTTGTTCCTGCTGATCTCACAGAATGCTATAAAAATATATAGAGATGTCTGCCAAATAGATTTCTTGGAGGAAAGCAGGAAAGTGTGAATAATGGGTTCTGAAGTATGGATAATTAGCAGATCAAATAACCCCAAGGACTGGGGAATTTTTTCATTCTTTGCATTCTTTTCATTCAACATTCTTATATTGCTAAATAAATTAAACATACTCTCCAGGTACACTTTTTCTTCTAGCTCCCACAGAAAAAAAATAGAGATGTCTACTGCGAGGTTATTTATTTATTTAAATGCTTCTGACAGTGAGAAATGACAGCTCTGGCTGCAGGGAGGAGTCACATGGGCAGCTGCTGTACTTCCTGACCATAGCACCTCTGCCCTGATTCTTCCACTCCCAGAAAAGGCTCCTCTTCGATTTAGTTCAGCAATGCCAAGCTACAGAAGTTTGCCAGTGCCAGCAGGATGGGCAGTGGGCTGCAGGTACACAGCAAAAATTGTGGACCCATTTGTGCCTGCCTGCTACTCTCCCTTAGGTTTCCCAGCCATATTCCAGTGGGTTTTTTTCCTAAATACTGCCTTACTTCTCATCTACTTGCTGCACTTTCTGTTATACTCCTAAATAAGGAACACACAAAATCTCCAGACTTACAAAATCAAAGAAATTTACTTCTCATATGAAGCAAGTTAAGGCCACAACACAGGGAAGGGTCACCAGCTGATGCATGTTCTGAAAAGTGTGTGCAGGTTTGCCCACACATTTTTGGAAATTAATGAATAGGTAAAAGAATGGCTGCCCCACTGAGGTGTTCAGCTGCCAATTTGTATAAAATGTCAAGGACTGATCTTTAAAAAACGGGTGGGACTCTGTTGCAACTTAGGGGTTCAAAGGAACAGGTCTTTCTCAGCAATTATCTACTCAAAAAACAGAGGGCTAAACTCTGCATTCTCCTAAAGTCACAAGAAAAGTGATGCAACTCTTCCTTACAAATAAACCTGATAAAGTGTTTCAAAGCCTGAGCTCTCAAACCTCATGTTTCTTTCACTAATGAAACACTGTCATCTGAGAGGCAAAATAAAAGTCTTCCCTTAGAGACAGTAATTTAATAGCAGGGACATTAATTAATTTCATCTCCACATCAATGCTCTGTTTTATTTAAACTCCCATCCTGCAGCCACTGGGGTGCTGGAGCATCTGCAAAGCCTGCAAGAGCCCTGGACTGGGGCCAAGGTGGGGTTTGGTGAAGGTGGCAGATGGCAGACTAATGGAGACATGACAGAACCAGCTCTGAGCCCGTGTGCCCGAGTGGCAGGAGTGCTTTCCCAGGAGTAAGGTGGTGCCTGGCCCAGGAAAAGCAGGATGAGCTACAACAGCTCACATTTAGCCCAGGCAATAGGGCGACAATGGGCCTCTGGTAGCAACAGTGAGATAATGCCCATTAAACAGACTCTAGGCATTCAGATGCCCTAAACCAATCTGTTCTTCATCTTTGTTGATCAAAGTTTGCCACAGTCACTCGCCATGGACCCAGAATGGTGCTGAGGAGCTGGCACAGGCTGCCCCATCCCTGGAAGTGGATCAAGGCCAGGCTGGATGGGGCTTGGAGCAGCCTGGGATGGTGGGCAGGGAGGCTGGAATGACATGAACTTTTAGGTCCCTTCAAAACCCAAGCATTCTGTGATTCTAAAGTTCATTATACATGTGAATGATGGCAGCTTCCCTCCTCAGAAATCTCCTCACTGGACTGCCAGGGTAAATTCAATAAATGCACCCGGCAGACATGGCACATCAAACTCAAATACCCAGAACTACAAAGGCAAGGTTTGACATGACCTGGAAGCTTGTTAAATCCTTAGCTACAGCCTGCCGAGACCTGAAAAATATATTTCAATGCCAAAGAAAGGGGTCAGGAAGCACTGTTAGGAAGATGTCCCCATCAGTAGTCCCATTGAAAATCAAATTGATCTTTCCTTACCCCATGCAATTAACCTATGTAAATACGTGCTCCTGATTCCTTTCATTCACTCATCAAGCCACATAAAGACACAAGCTTTTTCTAATGGCAAAGCCTATGTCTCATCTGAACTTCATAAGCAGGGAGATTTGCCCAAGTTTCTGGTTCTTGGACTTGTATTCCTTCCAGAACACATAAATGGTAAAGAAACAAGAATAAAGTTAAGCTTTGCATTTCTTTTTCTGCAGGAGAAGAACGGTACTCAATTCAACAGCACCCCACTGAAGCTTAGTTTTCTAAAGAAATAGGATTTTATGTTGCCTGCTGTCTTCAAGATCTCTAAACCTTCTTGAACTTACTCCAGTGTCAGGTGTGGAGCAGTCCCCTGCCTCGGCTATTACTAATCAGAAAAACAGCAACAGTAGCAGCCTCAAAACTGTAATTACAGCCATTGTGGTAGATGCTCGCTCTCCTGGTTAAGGCTAGGTGCAGGCTCAGCAACACAAACCCTGGTTTCAGAGTCCTTTTCCATTAGAAAGCAAGCTTCAGCGTTCCACTGCATCCATACAGAGGGTAAACACCTTCTGGAGGATGGAAACACACACAGGATCTCTGCAGAACCCTGCAGAACCTCTGCAGAACCTCTGCAGCCCTCCGTCCCTGCAAACACCTCACAGCACAGCCCTGTGCCCCAGCACCACGAGCTGTAGCACGTTTATGTTCTGGCAATAATTCTCTCCAGCAGCTCTGCAAGCCTGGCAAAGCCCAAGGCTACAGCCACCGGTTTTATGAGAGAAATAAGCCGAGTTTATTTCCACACCACAGCCATAAACATTTCCAGAATCCCAGCCACGTACGCAGGGCACCTGCGACACCAGCAGCTGTCTCCGGCTCCACTTGACCCCCTGAAAAAAGAGGCAAGGAAAATGCTATCCCAGCAGGCATTAATGCAGGTTAATTAAACCTAAACTGCTCAGCAGGGGCACAGTGAATTGAGAAGCTGTGCTTCTGCAGGCTGCCCAGTGCACCAGTCCCACCGTGGCATCATCATTAATGGTTTTCACACAAGCCTCAGGGCTCATTTGCTTGACAAGAGCAAAGCAGTAATTTTACTGTTGAACACTTGCAAAAATGATGCCCTGACTGTTATCAAAAGTGACAGGCAAGTTATGTGAGCAGTAAAGTGAAGGTTACTTTTTAGGGCCGAACCTCTGAATAGATCAGACGTCAATTAGTTCATGCATGGAAGGAGAAGGGGAAAGAAAACAAAGAGAAAAAGGAGGAAGGGAGAATACAGAAGAAGGACTAGAAATAGCAGGAAAGAGATGGACTTAACTAGTTTCCCTGAATCAGTGCTCTGAGGGATAGAAGGGAGAGAGCTGGCAGTCCCCAGGGAGCAGTGGCCATGCCAGCCCCTGGCAGCTGCTGCAATTTGGGCTCTGCAGCTGGACAGAGGCAGGGGCTGAGCTTTCAGCACACCCTGCAGAAGCAGCCTTCGACCAGCACCTCCCATGAGCTTTGGGGACTTTGACTTTCCTCTACATCCTCAACCAAAAACCTCACTAGAAAAGTTTCAAGGTCCATCAATTTCCTTCTTTTACGCTATGGATGCTTGAAGAGGAACAAAATCATTCATGTAGTGAAGGTACCTGGGCACCATTCCAGTTCCATATTTTTAGAAAAAAAGATGAACCTTTGACACCCAAGAAAGTGCTTAAAGAAAATCTTTCAGTTTTGACAAGTGCCTAATGAAAAGAAATAATTAGTGAAGTTATTTGTCCCGTTTGATTGGCTCTAAATAAAAAAGGGTTTTCACCTTAAAATGACTTTTACTTTTCAAAATGTTAGTCATACCAGCCTACAAAAGCAAAAGCTGGAAAAAATGTGGAGTAAAAAGCTGCAATCAAAATGAATTCCTTGTTTAAAAGTAATTCTGTTTTTATTTTCTCATACTCAAAACCAATTTGAAACACAAAAAAGTGGGTGGAGTCACTCCCCCACATCCCATCCATCCTGCTTCACCTGACAGCACAAGTGAGGAAAAGGAAGAAAATGGAAGTCACAGCCTGCAAGCTGACTCATGAGCAAAGGCTTGGAGGATCCACCTGGCTCAGACAGAGGCACTCACGTCCCATCACCTGCAGGGTGAGCAGGGAGGCCTTGTCCCTGCCCTGACGTGTGACATGTAAGGGTTTAGCTGCTAAAACCTGGTTCTGCTCCAGCTGTTTGCTGGGGAGACTCCCTCTGCTGGGTTTCTTTATGGTGCAGCAGCAAGACCAGTGGCTCCCTGAATTTTGTGGAGATTAAGATTGATGGGAAGGAGAGTGAGGCATAGGATTCCCTAGGATTCAGACCTGCAAGAATTGAGCCTGTAGACAACAGTTTGAATCCAAAGGTATAACTAGGTACTCCTACAGTTAATGGTTTTGGAACCCAATAGTTTGGGTTGCAGCTTTAGAAGCACTTTCTTTTATGATTAACAATAGGAGAAAGAAAAACAGGCTGTGCACTCCCCTGCCTCCCTCCCAGAGCAGCTGCCAACTGTGCAGGACATTTGGTCTCAGCTAAGCCTACCCAGGTGGGGTGACAGCTGGCAGGGCCACCCAGGGACACCAACACCCAGCCCAGGTCCTGCAGCCTCGTGCCAGGCACAGCCCTGAGCTCTGTCTTGCCAGGCTGCATGGTCTGGGATGCACTGGCACAGCTCACTGGAAGGGAGATTAAAGCACACCATTTATTCCAGATAAATTCAATTCTGGATTTGTCAGCCTACACAGGGCCATAAATACTCCTAGAGCTGACTAAGGCTGGTTGAATCTCTTGGGTTTGGGGTGGAAATATTCAAATGGGAACTTATTTGTCTGACTTCCCACTCTGCCTAGCCCTCTGGACACCACCTCCCACCTTTCTGATCTTTATCTCCCAAAGATAGGTTTTGCCCACTGGTTTGCACCTGGAGCACTGGCTTGGTTAGAATAAGCAGCCTTGAGGCGGGCAAGGAATAAACCATACAGAGAGTCTCTGTTGGTTTTCTGATCACATCCTGGGCTGGCTGTCAGGCTCCAAAGGCAACAGGATTTATTGCACTGAAACGCAGCAGCAGCAGCAGCCGCCCGTGAGGAGCCTACCGAGCTTCATGCACAGGAATAAAAATTTCAGGGCCGCTTGGAGATATGAAATATTTCTTAATTACTTTCTGTTCCAGCACAGCTTGAGGATTTTGCTGCTGCTGCTGTTGTTCTCAGAGCTTGTTTGGTAGTTTTTCCCCTTTTTTTTCTTTCTTTCTTTTATTTTTTTAAGTGTAACTGGTAGCAAAGCAGTATTAATGCCAGTATCTATGCTGCATCCATAAAGGACTAGCCGTGGCTTTGCTTGGGGACTGGCTGCTTGTGGTGGAGGCTGGCACAGAGAGGGTGCCAGCTTCTCTCAGCATGGGATCATTTACCTCATGCTGAAATACATTAAAATCTCCTCTCCTGAGACATTTCTCCATAATGGCTCTGCAGAGAGGTGCATCATTGAAATACTTAAAAGGAGGCTGGACAGGCTTTCACTGCTTTCCCCTCCAGCCCTGCCAGATCAGGTATTGCACTAATACCCCTGCTGCTCAGTGAGATTTGTCCCTTGCACTGTGTGACTCCTAAGGCACAGTTTCCCTAATCACCCTTGAAACAAGCCTTGCTTGGCTCCTGTTCCTCCTGCCTAATGTCTGCCCCTCAAACAAAAACGCGATGCTTTTCACTGTCAAGGCTAACACCTGAGACACAAAAGCTTTGACAGGTGCTAAATTAAATTTGTTTCTGAGCTGTTGCTCACAGGGTCCTGGGAGAGAAAAGGGGGAAGTCCCCAGGGGAAATGAGAGAACTGAGAGACTGAAGGTTGTTCCTCCTTCCATTCCCACGTCCTCAGACCTTGGTTCAATAGCCAGGCTTGTGACAAGGAAACTGCCCGGGCACAGGGAGCTGCACCTTGATCACAGCTTTGCTCTCTCAAAAGCACTGTGGAAAGCTCCTCTTCTGCCCCAACCTCCAGCCAGTAAATACCCCACAGCTGAACTGCCCAGGTGAATGGATGATTCTGTTTTAGGGGATTTGGGCAGAGGCATGCAGATTGCAGGGCTGTAATACTGACTTGGAGCCTGCCCTGCATCCCCAGAGGCCAAGGTCAGGAGAAACTACAGCAATGTGCTCCAACCCCCAGTTCAACCCTCCCCAGAAATTCTCTGGGCAGATTCTGGTTTGTGCCTCACACCAGGCAAGTGCAAGACCCAGAAATAGAGCTAAAAGACTCTGAACCACCTCGTTCTGTGCAGGTGAAGAATAAAAGGAGGATGACTTTTCATCACATCTACACATCCCTTCTCCTTCTACTTTAACATGTGCACTGAGAACAAGGCAGTTAGCAGTTCAAAAATCTTCCCCCCTCCCACTCCCACCCCACTGTGAGTGCATCAGTTCTCAGCCAGGAGATGTTGGTTCTGCATCATTAAAAAAGGTGAAACCCTGGACACGGCCTTAGAGCACTCAGCCTCCAAACCAGAGAAGTGGCACAAGCAGGACTTGCTTCTCTGTTACCAGACTTGCTCAGATCTTTGTTCCTAAAAACGGCACTTTTCTTCCAGCACAGCAGGTTGGGGAGGACAGCAGGGGCAGCAGCTGGACAGAAAAGAGAATGACAATTTTGCCAGGACAGCCCAATGACCATGGCAGGACATGTTTTTTAATCTTTTCTAGGTTAAACACAGGCAGTTGTGTCTTGTTATATTACATTATATAATATGATTTGCTGATATAGTTTGATAGGTTGAATCCAAGAACATCATGACTCATGTAGGAAATTGGAAGCCTCCTTGTCTCCAGAACAGTGTTTCCAGAAGTTAGAGTGAATCAAATTGATTGTATTTATTTAGTTATTTTTGCTCTTTAGTAAATAACTATTGAGTTAGTTATTTTTTAAAGTCTGCAAGGAAAACCTCTACAGATTTGAGAGGGGGAAGGAAGCTAAAAGCCATGGGTGCAACAGATTTTCAAAAATCAAATATTTGTAGAAAATGTTGCAGAAAAAATGGAACAAGTGGAGCAGGGAATTTCATCATAGGTGGGTGTCAGGACTCCAGGATTGCAGTCCTTGTCTCCAGTACTGGCTGTAGAGAAAGGCAGATTTTTCTGCAAAGCAGCCAGGCTGCCAAGGAGTTCCTTGCCTTGGGAGCTGAATGCTTTTGACAAAAAGCCTGAGCTTTTCTGAAACACTCCTCTCTAGCATCTGGCCTGCTGGTCTGCCCAGACATGAAGATCCACTTCACAACAGTGTTGTAAATCTTAATTAAGATCTGTAAACTACAGATAAAAAGGATTATATGAGTACACAAGTATCACTATCAGGTAGAGCCCCTGAGAACCAGCACTTTGATGCTGCACCATGCACAGTGGCATTGAGAAATGTATGAATGTCACAGCATTATTGATTCTGTAGCTACTAAAAAGCTCCTGGATCCCTGGCAATAAAAACACGATAATGAGAAGTAGCCAGGACAGCACTATTTGTGCAAACAGTATTTGCATTCCCTGGGACTAGAGCATAAGCTGTATTTATCAATAGAGAGGTGAGGGCTGGTTTGAATGCAAAGGATTAGCCCAGTTCATTTTGCAGAAAATGTGGTGGCCATGGCTGCAAAGGTATCAGCAACAAAAGAGCAACTCACCCACAGGCAAATGCTGCAAAACAGCACCAAGAAATACCAGAAGACAATATATCTGCTATTTGGTTGTTTATTTATTTATTATTTTTTTGCTAGGTAAAGCCAAAACCTCAATAGCTAAAATACTGAAACCATGGTTTATTTATACTCAGAATATGCAGGAGCACAACCTCATTAGAAGGTGAAGGAAAAGCAGCATGTTGTATTGCCCTAATGAGTAGCTACTATTTAATGAAAAAGATAAAGTATTGCTTTCTGGAAGCCCAAAGCATTGGAGATTTCTCTGGAGAGGGCAATATAACGTAATTAAGGCCAAGTGCAGTGATGACAAGAACCACCTCAGTGATGTATGTGGTCTGATCCTGCCCCACCCATCCTGTGTAAATGAGGACACAGCTCCAACAGGCTGCTTCCCATGATTTACCAGAGCAGGGCATTTCCAAAAGCAGAAAGAAAAAGACAGTTTGTAAACACCAATCACTCTCCCACCGAGAGAAAAGGGAAAGATGCTGCTGTGCTTTCACAGGGGCTACGTCAAACAAATGGCTGCTTTGCCTCTGCAGGTCATTAGCATAGGTACAGCCATAAATTTTGCTGTTCCCCGCTGCAGAAAGGCAGAAATCCTGCTGAAGCTGTCCTCAGAGCTCACAGCACTCTGGACAAAAGGCATCCTCACTTTCTACCTCTGCACTTGCTGACACACAGGTTGGAGCTGCATCCTCCACTTCTCTGGCATGAGGTCCCACATTCTCAGCCCCAGTGAGCTGTTCAGTGCTCAGGCTTTGATGGAGATGAAGCAGTTTGCTCTGACATCTCAAAGCCTTGCTGTTTGTTTGGGTTTTTTTATTATTCCTCTCATTAAGTGAGTTTTTCTGTCTTTATTTATCTCTTTTCCCAATGAATCTCCTGGCTGATGCATACGTTCCACATGGCAGGAAATAAAAGAAAACTTTCCTTTGTGCTGAGAACTTTTGTATTGGAAAGAAAAGGAAAGGCAGAAAGCAAATTCTTCCAACATTGCTTGCTTGGAAAAGCTTACAAATCCTGCTGGCAGAAAGTTTATAGTCCTCTGCAGAGATCTCAGCTCGGTGATTTTTTTCAGTCTCTCAGACAAGAAATACCATGCAAATTCTCTTAAATTACTTGGTAACTACAGAAGATATGCTTGGCAAATACCCTATCACTACACAACACAATAATTACATATTCTGCATCCAGGTACCAATTACATTGCCTCTCAATTCCTCACTGATTACCTTCAAAGTAATTACACCTGGGTACTCTGGGTGATAAAGTAGCAACAGTCCTGTGTCCATTCTAGGGGGAACTGGCTTCTCTATAAACCCATCTCCCAAAACCAGATCCAGAGATCTCCCAAGGAGTGGGAATGTGAGAAAGGGAAGTGCCCTTCCTCCCAGATGAGTGGTGGGCTGCTGATCTTCCTCAACTAATTAACACTTGAAGACCTTTGAAAGCAAGACACTCATTTAATGTTGAAAGGAGACAAAATTCACCAGGGCAAAATGCAAGGCGAGGAGTCAGGAGGCTTTGAAGCCATGAAAAGGGCGATGTGGCGGCTCCGGAGGAGCAGGGGACAAGTGCTCAGCGTGTGGCAGCACTGAGAGTGACAGCCCAGCACAGACCCACCCTGCAGCTGTCCTAGAGAAAAAGCCAAGCCCCGACTGCAGCTTTTCTGATCCAGAACCAGGAGTTTGTGCCACGTGGCTGAGCCTCACATACTCCCCAGGGCAGCTGATGGCATCAGCACACAGATGTGCACAGCTGTGTCCCCAGACACCACACCCACCCTGGGCAGCCCCTGGGCACAGGAACACCAGGCTCAAAGTGCTCACGCTTGCAAAGGCACAGCTCATTGTCCTCCTGGGATCCAGGAACCAAACCACACTGCTTGCAATTGCTCTGCAAGCACTTCCTTCAAACATGCTAAATAAGTCAGAGGGGAGAAGGGAGGAGAGGATTTTCTAAAACAAAGACCACTGCCACCTGCAGCTGCTGCTGGCCTTTCCCATCACCTCCTGAAGCTCATTTTTGACCATATACATCAATCCCATTCTCCCAGCATCCCAGAATGACACCTTTTAATAGCACCAAGTGTTGGAGATTCACTGCTGCCAAGCTTTTCAGATCAGTCCTGAAAGCTCAGAAGCAACCTGGGCAGCATTTTAAGAGCTCAGAGTTCTGGCACTGTCCCTTAACAATGCTTAAGAGGATGTTAATAGGTTAATATGTTAAATATTGTCTCTTTCTTGCTGAACCAGATTAGGAATCATTCAATTACAGTATTCCCATGGAACATCCCTACTCACCTGAGTTATTGGAAGCCAGACCACAACCATCACATATCTGCCTGCTCTAGGCCAAGAGCATAGCTCTTTGGAGTTTTTGCTGAGTGATTGCACTGGACACAGGACAGGAGACCCTCTGAGAGATCATGATGCTATTAATAAATAAAGTCTCCAAGCTTCTCCCCACCTCATGTTAGAACAGTGCTTGTCTCCCAGCTCATGGTACCACCCGAGCTCTTCTTTTCCCTAATTATTCATGGGTTTTACCTACAGGTTTTTTTAGATGCAAATTTTCCACTGATTTCAGCATATACAGGGTCCAGTCCCCAGAGTAATTTCTGGCTAAATAAGATACTCAAGGAAATCACCATGACAGTTCATTAATAAATCTTATGATGAGTTTATTGCATACTGTTGAGGGGGAAGGATAGAAGAGAGAAACTGCATGCTGTCTGAAAAAAAATGCATTTCCCCATTAGCCAGACCTTCCCTCGAGTACATCATAATCATCAATGAAAAGTGGTCCAGTGTATGCTTCTGAGGAGCAAAATTATTTGCTACTCTGCAGAAAAACACAGTTCCTGGGCTTGTATTTCTGCACCTGATCACAGCTTTGGTCACTTGGCATTAGCATGCCTGTAGGACACGCTCCAGTGGAAGGCAATAATCCTCTTGGATGATGGAACTACTGAAGATAGATTATCAGGATTCTACCTGAAACTATGAAGGTGGAAAATCAGGTCAGTTCAAACTCCCCCAGCCCTCCTTGCTCAAGTGGCAGCACCTTGTTTGTCTGCCCTCTTCTCAGATTTCTATCTGCTTCTGTGGTTGGAATGAGACCATTCCTGACTTAACAAGGGAAGTTGCCAAAGACAAAATATAATCTACTGCTAGAATTTACAGAGGAAGTTCTCCATAAGGAAATTTAAAAAGAAACCATTCTCAGCCAGATGTGTTTCAGATGTGTTTCCCCTTAAGAGAAAATAAAAGCAATGCAATCCTGTCAGTGAAGATGCAGAGACACTCTCACCAGGGCTTAATTAAGAACACTCTCCTTCTGCTTTGCTGGCCACATCAAATGTAGGAAAACTTCTGACCTTCTTCTTTGGCAAGACCTGGAGAGACTTGGCTGGCTGAACCTGAGCAGCAGCTTCTTCCTGCCCCAAACTGTGCTGTGTGAGGAATGGTGGATCCTGACTTCTCTCCTGCACTTGGGCTGACCTCAGCCAACACTCAGCCTGCTAGGAAGCCTCAACACTTGCAAAAATGGTCAGAGCTGAACAGAGACCACACTTTAACCTACTTCAGATCTTCCCACATCCATGTCAGCCGTTCCAGGAAAAAGAATTCCAGACTTGTCCTTACCAAATAATTTTCTCTTTGTGTACCCATCAGCAAGCAGGTGACATTGCTTAAGCTTCTTGCCACAAGGAAGCTGTAATCCCTGGCTCCTGTCAAACCTGAAAGTCCCTGGTCACGTCCTCTTTAGCAAGCAAAACTGAACTGGGAGGATCCAGCCCGTGCTAAATGGATGGCAAGAGGCCCCGTGCCTGGAACACGCTGTTTCACCCTCAGTGTCAAACACATTCGGCCCTATTAACATTTTATCTGCGTGCCAGAGCAAGAGCAGGAGACCTGGCAACCAGTCAAGAATAATCTTTCCTGGCACATGGAACCCTGCTGCTACAGCTCCCATGGACTTAGGGCCAGCTGACTGGCAGGAGGGAAGAGACTGAAGATGGAGGTGTGGAGGAAAGAGGGGAGGAGGGAGCAGGCAGGCTCAGGATGGGGTGTGAGGAGAGTGAGATTAAAAGATTTACATGTGCATGATGACAAGGCTAAACTGTTCATTGCCAGAGCATGGGGAGGTCCTTTCCTCCAGACACTGGTTTAGCAAAGTCCATCTGCTACTCCCTTCGTGTGTCTGGAAATAGAAGGAGTTAGCCCTTATCTGCACTAGATCACTGGCCAGTGGTCACACAGCAGTGTGAAAGAAAAAACCTTCTGCCAGCTAAACATCCCCCACCCACAAGTGTAGCTGAGACAATGAAAATGCCATGGATCAGAGCTGATGACATGGTCTGTCTTGGACAAACTCAGCAGTGAAAGGGTGGGATTGTTCACACTTCATCATGAGATTTGACATGGCTTGGTCAAAGGAGTCTGAAGGAAAAAACAACCCCCATCATATTTACTTTCAACTGAATGTCCACAGAACTTACTGTTGGGAATATTCACCCCAGTCAGAGTAACAGAAGGTGCAAGGGATCAAATTTGGGAAGCATCAGGAGTGAAAACTGGTTCCTCACATTAGCTGAGGAGCAGAGATGCAATTCCTCCATGTCCAGAAGAACAAGTTAAACATAACAAGCACCCAGACATGCAGGCTTCTCTAGGACCCATCCTCAGAGACTAACTCCATGGCCTCTTACATATCCAAATGTGGAATTAAAATAGAAAATACACAATGAATGGTCTCCTGATACAGTCAGATGCCCTAGCACCAGGGTGGGATTAGTTAGTATAATTTGTATTCACGCTAATTAATTGGAACACCTAGAGTTTCAAAAAATAGCTCTGCAATTCCACAGCTTAAATAGCTTACAGTATTAGCAGCTAAGGCAAAAGGGAGGGATGAAGAACCTACTGATTAAAAGCTATACTTTAATGAGACAGCAGCCCAAATTGTACAGAATTCATCAGGAATGGGGGCAAATTAGAGTAGGAAAGGCACATTACCAACCACACTGAGCAAACCATCATTGTCAGGCTCACAGGCTGCCAGAACAGCTGAGTCTGCCAGGCTGGGGGACAGCAGCACTGTGATGACAGGAGGGTCAATACCTGCCACCAGCCACTGCATTCATTACTGCAATAAACATCACACCAGGAAGTTGAAATAGAAGCCAAAATGTAGAAGGAGAAGAAGAAAAACAAAAGGGAGCTTGGGAGAAGATTCTGATGGGGAGAAAGAGGCCCATAAAACAAGGACAGCTGGAAGTCAAAGCAGAAGTTTCCTACTGGAAGTGAACTCTCTTTTTGCCTGATTTCCTAACAAAACAACAGTTCTTCAGTCATGTTGCAAGTGTGTGTCTGCTCTGCCCATCTCACCCCAGGCTGGACAGGGGCTCAGTCTCAGGGGCATCCCAGGTGTTTCACTAAAGCAGGAAGGCAGGGATGTGCTGGGAACTGCTGGACTGAGCATGAAGCCCTCAGAAATTCCTTGTCAGCCTTCAGAGCAGCCACACAAAATGTTTGCCTCCCATGTTTGGTTGCTTGTGGAAAAATAACATTTTTTTTGCTCTGATTTTTGTGAAGCTGTGCTGTCCCTGTGGCCTCATGCAGGGTTTGAGAGACTCAGCTAATCTGCACCTTGAGGATCCTCAGCGATACAAGGAGTCAGAGCATGCTGCTGCCAGAGGACTTGCTAAGCCATGGAAATGTCACCATGTGAAGCTAAGGAAATTACCAGGTTATCCCAAATGAATTTTTCATGGTGAATTAATAATGCTTCAGCAAAAAAGAAGCAGAAAATACCTGTCTTTAATTTCTTTTTCTCTCTGATTTATTAAGAGCATGGAAACATAAGCATGGCACAACACTACAGTCAATTCCCAAATCCCTATTCTTCTTATAAATCAGAGAAATTATAATTTTTTCTAACCAAACAAGGCATCAGAATCAATTCCAGCATGTGAATGTGTGCCCTAGAGATCCCAACACCTTCAGAGCAGTGCAAGAACACACAACACCTAAATTACCTCTGATAGCACGCAAGGGAGCAGAGGGACAGATTCCACAAATCTGAATCCTCCTTTCAACATAGCTAATTCAATCTAAGCCTTGTAAAATAAATTCATGAGAAAAAAAAACAAACAACATAGTTCCTTACTACATCCCTAAAAATCCTGCTTGCAAAATGAGTGTCTTTATCCCCTTGCCTGCTGCGCTTATCTCCTGTCTTGCAGCCCAACCAGCTTCTTGAGCTGTGTGCTTTGGCATGTGGGTCCCAGATCAGTGAGGCTCAGCTGGGAGGCATCTTTGGAATCACACTAAGGCCTGGCTTGCAGTGCTCTCCCCTCAGCAGCCCTCAGGCTGCTCCTCCAGCCAGCCTTCTGTGCTAATTTATTTGTCCTCGTCAATTCTTCAAGACACAGCTTTGTTCCATCCAGCAATTTCCCTGTTTAGGCTGACTTGGGGAGAAGGTTTGGAATATCAGCAAAAGACAAGAAGCTCCACAAAGGAGGAAGATAGCAAGGAGCCAAATGCAGTCAGCCCGAAGCATTTTTTCATACCTTACTCATGTGTAATGAAACTGCATCATCCCACTGCAACTGCATGCTCGTAAAGATCCAGTTCAGTGTTTCCCTTTTATTCACACTGATGATAATGTGACTAATTGTAGTCTTCTTGCCCACTGAAAATTGAATGAAGGAGGAAATCTGCATACTGACTGAACATACTGTCAGGGAGAATAATAAATGAAAATCAAAGGCCCAGCTCCCAGATGACTGTATGCAAAGGAATCTGTTTGCATGAGAATTCACACTTTAAATCACCACTGGAAGTCTGCAGTGGATAGCATTTTTCTGGTAAAAATGACACAAGCATTTGATCTTCCTCAGAAGAAAACCTGCGACGTTCACGAGCGCACAAAACCTCACCCTCCTCAAAGTGCCCAGGCAGCGAGGCCGGGCAGAGCCTGGCTTCGGATGCATGAATTCCACATGCAGCATCCCTTGATATCAGCTTGATTCATGGGATGGCTCCCTTGAAAAGAGATAATTATGTAGATTGGGATTATTTATTTACACAGCCCTGTCCCATTTGGAATGGAACGGGAGCCCCTGCTCTGCTCATATTCCCTGGCACGGCTGATGTAGAGGTTCCCTGTCGGAACAGATCGAGCGCGCGCCTGTCACGCCACCTCTCTCTGGAAGTGAAAGGTCATTATTAAGGCATGAATCACCCGAATCAGGGCAGTGTCTGTCCCAGAACTGGGCTGCTCAGCTCCCAGCCGTGGTGCACTGCTGCTGTCGGGCACGGTGGCAGCATTGCAGTGGTTTCGTGGGAGCGCAGTTCCTGCAGCAGCAGCAGCAGCAGAAGCGGCAGCATGGACATGCTGGAGGTGAACCACGCCAGCCCATGGAGCCTGACAGCAGCCCCTGGTGTTTGCCTGCTGGCCTGAGAGAAATGCAGAACAAAGCAACAGCACAGATGAGGTTGCACGATGAAATAGCAGGAATCATGCCTGTACCTCATTGCTGCCTCCTAAAAGCAATGTGACCAAACACTGGTGCTATGGTTTCCATCTAGACTTGTTTCTCAAGTGCTTCTCTGCTTTTGTCAAGAGGGCACATTGATAGCCTTCCCAAATGCCCTCTGGAGCCACCTTCCTGATGGAATGATCCATGTCCTCCCGTGGGATGGTTCAGAGGTGAACAGGACACTTTACTTTGTGAGTCTATAGGATTTCCCTGTTAACACCATTGCACCAGAGCTACCAACTTCCCTGCTTCTGAAGAGTCAGGGAGGCAACTGGAGGAGAAAGTCCTTATACAACAAAATCCCATGATTTTTTAAGGCATCTTGAATAGGAAAGGTGAGACTCTCTAAAGTGAGATTTGGGTCATTTTTACACCCTCGCCATCTGCCCATACATTCTCTCCCACAAACTTCTGTCCATCATCCTGGGCATGCTGGGCAGAGCAGCTACCAGACTGTTGTGGTTTGTGCTGCTCACAACCAGCTTTCAGTGATTTTGACATTCTGGTTTATTGGACTGCAGACTGGCCTGGATGTTCCCTTCCACTTTTCTGATCACTGTGCAAGGAGACCCCTCTTTCACTCTTTAGATCAGCTCTCTCTCCTTGCATCACTGGAGCAGAGCCAAGGGGACAGAGCTGAGGCTACAGTCTGAACTCACATATTGAATATAAGTCACATGAGTAAATCATTTGTCTCTACAGGGGGCCCTGCACCTGCCAGAGAGGAATAATTAAATGATCAAGTGTCCAGAGAGCTACAGAGGACACTGGATATATTTGAGGTGCTGGAGAAGCCTTCTTCAGGAAGTATCTGACTCTTACATTTCTCATTAGCTTTGCTCCCCTCACACCAGCCCTACAACCCAGTGAAGCAAAAGGGTCAAAAGCAAAGTCCAGAGCAGTGCTGGAGCACAAGACTCCCAGCAGGGAAGGAGTGCTGCTCTCACATACAACCTGCCTGCACTCAGGACAACTTCACCTTGGGAGCTGGGCTCTGCTTGCACGCCTCCCCATCCCCCCGGTGCTCACTGCCCCTGGGCACGCTTCCAGCCTCTTACTAACATGGACCTGTCTCTCCAGTTCACTCATTTGCTCTGGGGTGAGATTAAAAAAACAGAAGGAAAATAAATCTAGAAGGGAATGCTTTTTTAACTTGGTGCTGGCCAGTGCTCAATCAGGAATGGGATATCATTTGAACATATACCTTCCTGGACCAGGAACAATTCCCTATTCTCTTCCCAGGTAGAAACATGGGTGGGCAATGGAGGATCACACTTTCTAGCAGCTGAGGGTGTTTCTCTGGGCTTAAGCCCAGCATCAGGGCTATAATTAGGGTCAGAAGAACAGCCAGAGTTGGTAGCCACACGTGGAGGTCAGGCTTCCATCCACCTGAGAAAGCAGCACCTCCCTGGCACTCTTCCAGTCATACTCCTTTCCTCCCCCGAGGGATTCCTGTCAGTTCCATGAAATTCTCATCACGACAGATTTTGAGCAGCCTGTTGTGACAAGATCACTTTGAGTGCTGTGTGCAGTGCTCCAGGTCAGGGCTGGCTCTGTCTCCTACCTTGCTCCATCCTCCCCAAGTGCACAAACATTTCAGCCACCCATGGAAATAACAATACAAACTCTCCTGGGAGCAGATGGGGCAAAACCACTCCACTGCTGCAAAACCTATGCCTAAAACCAGCTTCCCTGAAGAGGGAAGTGCAAAATTTATGATGGCTCCTGGCAGACCCAGGGGATGATTTTCAGTGAATGGGAAAATATAGTCATTTATTTCTCCACTGTTGTAATATTTTGATTGAGTATTTATCACACCCAAAAGTATTTTTTAGAAATTTGTGGTGCATTTCAATGCAACACCATATAAATATATTTGGGGTTATTTTTGAACCAGAGGATAGGAGCATTAATAAAAATGTTAATTGCTTTCAAAGACCTAAAATAAAATGTAGCCTTTGATTTTGGGTGAAATTGAATATTTCAGATAGACTCAACTCAGTATTTCTGATGGGGTTTTACCATCACCTCCAAAAACATTATGTTAATTTATCAGCATAAGATTCTCCTTCATACTTCTCACTCAAAATAAAACATCTGTCCCTTCCTACCATTCCTTGTTAGATAGTGTCTTATCTTCCCCTCTCCATAAATGCTCAATTGAAAGAAACATGAATTTGTTGGTAGCACAGCAGTTTGGAAAACAAGAAAAGCTATGAAACACTGATGCAGAAACAACTGTGCAGGAAGACTTTCTGAGCTGATACCACCACAGGATGGTACAAAAACAGTGACTGTGCAATTAAAAAAAACAAACAAAAGACCAAAAAAAGGAATAAAATAAAGAAATAAAGAAATAGCAAGATAAAAAACACATAGGGAAAAAACCCCAAAGTGTGCAAGAGCTTTAAAATTCAAAACATTTCAACTGTATGCTTGGACCCAAGGGGATGTTCTAAGAAGAAATGCATCTGAACAGGACATTCAAAATGTCCCCAAGAGAGCAATTCTACATTGCAGAACATTTTGTATTTTTTTTTGCCAGAATGCTGATTTGTATGTGACCTGTACACTGAGCAGCAAAACGTTCACACCACCTATCATTTTCTCCCAAGACAGGAATGGATAGCAAGCTTGAATAGTTAGCTATATTGTCAACATATTTTTAATAAAATATTCCTGGCCTCATGACTCTACATCATCACAGTTCCATTAGCTTAAGCCACTTGTAATAAACTAATATGTAGAATGATTTCCAGGTACTAGCAGCTAAAGAAATAATAAGCAGTTTCTCTTTATTTTTTTCTCCCTCTTTCTTTCCTTCTTTCTCTCCTTCCATTTCTTTCCCTGTCTAAATGACAGACAGATAAACAGACAGACATCCACCCTGGAATTTCGTCAGCAGATCAAAGCAGCTCTCACCACAATCTAGCAGATGGCTACTGTATTCAGGATATAATTGTGCTTATGCCTTGTGCAAATAGAAGCTCTTGCACTGATCTGGTCATTTGGAGGGTTGAGAGCATCCTTCCTCCACACGGAGAACCTTGTGCTAAACTCAGAGGACAGACATAAAGGAGAGTCCCCATGCAAGGAGGTCATGCTGGAGTTGGTGCAGCTCCCAGAGGGTGTTATTTCCTTATAATTCTCCAGGGCTGGATGAGCAACTGGATTATTTGATTTGTGGGTCAACCCTGAAGTTACCATCACAAGCCTTCCTAAGTGAACAGTTCTCTAGCCATGAGGGAAGGCATGATTTTCACTCTGACAACTCTGGGGTGCAACTGCACTCAGAGCAAAGGCACTGGGAACGTGTAACCTAACAGGCAACCAGTCACTCCCTCTGCCTCCCTCCCTGGAGATGGCACAAAGTCATTTTGGCAGGCTGGAGGCTGCTGCAAGCGAAGAACTGTTTGTGTGAGCACTGCAGAGATTTGATGTCATGACCAAAATGCCAGGGGGAGCAGCAGACTGCAACCGAAGTGCCCAACCCAGCCGTGCGTGGATGGACCAGCCCTGGGATAACAAGGGGGAGCTGCACACTTCTTCTGAGTGAAGAGACAGAGCAGCACAGGGGAAACCCTGAGCAGCATTTGCAGGTGCCTGGAGCAGCCCTGTCAGTGTCTGGGTGCCTTGAGCCAAGCAGCACTAGTCCTGCTCCTTGGGCTGCTCGGCCGCGTCCCACCCCGATGACGCAGAATGCGCCACTCAAGAGTGGAGAAGCATCATGGTTGCCTAGGCAATGCCTTTGCCATGAACAATAAATAAAATAAAAGACAATGCCTTGGGTTAGCAGCAGCACCCAGGGGTGTGTGTAACTCTCACCACTGCAATACTTCCCTAGGGAAAAGCCAGCTCCTTGCTCCACACATGGCCATACACACACACACGCTGGTGCGTTCCTTCTGCCTTGTGCTCCGGGAATCTGCCTCCTCCAGCCCACTCCATGTCAAACAGCAACCGAGGGGGAAGAAAACACCTCCAAACCCACATTCTACCGAGCTCACTCCTTCCTCCCTCTTCACAAATCATTGCCAAACCGTGGGAGGAATCCAAGACCTTGCGAGAAAAGGAGTTCATGCCCCCGGCATTGTGAACCGCTGCAGTGAAACCTCTTATTTAAATGCGATGGGAAATAGTGTTACACACACAGACGAGAACAAAAAGCCGGACAGCAGCCCAGCACCATTCAGAGTGGGTTTGTGTCACGGGAAGACCCTGCAGGCTGGCACTCGCTGCGGGCAGGCAGCCACCGCCTGGCCAAGCGGGATGGCGTGGCTCGTTTTTCACTCTGACACCACTGCAGGCTCCACAAGGCTCCTTGCCTCGCAAGGTGATCAGAATATTGAGTGCGGTACTGCAGCAGCCAGCCTGGCACCCAGCACGGCAGTGGAGCTCCCTCCCCGCTCCTTTCCCGCTCGCACGCACGGAAAGAAGGAAAAAGAGGGAAGAACAAAACCCCCCACGACAACGAGATTCCAGGCGTCCAGCTCCCCACCATACATCTTCGGGAATGGACCTTGGCTCCATTGTCTGCGGTCCTTCAACTCATTTCCCAAATGCCAGAGTGTCCGTGGGTGCCGTCCCCGTGCACAGCTCCCTTTTTAACATGCAGACTTCTGCCGTGGAAGTGTAACCCCGGCAGGAATTGCCATGATGGTCCTGCTGCAGGGACACTGCGGTCCTCCCCTGCCTGCTGGCATGCAAATAAAATTCCTGGAAGGAGCAATAAGTCACTGTCCACCTCCCATGGCTTGGAACAGCTGCCAGGGTCAGATGCTGCGGTGGGACCCAGCCTTGTCCTCCTCACACCGTTCACCCTCAAACCCCCAGCACACGTTTGTGAGCTCGGAGCAGCACTGGCCTGACTGACAGCCCGGTGTCCCACCTTAAACCTGAAGCTGCTCCTAAATGACACCAACAGAAACCCACAGAGGCTGAGTTTTAGTCAGGGAGAAGTTTCAGACTTGAATCTCCAAGGGCATGGTTTAATCAGTTTCCACCACACACGTCTGACAGGAACAACATCTGTGAACTTGTGCCTTGCCATACTACTACTGATCTTTGCTCTGCTGCATCTCCCCCAGCTCTGTCCTTGAGTCTCTTGGATAATTTCTCCTGTCCCATCTTTCCAGCTCCATTCCTGCCTGTAGCTTTCCTGCAATGAGGAGTGAGTCATCAAAAACACCTTCAGAAAACTCCACTTTTACTCGTGAGCTTCTTTACCTCATCCAGCTGGGCAGGTTGCATGCACAACAAATTACTGTTGTTATTTCTGAGAGCACTTGAGAACTCATGTCATAGATTGAGGGTGGGAGAGCCAGTCCTTCATGGGTTAAAGGGCCAATGGCATATTTTCATTGTACTTCTGAGATGCAGAAGCATTGTGATCAAGTATCTACAGGATGCTTAAGCATAGTCCCCAATCATCTTAGTTCTTTTTATTTATTTATTTAAAATAAATAAGAGATCTCTGAAGAGCATTTAAATTCACATAAATATTGTGGAGAAGGAAATTTCATTTTACTTCTTGGCTGATCTGTTACGTGTTTAACAAAACCAGCAGTTACAGCCCAGCAGAGGTGGGGTTTCTCTCCCTCCCACTCATATTACTTCTTCTGGATAACTCCTTATTGATCAGCTGAATGACACAGCAGAAATTTCCATTTCAAATTAAAAAAAAAGTTCATTTGCTGATTCAGTTTTAGAAAATGTTTGCAATAGGTTTCAATGTCAAAAAGGCAAAGTTTCATTGACCAGATCTGACTCAAGAATACAAAACTAATACATCCTGTTGTTATTCCTTCCAGTGGCAAATGAGTTTTGCAATAATTAAGCCTGGGAAAATAGATTATTCTTATAAATATCTGCTAGCAGATATTCTGAACTCATAAATGTCTCTCTGATGTGAGATGGGGATTGACAACATAATCATCTCTCTTGCCACTCTGCTTTTCTGCAGCAAAAAGTGTATTATTTCTGAGCTCTCCTGCTCTCCTCCTTCCCCCAGTCCTCCCCAGCTGTGGAGCTGCTCAGGAGAGCTCATGGGTGCCCGTGGTGAATCAAAATGTGTTATCATTAGGCTGAACGTGTTGCTGAGTTAATTAAATGTCACACTTTTGATAACATTAATTAGAAGCATTTCAGACTCATCTGAACACACACCCTTCACAAAACCTGAGAAATAAGTGCTGATGTTTTCATCTCAGTAGATTTTATTGATGGAAGCCCTTCATCCATTCATTCATTACTAATATTCAATGCATTTTTTACACTGTAAGGCAACAGGTTCTTTCTTCCTCTCTTTTTTCATTCTGTACCAGACCATAGGAAACACTTGTAGCACTCAGCTGTGGCCCGTGTTTGGATCTCAGGTTCCCAGGATGAGGTTGGACCCATATTTCTAGGACATGGTTTTTAGCAAGTTGAAGTCTGCAAGTCAATGACAGCAACTTTAGGCTGTGCTTGTCCCTGGCCTGAGAGCTTCACAGCCATCATGGAGGCTGACATCGTCCAAGTTTGCACAGCTCAGTCCTTTCCCTACTTAGCATGAATTCCCCACAGCCTGGATTTGAAATAAGGAAAAGTCCTAAACCAAAGCAAATCTGAGCTCAAAAAATCCACACCTTATTAAGTATGGACAAGAAAATTTTCCAAGCCAGGTACTACACTGCCCCTAAATTCCTGTATGCACTGCAGACCTTTTCTCACACAGAACTGCATTTCCCTTCAGCCCATCAATCATCTCTTGTTTCACCTCACCCATTGCAGATTAATGCTCACCAGCACAGCCACCATCCCTGTATCAGAGGCAATCTCAATAATTTCCTCCCAAGAAACAAAACCCCAAAACTTATTTGCCAGGCTTCACTTCAGGATGTCTCACGCTCCTTTGAACTCCTGACACGGCTGTTTTCCTATTACAGATTGAAACAACACTTTGCACCTTATCAGAAATGTATTTTACCATTTATTACTGTACAAGGGACATGAGATACCAGCTAAGGGACATCCTTCACAACACAGGATATGTGGGCACTCCAAATGTGAACTCTTGGTAATTTGTTTACTGGCAGCTGCTGGGCTGCCTCTCTGTGCACTCCACTTAAATGAGGTTTTCCTTGGTTTTTGAAACCTGCCTGGGTGAAGAACAGACACAAGGCACAGCTGATTAAGGTTTTCAGTCTATGAAACAGAAATAAGGATAGCAAAATTAGACAGAAACAACCTTCATTCTCTTCTCCATTCCAGCTGGCTGGAGCCTGAACTGCAATGCACGCTGGCAGTGGATGTTTTCACCAGAGCCCATCATCTTTTGTTTCTTCATCACTGTGACATTGTTAGTTCATTGTGGACCCTTTGTACTCTGCTTTATTGCTTTGTCTCCAAGCTCTGTCATATGTCTGACACCTGAGGTGTCCCACAGCATCTTTCACTAGGCTTGACCTTGGCCTCAAAAAGATGTGGGGCAAATTGGTGTCCCTGAAAGCTCTGGCTGAAGAGAGAGGAGAAAAGAATAAAACCCTAAAGAGAGGCTTATGGGAACTTTTATCAGGCAACTGTATAAAGCACTCCATTTGCTATTAAAATGATAAACTGCAGTAGCTTCCAGAGATAAAGACTGTGACAAAATTCTGTTATTAAGTGCTACAGCTTTGTTCTTGGCAGTGGCACACACCAAAAGCAGTGTAGCTGCCATGAGGAACACAAGTTTTCACTGAACTTGCTGCAAACAGGAACAAGAAAGCAGTGCAGACAATAGTATCACAAGTTCAGCATATTCCTGCAATGTAGATCACATGATTAATTTGCAATAAACAGTAGCATAAAAGATATTTCATCGTATAAATGTAAAAGTTAGAACTTTTGCATTAAATTTGACAAAAATATGATGGGTGGGAGACCATCAGAAAGATTCATTCAGCCTGCAAATACATCCACACACTTGAGGATGAGGATTTCATTGTTCCTACACGTCTTCAGAGCACCTCTGGCTCCACAGAAAGATAAATTTTTTTCTCAAACAAGAGAAAATCACCAGGGAAGGAACCTATAAATGTATTTCTTATCAGAGAAAGAATGGCCAGGCCAAACCAGCTTAATGAGGTGTTTTGTGGCCAGCAGTTTTCATTAGGAGATACTGAGAAAGAGTACTACAGTCCTAGCTCTGTACACATGGGCTTATTTAATTTAAAAGAAGGAAGAACTTGTTAGGAATAGTTACAGCAAGTTTTTTTATCTAGAAAACACTAACTTTGTTCTAAAATATTTTCATTAATATATTGTGTGTCAGGACTAATTCGCATACTTGAGATGAAGAAAACAAATAACAAAAAGAGTCAAACAAAAACTTGAAAAGAGGTCACTATCCAGGCTATAAAGATATTCAAAGACAATAAAAAGGTGAAGTAGTACATACAACAACCATCAGATTTGCTTTTTACATGAGCAATTACCCACTAAAAAAGTTTGTCTACAGATTTGTGGAGGTTTCTTTCGCTCAGTCTTTAAAGCAAGGTAGGATGATCACACAAAGGTTATGGGTCTTGTGCAGCTGCAATGGAGTGCAAGTCTGCACTCTGTAAGCTGACAAGATGAAAGGGTTGAGATTAAATGATTCATGATCACCTCCTAGCCTTAAAATATGTGATTCCCTGAGCCTCTGCATCATAGGTTTTGTTGCCTTCCTGTTCTCTGGGTGGAGTGGAGTCATCTGAGCCACAAAAGCAGCACCAAGAAGACAGTAACATCTCAGAGTCACTGCACTGCAGCTTCCTCCTGGGTATTGCTTTTTGCATTGGTGTTTCTGCAGGGACCAGCTGCTGCTTTGCTACTTTTCTCCACATAAGAGGAAAAATAATCAGCAATCTTCAGTGACCACAAACTTTCTTATGCTTTCACCATAAGCTGTTTTCCCATAGCTATGCTGCATATAGAAATATCCAGCATATCTGATGTTCTTTAGACAAATCAAAAGCTGAGAGCCAGGTCTAGCAAATCAGAGGGACAACTTGGAGGCAAAGGTGTCAAAGGAGCAGTCAGGAATGATGGGCATTTCTAGTGGAGGAGAGTGAGCAATAAATCCACAAGTATGAGGATTAGGGCCAGTTTTAGTCAACATCACTTTGTTCAATGCATTTGGTGATGAGTTTAGGAGCTCTTCCAGTTCTTCCTGCAGCCTCCACAGAAAAAATTGCAGCATTTGGGGTGGGAATATGAACAGAAAGCTGTGTCCTTCTTCTGAAGAGTCTTGACACCTTGGTAAAAAGCCACAACTGGACTTCTCTGCTTCTCTCCAAGTTAGCACTCCATTCTCAAAATACTTGCGCCAGTGGCAAGCAAAAGAGCAACTCTTCAAACATCAAGGAGAAAATAACGTTGTCAACATCAGCATCATTTAGCTGCTAGTAGAAGACAGATTTATAGAAGTAGCAAAAATCGCTGGCATTAAGTAATGTGACTACAGACTGGTTTTGTTTGTACTGTTTATGATCACAGAGCAGGCTCCTTCTCTGTGGGGCCTGTACCAGAAGAGATGACCACAGTCCTCTGAAAAATATTGGATTCTCACTTTGGTAATACTCTGTCTCAGGAGAGGCAAATTCACAGGCCTCCAGCAGCTTTGTACTGAACAGGATTTTCAATAAAGGGGATTTTTAAAGGGGCCTGAAAAGACAGTAGTGATATATGTTAAGAGTGCGTTTGAAGGGAGTGCTTTCGAATAAAAGCAGGTGAGGAAGGTGTCAATTAAAACGCAGTGGGGAGGTGTGAGGAGGACAAAGAAGGTGTTTCTCATAGCCTGGTCACAGCACCAGGCACCACTGGGTGACACTTTTGACAGATGGGCAGGCCCCACCGCCTGCCTTGTGTTCCTCAGAGTCATTCATACTGGAGCGGGGCAAAAATCCCTGTTCAAAACAACATCATGCCAAACTGGATTCATTTTTTCACCTCAGGGCCACAGCACCAGTAACCTTTGAAATCCCCGTGAGAATTGTAAGGGTTTATTTAGTTCAGAGCACACTGTGCAGGAAGGAAGGAGGCAGGAACTGCAGCATGTGAAGCTAATGTTTTACCTGGCCAACACAGCCCAGATTTGTTCAGAACTAGGTTTACTGGAAAGTTCACAAACCTTTCAACAAGCCTGGCACAAATGACCTGACAAGCCTGGCCTAAGGTCAGACTCCCAGAGCAGAAAGTGCCACTGCCCTCTCTGCTCTGGGTTATTTGAGGATCAGCCAGCCTTGGACTGGCACTGCTTGACTTAAAGCAGGGTTTAATTGACAGTGAAACACTTTAATGAAAGAGGAGACAATTACAACAATCAGGACAAGAAAAAGGGCACAGCTGGGCCCCTCAGCACCAGTCAGGTGAAGATACTGGGCCAAAACCCAACCAGTGCCCACAGTGCTGACGGTACCTGGCAGCTCAGAAAGGTAAGGGATGTATCTGAAATGAGAGACTGATGTGCTTGAGAAGCCTCATTTTGACATTGTCCTCCCATGCCTGTCCTGCTGAAGCTTTTTTTTTTATTATTATTATTGCAGTTCTTCACTGCCTCTCTCAAACAAATGGCAGGAAAGACAAATGTCCAGGCTGGTATCTGGAGCGAGAAAGATTCTGAATGGCAGTAATAGAAATGAATGTTCTCACATCTTTCAGCACAGATAGCAAGGAAACCTAAGCAAGCTGCTCCCATTTCTGTCCCCCCATCAAGGCCAGACTCCACTGGTCAAGCTGGAAACACATTATTTGCACTGACAAATAGTGAGCTTGTGCAATACATTTCTCTGAAATCACCAGCATGATTCACAACAGCTTCACAGCCTGGCCTCAGAAGATCAGTTGAAATGGCCTGTCCTATCCTTAATGTCTTCTGTAGCCTCTGTAAAAAAATAACTACTGAGAAATGGCCTTTCAAGAACATTTCCCATCTGTATGAACATCTCCAATCTTCTCTGACCTTCACTGAAATCTTCCTCTCAGGGAAGGAAAATTATGTCTTTTAATTTTTTTCTAATGTTCTGGTTTATTGTTTTTGCTCCTTCTCATGCAATATAATTAAAATGATGTCCTCAGAGCTGGAGGATACTTACAATAAACAGCTTCTGTGGAAGCTGAACAACTCAGCTATGGTGCTTAATCAACTGGAGATGATGTTTATTGCTGCATATGCTCTGCTGCTGTGAAAACTAGCCCTTAAATACTCAGTTTCTAAACAAGAGAAAATAAAAATCCAATAAGAACAAGTTAAGGTCCTTGACACACCATAGGGAAGTGAAGGCAAGAAAGAAGGATTGTCTTTTGCACAATAGGAATAGGCTTAGGTCAGTTAATGCATTGTAAAATGAATTACTAGTGATAGATGAACCACAGGACACATAAAATGATGATTTTCTTCCAATAAGTGCCCATGTATAGAGTTCCTTAAAGCTGCAATTTTCATTCTCATTCAGCTCTCCCAGCCTGGCTGCTCCAGAGCTCAGACAAAACCTGTGGGCTGCAACACAGCTCATGTGCCTCCCCATAGGCAGTCCCAAGAGGGCTGTTCCAGGGGCTGAAGAACATATTTTAAATAAACATCAAGAGCAAAAGAGCAGCTGTTAGCAGCAGTGATAAATAATTGGGAAATATGCTGAGGGCCAAATCTCCCAGAGCCCTCAAGTACAAAATGAAACTGTCGCTGTCATGAGCCTCACACTTTGCAAGGAGAAAAGAAAACAGGAAAAGAGTTGATGTCCAGTTTTGCCTCAGGTGTGAAGAATCGTTTGACTCTAACCCTTCTGGGGTCCTTCCTGTTGTGTACAAATATTCCAATGTAATTTCCTGAGCTCCTTGGATTTGTCAGGATTATACAAACTCTGCAGTGCTGCAGTGGCATTCAGCCTGCAGATCATGCACAGCCCCTTCCACTGGGGCATGTGGGAATCAGGGACACAGGGAAGTTTTCTCTGTCTATCCTGAGCTCTCCTGACCCTCAGGAAAGTTCTCCTTTTAACCTCCATCCATGGAAAAAACTTCCAAGGCTTTTTAATGACCCAGAAGCAAGCAGAGTGTGAATTTGATAGTAGTGTGGTTGGTAGATGTTGCTTGGTGGAAGATGTGTATTTTAGATTCTATATGGTGTGGATGTAAGTGAGGATTCAAGATGGAGGATTGTAGGCATTGCCTCAGTTTCCCTCCTCATTCTTCACCTACTCCATCTTCTGCAGTGTTAAGAGCACAAAATTATTGGATAGAATTGACCTCAGTGCTGATGTTACATGAATAGATAAATAAGCAGTTATGGGTAGTAAAGTAATAACAACAGATGTTTAGAATATGTAAAGTTAAATGGCTGGATTGCTTGCTTTGTATAAAAGAGGACATTTTGGCTTCTTGGGATTTGATTTGCCTTGTGTTTGCAAAGGCTGCAGACCTTTATAACCCTTAACTCAGAACAAATGATAAGAAATAATAAATAACCTCTGAAGAGCGAACAAAAAGCTCCTCTGGATCATTGAGAAGTGCAGCCAGCACCTTTGGGGTTGCAAAGCAGAAGCAACCCGAATGTTGGGGCTAAAACAGACAGGGCAGAGCAGGGCAGAACCACATCCCTGCAGGAAGGAGGGCAGTGAGGGGTTCCTGGGGCAGAGCCTGTGTCCCCCTCACAGAGCCCTTCTGAGACAGGTTAAAGTGCCTCTGAATCAGTAGCTCAGTTCTGAGCATGCCAAGACTGCCTGGAAGAATCCTGCAAGGCTCACCTGACCCACCAGTCTGGCAAGGTTTCTATGTAATCAGCCCATTTTTACTGTTTGTATCATTCCAGATTTTATTTCTCCAATCTTATATATTTATGTAGGAGCCCTTCAGCAGAGTAAATTGCATTATTAACAGCACTAATAGCAATAAAGTGAGTGATTGGTAGGAATTTAATTTGGCATGCTAGAAATTACAGTTAGAGATGTGTTTTAAATGTTGATAAATACAAGCAAAAGACTTCTGCTTCAGTGGACAAATAGATTCTTCCATTGCCTCCTCTTGTGACTGAGAGTGAAATATTGCAAAATTATTTCTCTCTGCAATTTGCAGCCCAGTCCATGCACCTTGTCTCTTCCTTCAGCTTTGAATGCAAGCATAAAGCTTTTATATTTTGACTTATCTCACCTCTACCAAGCTCCTGCACACCTAGATATAGTGACCCACTGTAAATCCTCTGGAGTAAATTATTCTGCATTAGAAAAATGTAATACAAAACAAAGAAGAGCATTTGATACCTTTGGATACCAGGGAGGAATTAAATCATATATATAACACAAAATAAGCACCTGGTTAAAGACTGCCTGTCATAAGGCAGCAATAGAAACCTGCCAGAAGAATTAAAGCACTAATCACCAGATTTAATTTTCCCTAGCTGTGTGATGGAACAAGTGCAGTCCTTCAAAAATCACACAAAAAATAGTGGAACATCCCTAAGGACTCACTCAGGCATTAAGGACAAGTAACAGGTCTTTATTAGGAACACACACAGAGACACTTCATATCTTCTCTTTTTTAAGATAAATTAAAACAGGTGAAAAAGCCCGCTTGAGACCAAAATTCAGCACTCACATAGGTGAAAATTATCTGTATAACATGAAAAGAAACAGCAGCATCAAACTGTCTGCAGTTTATTTAGTAGATCACCCAAAACATGGCAGAAAATTTCTTTTCTTTGTTTTCCTTTGGGTTTTTTTTGGAATTCATTAAAATCCTCCCTGTGTCCTGTCATATTTAAGTGTTCTGCAAGTCAGGAAATGTATAGGCAGGCATGACTGTGGGACAGACACCTCTCAGACAGAGAGTAAAGCAAGCTCCCAGACAGCGCTTTCTGAACTTGTCAGCAGAAACATTTGCAGCGGAAATTTTATTTCAAGAGCTGTCTGCATTCAATTAGGGAGCGGAGGCAGAGCTGTGAGAGCTGAGGCCAGAAATGAAGCCCAATATTTTCACCACTAAGTAGACAATGAGGAAGACTCAACAGTAAACACTTTGTGAACCACACTAGGCACAAATAATCACAAGGGCAGCATTTGTGGATAAATCATGACTGAATCAAGGCAGAGATCTCTGCTCCTGCTAAGTAACAGCTAGAAAGTCTCACTGGAACCACAGAAACAATTTCTTCCTCTCCCAAGCATCCTTGTCCTGCCAACCCAAACAAGTTCCCTGCTGGATATTATTTAAACTGGGAGTGCCAAAGGCTGTAAAGGAAGAGAGCTCTGACTCCCATCCATCAGATCATGCCAGCACAGAAATGTATTCAACCGGTTTGGGTGATCACAGGGGACTGCTCCATCAGACCCTCAACACTGAGTCTCCCCTGAGTTTTTATTTTGAGCCACATCCTGGTCCTGGTAGATGGAGCTGGAAGCACCCCAGCAGCTCTGGTACTGGGTTTCCATTGGCTTATTCAGACACCAAACTCCCTGACAAATCTCAAGCTCTGCCTTCCCAGAAAAAATCACTGCCACCACATTATTGTGCTGTAATCCCCTGGGATGCCCATGATGCCTTGGGCCTTTGGGTTTTCTGTTCTCCATTGGTGTGCAGCTTTTTATTCAGAGTCACTAGGATCTTTTCACAGGGTGATGAAGACACAACAATCCTACTTCAATTGGGGACTCAAGAACATTTTTTCCAAATTTCAGGCTCGAAGTATAAACAACATGGAAGGAGGAGGGTGGGCAGGTGGGACTTCTGTGTGCAAATGGACCCAAACATAAAGATGTGAGATCTGGGGCCTGGGTCCTCCTTTGCTTCCACCTTGGAGCCATCCAGGCAGAGCCCGAGTGCAGCACTGGTACTGCCAGGGTGTGGCCTTTGAAGGCCTCAATAAATGTCCTTTATTCCTCTGAACTCCATCTAACCTCTGTTCCAGCTCCTCAAGCTCACCCACCACAAGTAAAAATCCATTCCAAAGATTTTCACTGGGACATGAAAGAGTTTCCTCAAACTCACCCCATGCTCCTTTACCTCCAGGCAAGCACTGAAGAACTCTGAACAGGATTTTGCATGGAATGAAAGCAGAAAAAGATGTAAAAACCTGATAGTTCTCTCTGAGAAAAGGTCACATAGGGAAACAAAGGATGTGAAATAATAGAGAAGAGAGGGAAATTATAAGAGAAAAAAGCTTTATGATCCTAATAACAAAAGTTCATAATCCACCCAGTCTTCTGTTGTGGCTCAGAAGAACACTTCCCCTGAGGGACATCCATCAGGAAAAAAACAAGAGATGCAGAAACAGAAAGTGAGGGCAAAAATTACTGAAGAATAAGGAAAAGAAAACCTCCCTTTAGTCTGCAGTTTTCAACAGAATACATTTCACAAGCTTGTTACTAATTGTCATAGCATCAGGAAGCATTTTGGAAATTTTTTTCAGTGAACAGCAGACTGTTTTCTGACAAATCTTCTGCAAATCCCATGGGTTCTGCAGGACTCCCATGGGCGCCAAGCTGCTGAAAACTTGGCATTCCCTCACCAAGCCTCCATGGAGTATTTAGCATCCACCTGCATCACTCCAGCAAACTAATAGCAAAATTTCCCAGCAAGGCTGGGGGAAAACGACTCAACTTTCCGACTTTGATGTCATAATTTCTTCAGGCGAGCGGATGGCAGCTCTGCATCTGCTGGAGTTTTTGGCCAAAGGCTTGGCAAATTACATCTGTGGGAACCAACAAAAGGTCCTGCATGTCTGGAAGGTTTATAAGCAATTCACAGACTTTGTACACAACTGCCCTACTCAGCCTTTCCTCTCCCTCTTGTCTCTTTCCCACTGCTTTACCTCAGTTCCTTAAAGCTGCCCTAAAGGTGCCTTCCTGAAGCTTTTTGCATGAGAGCTGATTTCCCTGAAGATTTCTCCACGTGAAAGTCAGACACTCCCCTCTGAGCATCCTGCCCAGTTCCACTGACAGCGAAGACAACATACCTAGCATGCCCTGCTGCTGGCAGGAGCCCTGAGAATCAACTGAGTGTGTCATTCAGATGGACCTGAGAGTGAAAGGGCTGCTGTACAAGCCAACACCTCTGGCCAGTAGCCACAGCCAGCTGAAGCACACCAACGCTGCCTCTGTTTATCCTCAGGGCCACAGGAAGCTGAAGAGGCCAAGAAGTGAAATGACCTAAGACAGCCATGCTTGGATCTTTTTGTCAATATTGGCTTTTCCGTATTGGCTTTTGTTCAGGTGCAGTGGATGGAAAGGTTTGAAGAGACACACAGAAAATGAAATTAATTTTCTCAATGAAAGCCTGGCTCTGTTGAAGTTGCTGGGAATTTTGAAATTAAATTAACTGGGACCAGGATTTTGCTTTTCGGTTTCAAACATGAGCCAGGTATGTCAGTGTGCCTTCTGCATTCTCTTCAGTGTGTCTAAAGATGGACAAGCCAGTGAAAGATTTAATGCTTGGTTCAAATAGACAGACACACATTTGTGTGCTACTTCAATCCCCACAACCCTCCTGGGCAAAATCTGCCAGACACAAATGTGTAGAATTTGACTCAAAACTGTATATACTTAATGAAAATTGCATTAGAAGATAAAATTATACAATAGGGATATTAATTTGTTGTTTAAAAATGCCAGTGCAAAGCCATGCATGAGTTCTGATTGCTTATTAAATTTTAATTAAATTATGCTTCTTAAAATGTTGCCTGAAGGACACTGGTGGGGCTTCAAGCCCTCCGAAATTCGCCTTCAGCCCCACCTGCTCTGATCAGTGTCCAACCTGAAATCAGCCACTGATAGTTCTAGTAAAGACCACAACACATGATGAGCACATTCTGATTTGTGATTGCAGGTAAAATGAGAGTATTATGGGCTGTTAAGCCTTGTTAATTTTCTCAGGATGCTGCAGAAAGAAGTGAGGTCAGATTTCTCAAACAACTGCATCTCCCAGTGCAGTGTGTAGCCCAGGACTGCATCCCTGGATCAGGAGCTCCAAGAGTCAGCTGCCTTGAATGGCACCAAGTGACACCTTCTCCCATGGATGTGCCACTTCAATATTCTGTGTGTGGATTCACATAATAATGATGGCCAGAATCATCTGGGATTTGGGCTGAGCTCTAAAAGACGTGATCACCACTCTCTATAATCATCCAATTTCAGCTCAAACCTTTCTTCTCAACCTGCCAGTGAAAAAGAGCCCCTGTATCTCCATCCAAAAGGATCACATCCAGAAGAATCATGTTGGAGTGGGAACATGCCCATGGCATTGATTTTCTCCCTCCCACAATGCACTTGCTCAGATCCTCAGATCCAACTAAATTTAACAAATGCTTCAGGGCACAACTGGTGCCAGCAAAAGAGGCCCATCAGCTATAAATGTTCTTGGGAATTCACACTCCTGCTTATTCACTAATTGCGCAGCTGGATCCAACCCAGAGATGTTTCCACCACAACTCAGAGAGCCAGTAAAGCACATGCCTGATGCTTTTCCAGCTGGATTTTGGATGCATGGTCCATGGCTTCCAAAGGCATGGTGGTGAAAGAAAAGTCTGTCTGGTCTTGGTAGCAACACTAACTTGTTTTACGAGGGAATGAGCACGAGGTGGAGCAGGGGGAAAGAGAGATGGACTGGCTGGTTGGAGCCAGGTGTCTTGGTTTGAAAAGGCAGGTGTCTGCTTAGTCTGCTTAAGGAAGGCAGAAACCTCCCTTGAAATTTTAAGCCATCCCCCTACTTTCTGAATTATTATGATCTTGAAATTAAGATGCTCTCAGGCAAAGATATGGGAACAGGAATAACAGTTCTTTACTAAGGAAACTAAAATAAAAATGCTGTAGGACAAAAAGAAAGAAAACCCAGCCAAAAAAACCAAACCCACTGACAGAGTCAGAGTACAACCTGACACCCTGTTGGGCAGGGTGTTGGCAGCAGTCCGATAAAATGGTGGCTGCAGCTCTCCTGGAGTGACAGCTGTGGTTCTGTTGAAGCAGTGATCCTGTAGAAAATGTCATTTTCCTCTGAAGGTGTGGTGGTGTAGATGGGTCTGGTCTCTCCTCTGGAATCCAGTGGGGAAAGGCTGCCTGTGGTGTTCTGAGTCTTGATTATATCCAGGTAGAAATGCTTGGCTCCTCCCCCTGGGTGGAGCACCTCCCAGTGGGATGATGGAATTTTGTCAGTCATGCAGTGAGACTCAATGGCCCATGAATAGAAGATATCCCCTGGAGGGAGGATGGGTCGTGGAAGAGATAAGGAACACTGCCACAGCTGGTTTTAACAGAGTAATAGAACACAGACTTTGTGCTGCATCTTGCATTGCAACCCAAGACACCAGGGCCAGGAGCAGCCTCAGCTGGACGCGCTCCCCTCCCAGCTCTGCTCTCCCAGCAGCACAATCTTCCTTGTGTGTTTTGACACAACCCAGCTCCCAGCTGACCCTGCTTCACATGGATTCATCTTCAGCCCCCAGTTTTCTAGTCCCTTGCCTGTGTCCACGTGTGCTTATATCATCAGAGACTGGGTAAAATCCCTGCTTGTAGGACTGCAAGTGTGAGTATCAGGTAAATTAGTAAATGGCCTCTACATGAGCCAACTAATCAAAGATGTACGCAGGTGTTATAAAGGCAACATCATGCTGAGGATTCCAAGATGTGACCTGAACTATTTTCTGTTGGCAAAAATCTCTTAACAGTGACGATTTTTTTTCCACAGCATGAGACTGTCAGGAATGTTAGAAAAACAAAAATCTAAGAAGCCGTTCAATGGATTGTAATGAAGAGGAGCCAAGTGCAATCACTGTGATTGCACAAACTCCATCTTTGCCTCCTCAGAAAGAGCACTTGGAGATGAAAATATACACGAGGATATGTATTTTTATCTGTGGAGCAAAGCACAGCTCTACACAGACAGCCACAAACAAAAAGAGCATTGAATCCCTACCTGGGAATGCAACACCACACTCAAGTGCAAGCTCAAGAGTTTGCTGCCAAAATTGCTTCACGTGTTCTGTTGTCTTTGCAGAGGAAGAAGGAGGGAATGGTGTTGCTAAAGCAGCACAGACTGCTGCTTTTGGGAGCACTGTGCTCCCAGAGAATCCAGAGCAGGAATGAAATGAAAACCCATAAAACATTGTCCTCACAGGGGTCTTAGACTTGTCCCCAAAAGGGTAAAAGCTGGGCCTACAATGTGTGCAATGTGTATGAGAGAGGACTTCTCACAGCAATCCCCTTCCAGCAGCTTTCCTTTAGCAAAGGGACAGAAACCTCTGCTGAAAGATATTTTTTAAAACCAGAAAGACCATAAAAACTGTGGTAGGGGAAGGCTGTAAGAGACATGCAAGAAAAGGAATTTGTACAGGCTCAGGGTACATTTTGTCTGCTTTAGACCTTTCCAAAAAGGAGAACAAGAGATTAATCTAATTTATTCAGCCAGTTATATGAGGTTTATGCCTTCTTCATATCACCAGTCTGGCATAAAGCAACCAGAAGTGCACAGGTAAATCAATCCCATAATTTCCATTTTAGCTTTAACAAGTGATTTTACTGTTTCTAGGTGCTAAACATGTGTATCTGATGACTGCAATAGACATTATGCAGTGATGCATCCTGAATAGATACATGAATATTAAAGGTTGCTCTGTTCTGACAGCTCACTCTGGAGTTTGCCTTATGCTGGCCGAGATTTTCAGTTCTTCTTAAATGTAACTTGCATATCACTGTAAACTCTCTCCCTCCTTTTGACAGGGTGCCCTTGCAGATGGTAATTTCCTTAGTAGGGAAGAGGAGACTCACAATTCAACTTGGATTGGGTATCCTATGGCGAGACATTTTTGCAGAACATAAATATGTATCACCAGATCTAAAGCTGAGGCCCCATTCTTGTGGTACATTGTGAAAAATATGGGTGAATAATAGTGATGTCTTCTTGGCCACAGGAGTGTGAAACTGGTACCAAGGAAGCTGAAGTCATGGGTATTCAGTAGTCCAGCACAGAGAGATACCACTGGCAGAGAAAATACAAGACAGTGGCAGAAAAGAATCTGCCATGGCGTTCTCTAGGCAACATCAAAATTCTCAGGGTGAGTGGAATAGCCAAAGCAAGTAACTCAATGAAATGAACTATAAAATAACATTAATTTTATCTGCACACAGTTACATCAACACTCTTCTATCAACACTCTTCGAACAGTGCATTCATCTGACTCAAGACTGCAAGAAAATTCCACTTGGATCTCATGTCTGGCACTTGCTGTCTTCCAAATTCCTCCAGAGTGCATCTGTTATTATTCTGCCACTTCTGGGGAACCACCACATCCCCAGTCCACCACAGTGCTTCATGGACAGCAGAACCTACAAATCACAGCTGTCTTCTCTCAGCAGACCTCCAAACAACACATTGTTCTTTGCATCAAGTTATAAATGCTTCAAGCTTACCTCACATACAGGGCTACACAAGGCACAGCTGCACATGGTGAGACAAAGCTCTGCTTTTATTTTACCACCAAGTCTGAGCATAGATGGATGTATTTAATAAATTAATGAACTAGAAGAGATGAGAGGAGGGACAGAGGAGAGCTCAACCTCTGCCAGCTCATTTCTCATCCATCACCTGCAGCTCTCCCCATGGCACAGACAAATTGTCCTGAGCAGAGATTCCATCCAGAGCCACCCTCTCCAGCATTTCCTCCAACCATCTTGGCAGCACATCTGCTCTCTACACTACAATTAAATCCTGGATCATTTTAGATGAGAGCAGAGACATGGAAACAGATTCAGATGAACATGGAGCCCTGTGATGTAGCAATGGAGCTCTGCATTGTAACAGGATGGGAAAGGACTTGTGACAAAACAACCCTGACATGCCATTAAGGCAATATGCAGGCTTCTTGTTTTTGCTGAAAGCCAGTTCACTCCCTGCTCGAGTATTTCTCTGCTCTCTGGGTCACTGACTGAAGAATTCCTGCCTGGGAGTTAAACATGTAATGCTTTTCCACAGGTGACAGAGAACTGCTGGGGAAATCCTCTCTCGAACCCACAAGATGCAGCTGTCTCATGGCTAGAGATGCTTTTGAAAATGCTGGTCTACACCCAAAGAGACTTTCTTAGTAGTTCTAATTTCTTTCCCTTTTGTTTCTTAGAAAAACAGACATGGGAGAAGAAAGGAAACAGAAGCTGGAAGGCCTCCAAATGGGAGGCTTTTGTGAGTTTATGACCAGACAGAACAAGGAATGCCTCCAAGAGGTAGAAGTAGAGAACTGGAGAGAGGGGCAGGGAACTTGGTGGAGCTGGAAGAGGAGCAAATGAAGCTGTAAAAATAGCAGAATGTGGAGAACAGCTCAGAGACCAGAGATCTGCATTTATAACATTTTTCATAGCCTGGTTTAAACAGTGTCACCAAAACCTGTATAGCAGAAACTGAGTGCAAGACAGCACCAGACAGGTTGAAGAGCAGAAAGGCTTTGTTTGGACTAAAGGTAGAGCAGTTTCACCCTGGTTTTAAGTGTTGTAGAAAATCAGGTGAGTTGGGACTGGCGGTTAAGCTACAACCCCTGGAGAACACATGATACAGATGCCACAGCAGAATATTCCCAGTGGATGAGGCTTCCTGCAGACCGAGAGGAGGATCACAGCACAGCACAAATTTGGGGGAAAGTGGGTTAATAATGGAAACAATCTGTTCCTTGTCTGGGTTAATTGTACTTCAACACCTGACTGCCCTGCTGCCTGGGGAGGGTGCAGCTCCCCAGAGAGCTGAAGCTTTGCTCAGGGCTTCCTTCTAGCTTTAGGAGGAAAGGAATGCTCACATTATTTGCAGAAGAGAATGGAGGTGGCACTGCCCAAGGATGCTGTTGCACTGCAGATGTTTGGTCAGAACACTGCAGCCAATGCCCCCACCTGCCCAGCACTGCCTTGTCCCTGCCTGCCTTGTCCCTGCCTTGTCCCTGCCTTGTCCCCTGCTGCCCTGTGACAGGGCAGAAAATGCCGTGGAGCTGCTCAGCACCAGCTGCTCCCGGGCACATCCCATCCTCAGGCACATCCCAATTCAGGCACATCCCATCCCTCAGGCACCTTCCCCACCTGCCGCACCCGGCTCCTGCACTCAGCACCAGAGAACTCAGCAAACCCTGCTTCTAAGGGCACTGGTGTTTCCCCCAGTCCTTTGGCTTTCTAGTCATCTAGGATTTACATCACTTAGTGTAGCTCTTCAGAGCACAATTTCCATTTCCTAAGCTGAAAATAGACCTCAAAGTACAGTCAGACTTTCCAACCCAGTCACACCAGAGCAGCACTTCCATAGTTTCTGTTAAGACCCTAAATCCAGCCTCAGATCTTGTCCTGGAACCATTCTCTGAACCTCATCTGTGTCCAGAATAGCCACTTGCACAAGCACACAGGGCTCTATTTTTATTTTTTAAAATTACAGGGCTCTATTGAGAGTGCTGGTCCTTGACTTGGGAATGTGAGGCTAAATTTCATCCTTGCTCAGGAGGAGCTGCATCAGCTTTTCATCTCTTCCCCTAATTTGACACAAGGTCAAGCAAAGAGCCATGAAATACTGCATTTTGCTCCACAGCACACAGCAGAAAATGCAAGAGCCAAGCTTTTCCCAACCTCCTAATGAGGAGGAATATTAATGCAAAGCATTAAGCCTCAAGTGACAAAGTAGGCATTCCTATAGACTCCTGTAGGGTTCAGCAAGCCATGATACAAAAAATATGAAATATTAAAAGGTTTTGAAAGAGGTGATGAAACCCTTCCACCTCATCCCTCAGCAACAGATGTTGTCTATTTAGGGGATTATCAATGGCTGGCTGAGAAACCTTTTAACCACAAAGTCTCCAGACTTTGTGGTTAATCTACTCAACAACTAGAAAAGGGAAAACTGCCAGGATATGGATTCAGTTTCTCAGAGTTTGCTGTCAATGAGGCTGAAAGCAATGTAAACCAAAAACTTCCTCTTAAAAGTGATGGAAGCATCTGTCTTTCTTCATTATGAGAGGCAGACAATTCTGCCTCCTCCCTTTGGATGTGTATCCATGGAGCACTTGGCTTCACTGCCTCAGCAAAGCAGACAATGAGTGAAACATTGCTGCCTGAAGCCCTCTCCACACTTTACTGAGAGAAGGAGCAATTTTCATTGAGGGGAAGAAGACACAAAGGGAGATTAAAGAACAGCCCGAGGCATTACAGAAAGTCTGTGGTGCAGCAGAGAGCTCCAGTCTGCTCAGACCAGCAGAGACCCCTCTGCCTCCTCACGGGAGAGGGACTGGCCACATTTCCCCGTGGCAAACCTACAGACAGCCAGTGCCCTACAGGCAAAGAGGGTGGGAAAAGATGCCAGGAAGGATGACCAACCACGCTGTGCTTTCCCTGCTGGAGGCAGTGGTCCGCCGAAGGAAGCAAAGATCTTCTCCATCCTAAGTGTTGGATTTGTCCCTAGGGCAGCATGGTGGTGGCCTGTGATCCCTGTCACTGCACCACACCAAGGACCCTCCCTCCTGCTCATCCAGAGGGATAGGAAGCTCCCAGGAGACTCTGAGAGATCTGCTTGTGGTAGAAGGGATGCTTTGCCTTGTCCTTTGTCCTTGACCTTCTTTACCCTGGGGAAGATGAGCTCCACAGTGTCTTTAAAATGTTCGTTCTCAAAAGTGTGTAAGAAATGCAGCCTATCTTCCCTCAGCTTGTGGCACTGTGTCTCTAGAGATGAGCATGAATTTCCTGAGATATTATGAGTAAATCCATTAATTATTTCAGAAGCTGGAATTAATTAAAATACAGCCCTTAAAAGAAACTTAGTATCTCCATGTGCTCTCTTTGTTCTGGATGATCTTAGGAGTGAAATAACAGACTCCACAGATTTTCTGTGAAATGAACCTTAATTGGAATCTTTTACATTAGAAGAAAACCTGTAATTAAGGCAGGTTATTAATGATTATATACCTAATTATAACAACCAGATAAGCTATCATTAGACTCAAGCTAACTTTTTCTGGGAGGGTCTGAGATGTGAGAGGTAGCCCAGGAGTGATCACAGCATCCCTGTGAGCTCTGCAATCACAGCTGCAGAGGGGAGCAGGCTGCAGTGACCACTCCTGGGTGATCTGCACCCCAGCTGTGCCTGTGCAGAGCACCTTGCAGTGCTGCCTCTCACCGTGGCTACTCTGGATTCCCTCTTTTGCCTGGAGACGTGCTGCTCCCCACCATGATTTTGGCAGCTGCAGTTCAAACCCTCCCCAGCTCTCCTCAGGAGAGGGTTACAGGCTGGTATTGAAACACCTGTAATTTCCAGAGACAGGCAAGCACCCATGGAGTGTCACTTGGTGTTTAACACTTCCTTTGTTTCTGTTGAGTCACCTCGTTGAACAAAGTTTTGTGATCTCTTTGTTAAGGTTGGCATCCCGTGTTTGTGCTCTGCTGGGAGGAGAGGTTAGGACAGGTCACGGGGCTCCTCCCCAGAGGAAGCCACAGGAAGCTCAAAGATGGGAGTGAATTTATGAAAACTTCTCTGGAAGCAGCCACAATGAGGCAGCTCTGCAGCAGCACATGAAGGGGACAGTGGAACCAGTGCTTTGTGATGGCCCAGAGAAACAGAAAATCCATGTCTGGCTTCCCTGCACCTAAAGCAATCAACCAAACACTGAACTTAAAATTCAGAGCACGTAAATTCTTCAGTAGTGGTAGAATTTAAAAGTCTTATTCCCTTCAGGGGTTTTTCCTCATTTTAAACACAAGCAAACAAATTTAGCAAAAACTTTTCAATTAAATCTTAGGACAGATCCCCAAACCTCAGAGCACCTGTCTGATTTTCCATTTAACAGTGGCAGTGAACAAAGCACCCACAAGAAGAATGGCCAAATAGCAGATAAATGGACAGATTTTTGATTAGGTGTCCTGGGCCATGACAGGTGCAGAGGAGATGCTGCAGCATCCTGATCTGAGAGTCCACAGTATACTGGAACCTCCTATCACTCCAGACTGAATTATGGCTAAGTATAGGCAACTGATAATCTCTTTGGGAGCTACTTTTTTTGGTCAGTACTTCATGAAAACAGTAGCCAGGTTTTTTTTTTAAACTGACTTTTGAGGGTTTGAATCCCTAGCTCAGGCTACAGAGTCCTTGCATGGCACAGCTCAGTTCCAGGTTCACTGTGTTGCATTTACAACCAGCCAGATGGAGAGAGCCTTGCTTCACTGGGATAAAGCTCTGTCCTTCTCCCAGATGGACACTGCTCCCCCTCTGCCTCTCACTCCCCTCCCCAGTGCAAAAAAAGCACCAGGAGGGGATGATCAAGAGAGCCCCTTAAAAACAGCTTCCTAAAACTTTAATGAGGGCACACCCTGACAGGGCTTTTGCAAGCTAAATTGGCCTCAGGTCTCTTGGTCTCCAGTCTTAAAGAGCTGTAAAACTTAAAGAAAAATCATTTTTCCCTCAGGAAAAAACGGGGTAATTTATGCAGGCTGCTCTGTGTTGAAACAGCAGTACTGTGGGCTTAAACAAACATCCAGGCAGCAGCAGCAGCAGCACACACCAAACAGTATATTACCATGTCTCTCTGGATCGTGTAAATCTGCCATACATTTCCAACAGGCCTCAGCAAACACCTTCGTTAAATGGATGGGAAAAGTCACACATCACTCTGTGCTTTGGTCCTGGCTTGCAGAACCTCTTTTCTGCCAAAACAGAGCATCATTTTCTACAGCAGCTCTAGTGCACAAGACAGCCTGCAGGTTTCTATGACAGCTGCAGACACTGTTACAGGCTCAGCCATAAAGCACACAGCCTTAGGCTGGGTAGTCAGGGTTAGCCAGGGTACAAAAATGGTTTTTTTGCTTGCTAGCAAGCAGCAGAAAATCTCTCTGTGTAACAGCCTGTGTGCCTGGCCATGTGTGGCCACAGGGGCTGCAGCTGAGCCCCAGAACCCAAAGCAGGTGAAGTCAGTAGTTGTTTTCACAGCCAGATGACACCCAGGGGGATTCTATCAAAGCCCAAGTCTGTGTCTCCCCAGTGCAGAACACTCAGTTATGGTTTTTCTCATCCTTCTTGGCTTGTTCATTTCACCTGGGCTCCTGCAGTGCCTGAGGTGGAGAGGGAAACAGCATGTGACAAAAACATGAGCTGCCCCTACAGACACCAGCACTCAGATCCCAATCAGGACCTGGATGAAATAAATTTGAAGCACTTCAGTGGCACTTGACCTCAGCCCACAGGGGGTGAGGATCTGCCTGCAGGATTTGCTGAGGGAAGGGTTTCGGCAGGAGCCTCGAGCGATGCTCTCCGTGTTTGCCAGTCTGTAACAGCTCCCCTTACATCCCATTTTCATAGGCATGTCTCTGCTGCACAAACACCACCCACAAACCAGCCTCAGAGATAAAGCTTCCCTCCTCAGGTGCTTTCATAATTCCCAATCTCTTTGGGAAAAAGCATGAAGGATTCATTTTACCCATCAATTTGGATTACATTCTCCTTTTATCCACATCTTTTCCTTAACAGCTTTGGCCATTCACTTTGCAGGTTTGCTCAGGTACTGAGCTTTCCTTGCTGAAAACTTCAAAACATTGTTGAGAGGAAGAAAAAATTGCCAGTTGTGTGTGCTGGACTATTGCAAGGGAGTCATCAATTATGCAGGTTTTGGAATATGTTACGCTACCCACAGCTGTTTGATAGTTGGGTGATATAATTTATGGGAACAGCCAAGATTCAATTACTGATTTCCCATAAATTATCTATACAGCCCTTTCATCCTATTCCAGGTTATGAAGGGCTCTGATGAACAGAGAGGACCAAAGATGGGGTTCTCTGACCATGAAACGAACTGGGATTTTCAAAGAGAAATCAAAAGGAAAGAAACAACAAGTGAAGTAGTGCCTGTGGGAGGTGTCAGACTTCAGATTCATGAAATTGGACTGTCATTTCCAGGCAGGAGCAGGAACATTCAGTACAGATGCACTGATCAAGCCAGTTTCCAGACTATCTGTCTATTTGTCCTTGACTCCTTATCAAGTGCTGTGGGAGAGGCAGATATGGCTTGAAGGAAATAGCACTTTTTGCTACATCTTACAAACCTATAAATATTATTGACAGGAATCATATAATAAGTGCCTGGGAAATTTTAGGTACAAGAACTGACTTTAGCAAGGGTTTTTCTCAGAACAGAGAAAGCACAACTGGCCCTTAGGAATAACACCACCAGTTTAAGTGAAGCTAGCATTGCAGAGTGAAACCATTGTCATTCTTGTATGAGGCAATACTGACCATAAAATCCCAGCATATCCGGGGTTTAGGAAACATTTGGGAATCTCACTCGGAAGCTGACAAGGAAATTGTGCACAAAGGGGAAAGGAACTGCAGGAGCAAATCTACTTCTTGTCACCCTACTGAGCCACCCTACTTGCCAAGGCTCTTTCCTCTCAGCTACTCAAGGACACCACAATGTTGCTGTTTATATTTATTTTCCCTTTAACTTTTTCCAATCAGCCTTAAAGGCAGCAAGCCCAATCTCTGACACGGCACCATCTCCCTTTTATCACCGCTCTCATTGCAAATCTAAGGTTTGTAACCTCATCCGTGGTAGCTGAAAAGAGAAAACTGTCTGGAGATTAAAAACACCATCCAGAGGAGAATAAAACAATCCTTTGACCACACTTTAAAGGTTTGAAAGAGGAAATAAAGGCAGACAAAAGAAAAGTTAAACAGGAAAGTCCAGTAGGACTTCTCTGTGCTCTCTGGGGTTACAGGCAATAATCTTTGCCTCCCTCTATAGCTACAGGAGAAATGCACATCTCTCAAGATCAGTGCAACTACACATGAAGCCTGGGCTCCTGGGTGGAGCACACCCTTGCACACCCCAATTTTAGATGCTTGAATTCTCCCTGCTCCCACTACTGACTTTTCTCCCACCAAAGAAAAGTCACACTTACTCTCATCAGGAGTACACTGTACCTAGCAAGTTATAGATAGGGAAGGAAGCAGAGCATTGAAAAATATCTTTCATAGGGATTTCAAGTTTTTCCTCTCTTCTTTATTTCCTCTGGGTTTGTCTTTTTTTCCCCATTTTTTTTTATTTTGTACCACTCTGTGCCAGCCTCTCCCATTCTCACAAGTGCATGGCAGGAGAAGGCTGAAACAAGCAGTTGTTTGTCTGCTTGTTTTAAAATAACAGAGTGAAAATTAATGTGGTTCCTTCTTTGTGAAGCAAAAGCTCAGTCTGGGGCACTGCTGTAATGGAGCAGCTGAGGGAAATGGATTCTGTTAGCCTGGTTGCAATCCCTTTACTTAGGGCTGGTTATTACAGATCCTTCCCCTTAGCTGTGCAACCTGCTATACACACAAATAACAGGTGAGGCTGTAATGATGGGCTGTTCCACACCAGAGCACTCAACTGGCAAAGTGATTCTCACAGAAAATTGTCTCTGCTCACCTAAGCAAACCCTGCAAGGTGCTCAGGGAGCCAGGCTGGTGCTCTACACCAGGGATGCAGCAGCCACTCCAGGGATTGCTCTTGGCACTGCAATGGGAACAGCCCAAACATCACCACCAGCACCAGAGAGGGACAAACCTGTCCCAAAAGAGGCTCTGCTCTCTGGGAAAGGTCACAGAAATTTGAACTGTGGCAAACTCTCATCTGTACTCCAGAAGCTTCACCACCACAGGGCCCAGGAGAGAGACTTTTGAGCAGTTGCTGGAGTCACAGCTCCGGGATGCAGCAAAGAAGAGTGGCTGCTTTCTCAGGCCCTGTGGCTTGTCGATGCACTTTCTCCACAGGCATTGTCCTGTGGGGCTTTTTCCTGACTGAGCAGACTCTGGCCAGCACACCACAGTGATTAAGAAAGGTCCATGATTTGCTGATCCTGCACCAGTTCCCCTGGTCTCCTGGGAGAACAGCCCACAGCAGGAGAGCACTTCCTTGGGGTGACCAGTCTATGGACTGCTTGAATCTCCCTTATTTGCCAACCCCTTGTTTTCTTCCTGTAAATGTCTGAAATGACTAATTTAAGATTTAAAGACCAAAGTTACTGTAGTGTGCCCAAAATAATAAATGTCTCAGATTTTCAATTACCCTAAATGTAGAAATGTTGGATCCCATTTCTGTAATGCGTCACACAGAACCATTACCCCACAATCCATTAATTATCACAAGGTCAGCACATTCTCTGGTGTCTCTCCATGACTGCACAATGAACAAGCACTGCCTCTGCTGTGGGCAGGCTCCAGCTGTGGACGTACAGCCAGACTCTGGCTACCCAAAATGATCAAGAGCACAGTGCTGGGCTTTTTATCCACAGTGTTGGGGGTAAGCATGTCTGGGTAGAACAGGAAAAGAGGACAAGGGAGACTAAGCTGCCTGTGTAACTTTGAGCCTAAACAACAAAGAAAAAAACCCACACTGCTCTAGGGAGATGTACACAGGAGCCTGAAGTACACCAAAGAATAGCTCTGGAAATAGAAAATGAAAGATTGCTTTCATCCACAAAAGATTTCAAGAAATAGGAGGAAGGGAGAAGTAGGAAACAAAAGAGCAGGGAAAAATGGAAAAGAGAGTTCAGGGCAGGTCTAGTCCCCATCTGTTCACACCTCCCACCATCACAGCCCATATCTGCTGCCAGTTATACCTCTGTGGGCTCTTGAATATGAAAAAGATTTAAGCTCCTTTCTCAAATTCACCACAGGCCCTCCCACAAGGAAGAATTTACTGGACAAAGGTGGGGAGGAGACTGGGGAGAGGCACAGTCTCACCCTGAGCATCAGACATTCCTCCAAACTCTCCCCAGATTTGAGGTGCATCAATCCAGTGAACCAGTCCAGGCTGTCCTCTCTATTTTTGCCCAAGCTCTGTCTGCTTCTGTCTAACCCCATTTCTGCAAAGACTCTCAAGACCTTTATGTGATTGCCCAGGCTCCACCTGCAATATGCCCTTTCTGGCACCACAAATATGTAAAATGCCCACTCTCTACTCCTGCCCTCACTTTTCCCACTTTCTCTGAGCTTCCTCTGCCTGGCTTTCATTTTCAAGTACTCTAGAGGTAATATTTTATCATAATGGGTTTTATTATGATGATGTACAACACCCTTTAGTGCTTTGGTGAAGGAAGAAAGAAAGGTTGTGCTATAAATAAAATTCTCATCTGTGATCAGAGGCAGACAGATGATGGATGTGTGGGGGTGACTGCACACATCCCCACAGGCCAAGCTTCCATTGGTGGTGGCTGCTCTGGAAGGAGCCAGGCTCACAGAGAAGAGGAGGCCATTTGGCAGTGGCTTGCTTCCACAAGGAATGAGCCAACCAGTCTGGGAGCCAACAAGTGGGCAGGGAGCACCAGCCACAGACTGGCTGCTTGTGTTGCCTTTTCTGCTGTGGACCAACACAAATGTTTCTGTTTTCCCTGGCATCTTTGAGCCTGGGTTCATTAACTGCTGTCCCCCATTTGAGTCTCCTGCCAGTTGAAATTGGTCAGTACAAAGCCTGCTCCTGCTAGAATCATTCCCCAATGTGACATCTCTCAGTATGTCACAACTGGGTTTGTTTGTTTGTTTGTTTTTAACAGGGTTAACTAGTTTAAAAGATGAAATAAATTCCTACAGCAGGAGAAGGAGACAGCAAAGTTTCCAACTCCTGAAATCATTCTCCTTTGAGCTACTATGAATGGAGCCACAAGAAGGTGATGAAATGGAGAGGAAACAAAACAAAGCAAAGCAAAAATAGAAATCTAATAAAGAAAAAAGGCAAAGAGAAGAACAGAAGAGAGGGGTTATCTATCCTGGAGCTTTACAGACAGTATTAACATCTTGCTGCCTAATGAGCCATAGCGGTAACAGACACACCAAGAAAATAAGTGGGAGGGAAAAGGAAGCATCAGTAACACAGAAAAACAACCACAGAGGCTGCTGCTAAGCAAATGTCACTTCTCTCACCTTCTCTGAGCTTTCCCAGTCCACTGCCCTCCTTTCTTCCCAGATGTTTGTTTTCTCTCTTCTGGCACTTTATCTCTGCAACCTTTTGGTTTTCATTATGTCCTGGGGCTTTGAGTTGGCTACAGCCAAGGGGCAGGATTGAAGAACAGCTCCCAGGGGTCCTTTGCAAGTGTTCACATTTCCTTCTCATGGTGCAGAGAGATGGTCTGGCCCCACTAAAGTTAAGGAACCAGAGTGCAAGGACACAGTGATGTCACCTCTCAGTGTGTCAGGGGTAGGATTTCATGCTCAGGAAAAGCAAAAAAGACCCAGGCCTGTCAGCTTGGCTCAGCACAACTGTGTTTGGTGAGACAACTCTCTGGTCTGAAAACCCTTTGCTTGTTCACAGCAGCACAACAAAAGCTTACAGAACAGCATCCACCATCCTTAGCAGTTATTTTACTGGCACAGCTTTTAGGCAAGAAGCTGGGGCAATGACAGGGGTGACAGCCAGGCAAAGGGCTGTCCCTGCCCCCTCTTCTCACATAGAAACCTCTGCCAGCAACTTGGACATTAAATGCAGCTGGTTCTCAGTTAAACTACCTTTGCTTTCTTTTTAGACACAAAAGAATATGCCCTAGCCTGTTTCTTCCCCTTCCCTATTTCTTTTTCCCTTCTTAACCCATCAGTCCCTTCTCCTGTCTCCTTTTTCATCTGCAGCTCCTGCAGCTGCCTTCAAGGTTTATTCCTTTCCTGTGGGATTATTTGGAAGTTTGCTTGTGCAGGGCGAATAGCATTTCTGTAATAAAGCCTCAGCCACATTCCATTAGTGTCATTTCCATCTGCAGAAGTGAAGTGTCAGCTAATAAAAGGTAGCACAGACCCCTTGGGCAAGATAAAATGAGAGAGCAAGAGAGGGAGAGGAAAAAATCTACCATCAGAGATGGAGAAATGATAAATGTCTTTCCAGAAGCAGAAGCACCTGGAATGGGAAGAAGGGAGCACTGTAGGACAGGGAGGGGAAACAAGGAAGGGAGGAATATTATCTTTGCAAAGAAAGCTTTGTTTTGGGAAGGTATCATTAACTCAAAAATCACCTTCTACCTATCTTCTCCATACACTAAGGGCAATATCCAGCCTGGCTGCACCTCAGCAAGGAGAGGATAATGTGCAATTATTGTCTGCAAGCAGCAATGGCCTGGGGGAGCTGCACAGCAGGGTCCAGCAAGGCAGGGTCCAGCAAGGCACACAAAAATAGGTCCTCAGGCCAGTCCAGGTGGCTCTGCTGAGCCCTGTCCCTCCACAGGGATGAGGCCAAACAGGGGTGTCACTGGCTGTGTCTGAGCTGAGACCCAAAGGCATTTCTGAGACAACTTTGTCTGTCTCAGCCTTTCCCTGACCCCACGTCAGCTGTCCAGCAGGCTCCCCCATCCAGATGATGTCAGGACAAGCCCCTCAGGGCCCATCACAGGGTGCACCTCCCCTGCAGCTCAGGGGCACATTTATGACCCATTTGGTCCCTGTCTGCTCCCATTAATCAGGAGGGAGGTGACTGCAGTGCTGCTGTGGCCTCAGTGCTGTCCAGCAGTCCTCATCAGCCCCACATGCTGTGCAGCAAAGCAGGCACATCACTTGTCTCTCCAGAGCACCCTTCCCTCTGGACAAGGGCAGAAAGGCTCAAATGTCACACGAGAAAAAAAAAAAAAGTAAAAAAGAAAATCATTTGGTAAAAGGGTCCAATTTTTTCCTGCAACTAAAACTTATCTCCCTGAGCTCAGATGATCTTTGTCTGCACTCAGGCACCAATTCTGGAGAAGTCTCCGTTCTCTGGTCACTTTATTCATGACATTCAAGCTTTTCAGGACCACATCAACTACTACTCAGTGCAAACAACCCCCAACTCTGTCAGAGAAACAGAACCACAAAAAGAACCTCTGATCAGATTTATGCCAATGGGGCAGCTCTTAATGCCACAATCACGTTAGCACAGGCAAACATGATCCCATGAAAGGTGTCAAGTGTGCCACAACCCAGAGTTTTCGGGTCTCCAGAGGGGCCACTGGAGCTACTGGCAGCTGGCAGAGGATGACAGCCTTCAGGCTTTTCCATTTCTCTGAGGAATATGATCAGTCCAGGCTAAGCCCAAAGGTTGTGCTCATGAAGTCTGTCTGAGCAGTGATATGCACCTCAGGCACAGGTGTTTCTTCTAAAATATGCAATACACATGTGTGGACAGAATTTTCTGAGCCTGAGAGAGTTTTCCAGCCTGTCAGGGGCTGATCTGTTCCCAAGGGAAAGTCTTTTGGGAAACTTCAAGGAGTGTTGTTTGTAAATAGGTTTTGGTTCTCAAAACAATGTCACATACGTGTTCTGAATGGGTTTTTCTCTTGTTCCACCAATGGGACCAGAGAGGTGATTCCTTTGGCCAAGCATGTTGACCTGTATGGGAACACCTTATAAAAAGGGTAAAAAACCCCAAAATAGGTTTTTCTGAGAAAAACCTTGCTGTTGTCATTTGAATCCACACTGCTATTTCGTGTCCACTAGCAACACACATGCAGGCACATGTGCAGTTTTCCTCCAAGTAATGGCCACACCTTCCTCACTTCCACCCTCAGAAAAAAGGCTGTTGCTCAGTTCCTTCCTAAACCAACCAGCAGCACATTACTGCCAAACAAAACCATCTTATGGGTAAACAGAGAAGGCTGCAGTGTTTCTGGCCTCAGATTCTCTGAGCTGACCACCCAAAAGTACCTCATGATAAATTAAGGACTTTCCTTTTGATTTTAAATGGAAATATTATCACCTGGTAGCCATGCTCCCCTCCTCATTGCTTGGAGTACATGTGGATTTTTCCCTGCATCTGTGCAGAAGCATCACCCCTGGGGGCACTGGCAGGGTTTTAAGTCTGTGACAGATAACCATGTCCCTCCAATTTCCTGGCTAAAAGCTTCCTAAATTCACGTAGCTGAGCACTCCAGGGAGCCAACTGGATAGCAGTTTGCTTAATAAAAGTTGCCTTTATACAAAGATCTAAATCCTATTTTCCAAGAACTGGCAGGGGATTTTCAGGGTGTAATCCACCTGCTGCTGACCCTCCACAGCAAAGAAACTTCTCACCTGCTGGGTGGGATTTTTTTCCATTGGAGAGCTATACAAGGTTTTTCTGGTGATGCTGGGAGAGGGGAATGTGGGATCACCTGAGGATTGCCACAGGCAGAGGAAAAGGGTTGGGCTTTTTCCATGTCTGCAGAACAGCCTGTTATCAAAGGCTACAGGATAGAGAAGGGATTGCTGAAGAGGCTGCAGTTCTCTGAAATTTTGCTCAGGGAAATGAGTACCACGTTCAGTGTGCAAGTCTGAATCAACAGACAGGTCTCTGAAGGACTTTGGAAAGCCCTTTTTCTTGTTTCAGAAGCAAATTCTCCTATGATCCTATCACTGTTCAGAGGATCTGAATCGCTCCCAAGTAAGCCCTGGGGATTCCCAGCAGTGCTGAGACATCTCCATTCTGATTTGAAAGTGCCACTGTGTCACCCTACTGCCACAAGGAACAGTCACCTGGGTGAAAATGAGGCTGGTATGACAGGAGTGATGAAAGCTTGGAACAAATACCCATCAATGATTCAAAATATTTGAGGAAGTCCTTCTCGTCTCTAGGGCCTAAAAAACCATCTTGTGCAAGGCTCCTTTTCCCAGGAAAGAATTCACAGTGGTCCTTTAAGCCTCTGAAACATATGCAATGGATTATTAACAAATGTGAATGGAAGGGTAGCTCAGTTTAATGTCACCTTTGTATACACACAGGCTTCCATCCTTTCTTCACAGAAAGATTATCCTCCCCACAGATAGATGCTGGAAGTCATCCAAGAATTTAAGAACATTCTTTCATTCACAGGTGTTTTTGGAGCTTACAACAGCAGTGCTTATTCTGGAAGATGATGAGGGAGAGAATTGCCTTGGCCCTTCAATCAGCTTTTACCCATTTCACATCAAATTGCTATCTGATAATACTCAGTGAAAACTGGAACACTCTAATGCAAACAGAAATGGCTCCAGCAGCCAGAAGAAACACTAATGACACAAAATAAATGGAAAGACACTGAAGCATGCAGTGCACCTCGCTGTCCTGGTGGACAAGCTGAATGTGAGCCAGCAAATGTGCCCCCATGGCAAGGCAGCCAGCAGGACCACAGGCTGTGCCAGCAGGGCAGGGCCAGCAGGTCGAGGCAGATGTGGTCACTCCCTTCTAGTCAGCACTGCTGACACACAGCTGGAGTCCTGTGCCCAGTGCTGGGCTTCCCGGAACAAGAAAGGCATGGATGTATCAGAGGGTGTCCAGCAAAGGACCAGGAAGACGTCCAAGGGACTTACAAGGGAATGCTGAGGGAGCTGGGGCTGTTTAACCTGGCAAACACTCAGGGAGACCTTATCAATGTGTATTGATACCTGAGGGAGGAAATACAGATGGCAGGGCCAACCTCTCCTCAGTGGTGCCTGGAGTCAGGAGAAGATGCAAAGGGAACAAACTAAAACACAGCAAAAGAGCCCCTGCCATGGCTCTTCCCTCCTGCCAAAGCCACATCCCACGTGGCAGCACAGTCGTGGCATTGATATTGGAGGAAACAGCTCCATTTCTCTCCAGACCATTTCCCTGGGCTTAGGGACAGGGATGAGAAAGTTCCCATTCACCCTGCTCAGACATCCAGGGTGCAAGGCTGAATTCACCAACAAAGCTTCAGCAATTCATGCATTAATTAAATGCAGAAAATGCATTTAGCTGCTGACAGCAGCCCAACAAAGAATCACCACAAAGGCATGCAGAGCTTGTGACAGGGATGCAGGGAGTCAGTCTGGGACTGAGGGACCTTAGTTACAAGAGCAGGGTGGAGAAGTGGAGCTGGAATCTATAGAAGGAGAAGAAATTATGACCTGACTGAGTGATATCTATTCCAGAGGGACTGAGGAAGGAAAAGAAACTACAAAACTGCTTAAGACTCTATCAAACACACAGAACGAAGACCATGAACTTAAAGATGTGGAAAGGTCATGCCACAAAGGAGTAGAGGTGGAAATCAAGAGAAGCAAAAATAAAACAACTGCAGTGGAGAGCGCAGTGAGAGAGAGCAGGATGAAAAACGCTGGACAAGAATATTGACAAGTCAAAAATATCGATTCTGTGCTTCCTTAGCCAATAAGGTTGCCACCATGGGATCTGGGGAGGATGGAGGAAGTTCAAAGATGCAATCCACTATTCCCACTCCTCCAGACAAAGGCCAGGGATAGCTCACACCTTTACAAACATTGCAATGACTCTGCAAACCTACACAGTTTTTAATGTTGTGAGCTTTTTTTAATGGCAAAGAAAGATGGTCTGTGGCTCCCAGATTTTCTTTTTTTCTCATTTATTCAGCCCCAGCAGAGCCCCACTCAGCCCAGATATGCCTCAACACCTCTTGCAGCCCAAGTGACTGCCTACGACAAACTGAGAAAAGGGAGAAGAAACCCATGACATTTTCTTCTCTGGGACAGCTAAATTGTCTTTAAGTCAGTGTTGAGCAAATGACATAAACTGCCTTTTCCAGCCTGAGAGATGACCACCTCTTTCCTCTTCATCTATTTCATTAGCTCTAAATTATTCCTGTTGCCAAGACATTTGAAAGCAAATTGCCAAAAAGCTTCAATTGCTACCCCCAGCATCTGATTCCCCAACAGGACTCAGTGCCCAGTCTGATACTCATCAAGACATGACTTGAAGTCAAAACATCCTAACCAAGAAACACTGAGAGTGAGAGGCAGAACATAAGGCAGGAGATCCTTCACATAAAAACCCCAGCAAGACTTAGTAGAGTCTATTTTCTTTTTCATTCAGGGGCCATTTCTGATACCTAAGATTCCCCTCTAATGTATAACTCTCATGTTTAATTTTTAATTCTTATTAAATATGTGGGGTTTTCCCATTGTTTCTGTCATCTTTCACTACCCAGTTTCATTTCTCAGCCAACCTACAGTTTGTTTGTAAAGGCGAATGTCTTTTCCATTCATCAATGAGTGGAATCCTTCCCACTCTTTCTTTTATCTCTCAATGCTGATTCCATTTACCAGCAGACCCACAGCTTGTTTGTAAAGACAAATCTGTCATCCCCCTCATCTGTATTTTGGATTTTTGGGGATGCTTTCTCAAAACAGCGCTCCCACCAATGGACTTGGGGGGTGGTGTGACGATGGCCCACGGGATGGGATGGGGTCAAAAGGGTTATAAAAACACTGTGTATGGGCACAATAAAAAACCTTGGATGAAACTTCTTAAGGGTGTGCTTTGTGTCTGCTCCAACAACGACAAGCAGACGTGCCTAGAGCCCCTTTCACCACGGGCAGGAGCCGCGCTGGGCAGTGAAAGGGTCTCCAGGCGGGAGGAGCAGAACCTGCCAATTACCTGGGATGGAAGGGGCAGGAGCAGCGGCAGGGACGGCAGAGCTGAGCTCTCCTGCCAGCCCTGCCTGGAAATGCAGGGGCTGTGGCCGCCTGCACAGCCGCTCCTTGCGGTGCCAGCTCGTTGAGGTCGGTGTTTTACAAACGCAATCAAGGAAGAGAGCTTGAGCGGTGTTATGACAGCAATAAAAGCGTGTCCTGCTCCGTCAGCACTTTGGAAAAATTAGTTTGAACGTCCTCAGTGGCAAGCAGCATTTAGTGCTGCTGAGCGCGGGAGAGGGAGGCAGCAAAAAGAGACTACACAGGCTTTTTAAAAATAAAACTCAAAGCGAGTTTGGCACAATGAGTAAATCACAAGAAACTATCTCCCTACAGTGCCCCGCTGCATGAAACTCATTCCTGAGATAAATCAGTGCCACATTTAGCCAAACACAAAAGCTGTGCCAGCTCTTGCTGCATAGTGCACCTTCCTTCCTCCAAGATGTTAGAATTAGCACCTCCACATCTTCAGAGAATTGCAGCATCTCAGTTCCACTGCACCACCAGGTTCTACAGTGCCTGATGCCACTGCCTCATTGTGCCTACTGTGCATCTTTTTGCCTCACTCTCAAGTCTGCTCTGCAGTGCAAACTCCATGGTGAACCTTAAAATCAATTCCAATTATAGAACCTGATTTTCCCTCGGTCCAAAATGTTTTGCTTTTTTTCTAGATAGACCTTCAAATTCTGATCCAGTGTGTTTTCTCTTGCTTTCCTCTTTTGAAAAACCAAAACTGGGTGAAGTGATTTACAAATTTGTCTGAGGGTCTAGGGAAACAGAAGACAGGAACAATATATATCCTCACCACTTTTCTTAAAAATAACCACACAGACAAAAAAACCAATAAACTAAATAGCATCACTCAGAAAGAACAATGCCTCAAGGCTTGAAACTAAGCAGTGTGGCCCCAAAATACCAGTTTGATTTAGCTGGAAAAAAAGGGCAGCTGAAACAAAACACAAACAATTCTGCATCAGCTCTCCAGAGCATCCTTCCACAGCCACTGACCCAGCTCCCTTTCTGCAGGGAGGAGAAATCACACCCCCATATTGACCTCCCTGCATCCTCCCCCTGCCAGCCCTTATAAGTTCATGGTCTGCTGTCCCTGGGCTGCTGCTGGGCCAATTTGCATGGGGGAAACTGTAAATGTCACACCAAAAGACTCACAGTGGTATTCTCCCAAAGCAAATAAAGCTCAGGACCAGCAAGCAGAGAAAATTACACCCACAAAGCAGTCATAAATCAGCCACATTCCAGACACTTTGCAAGTTTTGTTGTCTCGGGAATGTTTGGCAGATTCAAAGGCTTTTCTTAGACAAAATGTAGTGTTTTCTTACTTCCCCTCTGTGAAGTTAAAAACCTTATGGTACAAAGGGTGCTGTCACCCTGGTAACACAGGACAAGCGACACCTCCCTCTTGAGGTGGAAAATATAAGGTTCCCCTTCTCTATCATGGCAGTAAAAAGCTGGAAAATCTACAAAGAATTATGGATTCATTCAGAATCATAGAATCATTTGGGCTGGAAAAATCTTCAAGTTCATTGAGTCCAACCATTGATCCAGCGCTGATAAGCCCACCACTAATCCATGTTCCCAAGTGTCACATACACATCTTTTAAATCTGAGGCCTCAGCACTGTGCAGGTGCCTGTCACACTCTCCAGACTGAAACAGGAGGTTGTTTGGAGAGTAACATAGATGCTTTGGAATCAAAATTTGGTGGGCTGAATTTGGGGTAGGAGATAGCAGCTTTTGATGTGAAGTGTCCAAGGAGTGGGGTACTCCTCCTGTCCCTGGGGATCAGCACCTAGTGCACCCCCCAGCTAAAAAAATCATATTTTTTTAATGGAAATTTACCAAACCTTGTCTACATGCATCTCCATTGAAGGTGAGGGACCAGAGCAGATTCTCCACATCAGACTGAGAAATAAGTAATTCCCACAAAAATTGTCACAAACCACTTGGTCCCCACTACAACAACAGAGGACACCACCTTTCTGCATATTTCCTTTCCTCTCAGCTTAGCCCAACACATTTTCAAAGACTGAAACTCTCTCACTGTGGTTCAGATAATGGAGAATAAGACAGGAAAAGCATATATCAACATGCCCAGTCTCTCCAGCCAGCCAGAAAGAAAGAAGGTGTTTAATATGACCCTGGCAAGGGTCAAAACTACCTTTGATAAATCATTCATTCGCCTGGTTCCTGGGAGTTGTTCTTCCAGATCAGTGATGTTCTGGGTGAGGTTTCCCCTCTCAGAGCAAGATCACCCAGCTCTGGCAGACACAGCCTGAGATGGCTGCAGCAGCAGAGATGGAGCTCCAGAGGTCGATGCACTGCAAAGCTCAGCCTGGTGGTCTCAGGAACAGGCGGGGACAGAGCAGGGATGAGCTGGAATTGGGCAGGATGGGCCCACCCCATCCCTCACCAGAGGGAAGACTGATTTCTCTCTATGTATCTGAGCGAGCCCAAAATGTTAAACAGCTTCTCTTCCCTCCCATTTCTTCATCAGTCTTGTTCCTCAAAAATCCCAGTTCTCTCTCATATCAGCCTTCCTTACACTGTTGTCCCAGGGCTCTGTGTGTACCTAAGCTAAAAGCTCCTGAGAGCACATGAAGGCACAGGATCAGATTTCAGCAAGCAGTGAACTGAGATTGTGATCAAGATGCTCCACTTTGTGCAATACACAGTGCTGGATAAGTGATTTACAAAAAACCAGTCCCAAACTACAGCACATATCACAGCTCTGCCATTTAGGCAATGCCATGCTCTGCTTTTATGGCCCTTCCCTCCACAGTATTCTGGTGTCCAAGCTAAAAAAACAACCCAGATCATAGGAAAGTGATTCAGGGTAACTAGAGAGGAAAAGAAATAAAGAAGAGGGAAATACATAGATGTATGTGTGTATGTATATGTACATGTACATGTACAAGCTGCTCACCAACCTTCATCCTTTTTTCCAGTCCCAAATGAGGGTCCCAAATGTTTGTTTGGAGGGGGAAAAAAACCACAATATGCAAGGACAAAAAAAAGCCAAAACAATTTCCCCCCCCCCAAAAAGAACAAAACAAAAAACCAACAACAACAACAAGAAAAAAAAACTGAAAAAAACCCCAAAAACAAAAACCCCCCAAAAAATAAAAAAAAACAAAACAAAAAACCCCAGGCAAAGCCAGAGAGCAATGAATCTATTCCATTTTGCCCAAAACTTCCCAACATATAAATCTTGGCACAAACCTTCATGGAGCTACTGTACTGCCTTCACCAACCTCCTCACAGCTCTAGAGACATTCAGCTGCACCAGGGCTCTTCCAGCACAAGAGCCTCTGCCAAGGAAAAGCAATTTCCTCGTGTCCTTCCTCTCCCTCACTGTCACATTCCAAGCAAGCCAGAGCTTGGCCCAGAAGATGTTGCTGTGAGGAAGGAGCTCAAGCAATGCAGGGCTGATTCAGCACCTTGGCACCTCACACAGAAGCACTGGGCAAACATGACCTGTATTCATTGGGAGAGAGGAGGCTCAGAGGTGACCAAGGGAAAACATAACTCTAAACAGAATCCAGGAGGTGATATGGAACTGTTTAGGGCTATGTCAAATGTGGGAAAGCAGGTGGCTTAAATGAAAAAGCTTGGGAAAGGTCAAGCCTTGGAGCGACTGAATGAGGATCTCTTTGTGCAGGGAAGAACTGATCTGAAACACATCCTTGCCAGAGGCAGCAGGGAAGAAAAATCGAGTAAATAGTTTTGAAGGAATTGGAGGATGGAATTCATCTCATTCTAAGCATCTAAAAATGAAGTGTGTAAGCTGGGCCTGTCATCCAGGCTCCCTCAGCAGCAGAGAGAAAGACATTTTAGAGGGCAAGTAATCCTGGCTACCTGTGAAAATGCTTGTTAGCATGGATCCAGGACCTGGCTCAGAGAGGAGGGGAGGAAAATCCCAACCTTAATCACTGCAGAGCTCCTGGGAAGGTGACAAACATTTGCCAACATGAATTTAATGAGGTGTCTCCTTGGAGTGGCACCCCACCAAGTTTTAACAGAGACTATGTGGATGTGAGTCTGGCCACATGCCAGCTGCAGCTAACCAGCAAAACTCAGCAAAAACAAAGCAAAATGGCCTTTACTAGCCTTTAAATACCTGGAGGGGTTATTAAAAAAAAGAAATAAAAAAGATGGAAAAATACAAGGAAAGATGATGAATGCTAATGCAAGAAATGAAGAGAATATATTATCTTCTATTCCCTTTGCCTGGATCTATAGTTATTTTAGAAGAAGATTGGGTTATGAGATAAATTTCATTTATTCCTAATAAAAGAAGAATGCTACATTTTTTTGACAAGTGTTCTTCAATATGCCACCTGGATAGTTCTAGTAACAGGTAATAAAAATGAAATACAGGATTTCCAAGAAGATCCCAGCAGTTAACAAAGGAAACAATTTCATAGCTCTTCCTTAGGAGCCACCCAGATTTCCCAGGGATAACAAGAAAGCTTTAATCAGTCCCTTTGCAAGGTGTGTAGGGGAGGTTCTCAAGATGGGGCTTTATACCTGTCCTAGTTGTAGCTGTTACTTAAGAGGCAGCAAAGTAAAATCAGAGCACTTGGCTGGATGAAAGCCAGCTGCCTGTACAGATGAGCAGCAGCGGGGAGTGCTGGAGCAGGGGATCACAGAAGGAAAGGTGGGGTGAGTTTTATTAGGAGCACCACAGGCAGTTGTCCTGGGTCTAATTCTTATTTTACCTATGTAGACAAACAGGGTTTTAGCTCTTCTTGGCCCACAGGCTGAGCCTGGTTGCAGACCCACACAGTTCCAGGTCCTGCACAGCCCTAATTCCCAGTTTGTTCTCCACAGATTTGCATTTGTACAGTGTCTTTATTGGATGTCATGAAAGCTGGCTGTGAAGAAGGAACATGCTTGAGGTGCTTAAACAAATCATCCTCCTGTGTTCTGACTCTACCTTAAGGCACCAAGTGAATAAAATGCATCAAACCTACTATTTATTCTCCTGGGCCAGCTTCTGTTGTTGGCCTTTGCATTTTGTGTGGGTTTCTCCTTCCTTGCTTTTCAAAGACGTTTCCCCATCCCAACAGAGCTGCCTCAGCACCAGACCCCCAGCACCAGGAGAGTGCAAAGGAGCCAGGGGCACCTGGGGGGCTCTGCTGCTGTCTGCAGCCAAAAGAGCAGCAGTGCTGTACAAAGTGGCAGTGACTGTGCAATGCATAAATCACAGGGACAAAACTGCCTCTCTTCCCTCTGCACAGATCCCATATATCACCATGACTCAGTGCAGATCTCCCAGTGGGGACTAATTCCAACTTTTAATGCACTTTCCATCTGATTCCTCCGTGACAACAGATGGGTCTCTGTCCTGAGATATTGCATTTTGCCAACAATATATTAAGCACCTCTGTTTCAGTACAATTTGGTTTGGGGACCCACTACTAATCCCATTTCAGTGGTTTGAATTGTGTGTTTTACCACAGACAAGACAAAACCCCTCCAGTCCAATGGCCATTGTCTCTTCCCCTCTCCTCTACTTTTTCTGGTTGTTTCACCAATCTTCCTGGATGTGATAAATCATGTAAATTTAATTTAGAGATTATACCCCTGGCTTTAGAGGCAGACAAGGTTAGCTCTCTGCTTGCAGCCTGTAGCCCACTAATCTTATAAAATTCCTCCATTCCCACTTGGCTGGAACTGCTGTTGGGGAGGGGAGGGAGGGCAATATCTATTCTATAAATTGTTTTTGATTTTTGTTGGACACTTGCAGATGGCATCCTGGCCACTGTCCAATCTCACACTGCTGCATAAGGAGAAATCCTGAAGGTTTTCACAAGCCCACTGTATTACAATCTTTATCTCAGCAGTATGAACTTGCTGCTGCCATTTCCAAACTCTTCCCAGTCTCTCCAATCAGTTATAAACTTCTTTCAGTTACATTTTTCCAAAGGTTGAACAGCTCCTAAGTCCACAGCATTTCTGTATGACTGGAGGCCAACACTCCTTCCCTAAAGAACTATCAGATCTGCAGAGGAAATGTAAGAAATAGGGGAATTCCTGATATCTACAATAAAAAGCATCATTCTTTGCCTTTCAGGATTTTTTGGCCCTGGGCTGAGGGGTTACAAGCACTGACTCAGCACATTGTCCATGCAGTATTTCCTTCATCTGTAAATTCCTTTTCTAAGGAAACATGTAGCACCAGCAGGGGATTAAAATCAGTTGTTTCATGGGCATCCCAGGTGGTTGTCTTTCATCTCCTTTCCTAATATTTCTGTTAGGCTTGGATAGTTTTTACTGGCTTCTTTCTCTTTGCTCTTTCTCACGCCTGAGCAGTTCTTGGCTTCGGCAGGCACAGAAACAGCAGTTTTATGACATGCATTTTTTAATGTATCAAAACATGTTCTTTTGATCCATTTTTTAAAAAGCAAACTCTGCTCAGCAAAGGTTAATAAGTTTCCCACATCAGCTGGATGTAAGAGAGGTCCAGATATTGCTGAGAATCAAAACTCTCATCTTCAGAAGTCAGTGGGGCAAAACCAGAACCTTCTCAGGTACTGCCTAAGCCACAAAAAATTGCTGGACCCTCCAAGATCTGGCCCAGAGTGCTGACAGTTTGGCACATGTGAGAGAAGTTTATATGAAGTTATGGCAGTTACATGAGCTCCACAGCAGCTGCCCAGACCATTCACATTGGCTGCTCTCTACAGCTTTGAGCATCTCCCATGCAGGGAAGCAAGCACAGAGCTCAGACAACCTGCACATCACACCATCCTTATCAGCAACTCAGCATGTGCACATCCAGCACTAATAAGAAATTGTCTCCAGCCCAAAGGCTGTGTTCTCTTTGCTGGCTGAGCCTTATGAAGAACCAAAGGCAGGGAAGGAAGCAGCATTTCAGCCAGCACTGATCCCCCTGGTGCTGTGGCAGGGCTGTGCCCGCTGCAGCTTTGCCAGGACAGCTGAGGTGATTTGTGAGCACATGGCAAGTTCTCTTTGGCCTTTCACACAAACCAAGTCATGTCACTAATAGTTTTATCAAGTTCTTTAGAGCTTTAGTCCACACTGAAGTTAGGCATCTCTGCTTGTTCCAAACTTTAGAGGAAAAAAGGTAAAAATTATTTTATTTTACTTCTTTCCCTTCAATTCAATGAAGAAAATGTTGAATGTGCAAAATACACTTTGTTTTACTACTCCCAAAGTGGATTTCCCTGGGATTTACCTATGTACTTGCATAGGTATAATGACTTTTTAAAGAACTAATGTGAAAGGCAGGAGACTTACCAGACAGAACAGGAGGGAGCATCCCATGGATGGGAGAAGGCTGGGATTGGAGGCAGTAGGTAATTTTGCAAGTTTTGCACCTTGCTAGATTGCAGAGGAGCACTCAAGGAACTCAGGTCAGGAGTATCAGTAAGAGAAGAGGGATAGAGGGCCTGGAAAGCAAGAGGAGGACATTTTCATTTAAATAACCACACAGCACATAGGATCTGGACACAATATATTAAGCTTAGTCGGGGTTTTAAACCAAGCCCAGAAGACCACTTTAGAATCATAGAATTGTCCAGGTTGGAAAAGACCTTTAATATCCTCAAGGCCAACTGTTAACCCAGTACTGCCAAGTCCACCACTAAAACATCTCCCTGAGCATCACATCTGCATGTCTTTTGAACACCTCCAAGGATGGTGACTCCACCAGTTCCCTGAACAGCCAATGCATCACAAAGAGCTCCTGGCAGCTTCTCACTGAACAGGACACAGCACCACTGATCCAGATGCTCCCTGAACTAGGCTAATCCCAGATTTGTTTCAGAGAAGTTTTATGAATGTTACGGTTCATTTATTAACATTGGTAGGATGATGCAAAAATCCCAAAGCCAACAGAGACCGGACAAACAACGGTGCATGACCAGCCAAGCTTGGCAAGGAATCAACATGACAATTTTTATCACAGCACATCACAGGTTTTCATGGCAGTGATCAGAAAGAAGTGAATTTTACAGCAGAATTGTTCTCAGCTTCTCCTTTTTCAGAGCAGCTGATGTCTCAGAGAATCCTTTGGAAAACCACTCAGCCTTGCAGCTATCACTGCTTCTTCTGTCTTCCACACTCCTCCCTTTTTCCAGGAAGGAAAGTCACTGACTCAAGTTGTGTTCTTTTCCCTTGACTTCACCCTCAGCTCCCCAGCAGCTGCAGATGGTGCCACACAAGAGGGCAGCTGAGCAACAGCTGGAAAGTGGCAGCAAGGACAGGGCTGGGAAAGCCCTGGGCTCCAGGAGGGCTCAGAGGGGACACCAGAATCCTCTCGTGATGCCACTGTTGTACAAGGAAAATAATATCTCTTTTCCTAACACTGAGTCTTTTTATTGACTTCAGTGTCAATAAAAGGAGAGAAATGTTTCGAATCAAACCAAACCAGCCTTGCTGCAAAACCCTATGTTCCCAAACACGGGGGACAAATCAAAGGAAAGGTCTCTACAAAGAAAATATCAGAAAACTATGAAACCATCCTTTACAAAAATACCGAAAAGAAGAAAATTAATTACATTGAACATCAAAAATTACTTTTAGGTCCCTCACAGAGAGGCTACCATGACCTCAGCTCTGAAGATATCCACAAAGCAAAGTGAATGTTGTCTTGCCACACTGGATTCCAAAGGATACTTCCACAGGATGATATAGAAGGAGGTGGAATAACATAAGCAAAACCAGAAATCCTTGCCTAAAAGACACTGCATATAAAAAGATCATCTTAAAACTAACCTATATTAATTTTTAAAGTGGAAATTTAAATAGATAACTTTACAAATCTGGCATAAGTCTGCCTCCTTTCCTCGTTTAGAGACTTTCACCTATGGAAAGGTTCTATTTTGAGGAGCAGCCCTGACAACAATGAAGCTGAATAAGGATAAATTTAAATTAGCCAGAAAAGCATCATGCTTAGATGAGAGCAAGGTCCTCCCAGGAGGAGATGTTTAACAGCCTCTGCAATTGCTGCAGGAAGGACACTCTTTTGCATTGTTCTCTATAGGAAAGTCAATAGCCTGGAGAAAGATAGATTATTGTTCGTTACATCTAGAAGAGTTTTTATTAAAAAAAAAAAAGTATCATATTCACAGGGCATTTGAGGGTAAGCTGATGGTTTTAATTTCCCCTCTAGCTCATTTCCAATTTTTGGGAAAGCTGAGCAGAGTTGTCTGTGTGAATGCATGAAAGTCACAGAGCAAAGGAAAGGGAGTTGCTCCCCCACATCATGTCTGGAAACCACTCAGCCTTCCCAAAAACAGCCTCAGCCAGAATCCTGCACACAGCCATGGCTTCTCCCCTGATGGGAACAGAGCCTGTTTTAGGACAAAACCCTCACAAATCGAGCTCACTTTGTAATTGGGTGTCCAATAACAATGATTCACAGAAAGCAGCGGTTGAAGGTGCCAATCCTTCCTGCTCCATCCCTTCCCAAGAGATCCCTGTGACCTTTAATTCTCCCACAAAGAGACACCAGAGGGTTTGTTTTGGCAATCCTCTCCCAGCAGAACTCCCAGGAGTCCCAGTTTCTCCTGAACCTGAAGCCCTCCTGGGAACCAAGAGTGATGCTCTGGACCAGGGGCAGGAGAGCACAAAGAGCCAGGCAGGGGCTCAGTACAACAGCAACGAGCAGGTGTTGGACAAGGAAAGGCAGCAAAGCTACAGAAAGAAGAAATCATCTTCATTTTGATTATATTTTTCACCCAAACTTGCTGAATTCAATTATTTGTCCCATTACAGGACACCCTGTCCAGGTACAAGCTTTATGGAGAAGAATTTGTACTGCTAAGATGCTCAACTCTACATGAGGTTATTTAAAAACCAGCAAAAATTGGCACCCCAATCTGTTTTGTACCCTAAACAAAAACACTGCTGTAAGAATAAAGTGCTTAAGGTGCCTATAAATGTTTTATCCACAGGAAAACCAAATTGCTGTAGGAAATGAGGGACGAACACGGATGTGTAGCAAAACCCAGCTCAGAGCTGTGATAATTCTTAAAGCTACTAATTAACTGAACACTCAAAAATTCCATTTCTATAGTAGCTTCTGCCCTTATGAACAGTCACAAATTGAACCTCAAAGTTTAATGGAGGAGAAAATTTTACATATTTTTATTGCTAGGGGTGCTGAGGCACAGAGCAGTGAAATGCTCACTGTCACATCTCTGGTGTTTCCTTCCACTTGCTTCCTTCATCTCCAGAAAATTTGGTGAGGAGACAGGAAAACCCTTCCCAGAGAGGCTTTGCCTCTGGATCAGTGGGGAGTCAGTGAGGCAGAGATTTGAGGCACAGAGCACAACCAGGAGTCCCACAGGGGAGCACTGAAGGGGAGACAGATGCCAGCAGTTGTCAGGGACAAAGCTCTACATATGGGAACACACAAAAATTCTACGCAGGGCAATAAACACAAGGCATTCCCTGACCTGGAACTCCCTGGAGGCTCAGTGTTTCAGGAGGAACATGTCCTGTTTCTGCTTTGCATGCTGGATAACTTGGGAGTTCTGAGAACACAATTACCTGGATCCTGACCTTTCTGTGTGAGAATCCATGAGTGATATTTGCCTCCCAGCCAGGGCACTGCTTTGGAGTTCTTCTGCTTAAGCAGAGTAAGGGGTAAATATTTTCATTTAAATTATTGCATATTCTCCTGTCTCTGAGTCCTCACTTCCAGGTTCACTGACACACAGCCATGTTCCCTGACAGCCTTCCAAAAGGAATCTGCGTCTGTGGCAGCAACACCACATCTCTGTGCAAGTAGCAACTAATTACTACAGTATTAACTCCTGAGACAAAATAATCCTCACCAACTCCATTTTCCTCCACTCCAGGAGGAATTCATTTGGCCTGACCTTTTCCTAGCAAATATTTAGCATCCCATGTGCACATATTTAGAAAGAATTCCTCCCAAATCACTCAACTGAAAGTGATTTCCCCCGAGGAGGGATGAGAGAACAAACGCGTGCCAGCTGTGAGCCACACTCTTCACTGCACTCCTGGAAGGCGCTCGGGTCCCACGGAGCTGCAAGCAGCAGAGGAATCGAGGTGGGGCACAATTACCCATCCACATTAAATTAATTTTCACTCTGTTTTCCTATCAGGCTCACTGCTGCAAAAACAGAAGGGATGAGGCTCCATGGAGATGGTTTACAGGGTGAGAGAGGATGGCTGAACAAGGTAAAGAGAAGTGCTGAATACCAGTTTTGTTGTTTCATGTTCATCTTTGCTGTCTCAAAACTTTTGCATAGCAGTGGCTTTGTAGGAGAATTTTTGGTTATGGCTGTGAAAATATTACTGCCACTTTTTTATGCCTGCTTTGTGAGAGTTTAGCTGGTCTCAGACAACACTGGCTGCAATCTTTTCATCTCAATAGATCACTGTGGGAAAGCTATTGGCACAAAACTGATTTCTATGCTTCAGTAATGTTATATTAATTAGAATAAAAAAAACCCACTGGATCTTTTGGGAATTTGTACTTCTGTGTTTTGGGTTTTTTTAAATTTTATCTTGGAGGAATGCTGATAGTTCAATGATATTACTTCCACTTTTTTATTTTCACAAATAAATTTTTTGTTGAAGATGATGGTTTGGGACAAATCATGAGGTTGGATTAAGTTACTGTATTATTATATTAGGTTTATTGCAAATCAGAGTTACAATGAAACAAATTCAGAATTAGAAATAGCATGGATCAATATAGAAATACGTATAAATAAGTATTTATAATTTTTTATATAAAATAGGTAAGAAACTCTTGTTTAAGAAAAATTGAAACTCCAAAATGCCTAGTGTTCTACAAATTATTTCATAGGAGTACAGGAGAAAATAATGAAATGTCAACACTCCCCATGAAAACAACATACTGAAATCATCCATCTCTCCCTTAATGCATGATAACAAGGGAGGAAAGATGCATGTTAGGGCACTGGCCTGGAATATAGAACATTTCTATTCAAATTCCCAAATGGACAGAGATTTCTGGTTAGACTGTGGCCTTTTCTATGTCTCAGTCACCAAAGTGGTGAAATGCAGTAAGAAAACACCCCAACTATTCCCTGACACAGTTACTATGATAATAAGGTGGCATATAAATTCCTTGGACTTAAGCCAGTTCCTTCTAGCTGCTCTCACCTGCTCCCAACAGCAAAATGTTTACTGATAATAATTACAAGCTGAGATCACCAAAGCTGCCTGAGGGATTTGGATGCCCACGGGACCTGGCAGCTCTCAAGATCTTTGCCCATGGGTTTTACTGATACTCTGATTGATTTCTCCCACCACCCCAACAGCACTGCAAGTGCAGGCATGCAGAACAGCAGGAATATTTTCAGTGATAACATCTTCATGTCAGCAAGGCAGGGAATCCCATTGGGCCAGAGGCTTTACAAGAAGAACATCCTGTCCAAAACAAATACTCTGCAGTTCTGGTACACGCCTTGGAGTAGGGACAATTCTCCAGCAGCACCATGCAGAAAATCTGGCATTTGAAAGCTCTTCAAGAGTCACACAAATCCAACAGCCTGCTCACAGGACCTTCCTCTGCACCTATGAAAGTAACTTCTTCCTGTGCCTTTCCAAAAAATCAAATCTCAATCAAAATTCTCTGTGCAGAAATATCCCTTCCTAGGTTATCACCTTCCTCGTGCAGCATCTTCTCTTCCCCAACAACAGAATTGTTGATGTTGCTTTTGTAGCTGGTAAATAAATCAGCTGCTGTCAGGTCAGATAAGATTTTCTATCAGGTGGAGGTACAGAGTTTTCTAGTAAAAAGCAGCAGTGTGGGAGAGGAAGGACTCACAGCACTCTTATTTTCTGTAGTTCTGTTGTATTTGCTACATTTCTATTGAACTTCCTAGAATAAAGGTTTCCCTTAGGAATGAGGGAAAGATGCCCAGAGGTCAGATAGAGAAATTATTGCTGTGCCTTGGGTTTTATTCTGACCCTTTAGTTCCCCTTCCCTAAACTCAGAGGCTACAGACAGCAGAATTCCTCCCAGCAGCACAGAAGGGAGGTGCTGAGGGGAACCAGCAGCACATTCCCAGCTGAGACAGAGATTTTTCACTTTTCAGGTGCATGGAACCTGGCTCAAAATTTTCAGCAGGCTTTAGCTTCCTCAGGGACTGATTTCCTACCGATCCTAAAAGAAATAAGGAAACCAGTGCCTCTCAGAGAATGAGAGGGCTCCAGGTTTAAAAACCAATTTGTCTGCAGACAGCTTTCATTGCTGATCCATCACAGACCCTCCCACTCTCAATGACCTGGATGCTACCTCAGGTGTAATTAACCCTGAGCACAGGCACCACCAGCCTTGCTGCTCACAACAGCCTCTGTCAGACACGGGGCTGATGGAGTTTTGTGCTGCTCTAACTCTCATATACTCACCCTCCTTTTGTGCTGTGGCTGTCTCAGTTTAATGGAGAGGGAAAGGGCTCTCCCACAGTGGAAGATGTCTATTGGTCTGATTTCTCTTTTTCTTAGTCTTTTGTTTGGAGAGTTTCTTGTTAGAGTTATAGTCCTCTGGTTCTCAAGGCAAACAAACTTTCTCCAGGACAGCAAGCAAACAAATAAATCAAGTTTTCAATCCAAGAGGGAGCAAGAGGGAGAAGACTGGAAGGAATTAGACTACTAGCCCACTCTAGCCTTGTCTCCTTTGCTTCTCCTCCCTCCAAGCGAGGGACGGCTCGTGTTCACCATCTCTCTCTGCTTTTCTTGCAGAACACTCAGTGGCTGCACAAAAGGGAACAAAACCCTCTCCTTCCATGTAGGAGCAATTTGCTTACACTTCCCAGGTTCTCAGAGGGTAGGAAAGAGATGAGATCCTCTCTTTGTTCTTTAGTGCTTGAGAGATCTGCATAAAAAGACACTCTTTGTTACTTGAACACTCATGTTGGCACTCAGTCTCATTTTGGAGCTATAGTCTGCTCCGTGTCAGTCGCTGCTGGAGGGAGGGCCTGGAGTTGGACCCTGCAGGGAAGAGCCCAGCTTTGAGCCTCCATGTGCAACCCTGGACTTTCTCCCTTCTCCTCAGGTGGCTGTGACTGCTGGGACCCATATGGGTGTTGCTGCCATTGTTCTGGGGCTGAGAAGCTGCTGTGGAGGGCAGCAAAGCTCTGGGGTTCCCATCCCCAAGCAGCCACCTGAAAGCTCCACAGAGCCACAGAGCAGGCTGAGGTGGAGCAAACCCACGAGGATCACCCAGCCCAGCTCCTGGCCCTGCACAGAAACATCCCCCAGAGAGCCTGAGATTGTCCAAACACTCCTGGAGCCCTGGCAGCTCTGGGGCCATGCCCATTCCATGGGGACTCCCCTCCAGTGCCCCAACACTCTCTGGGTGAGGAGGTTTATTCCAGTATCCACCTAAACCTCCCCTGACACAGCTGCAGCCCTTCTCTCTGTTAAAAATATATATTATAATATCAGCTTTTCACAAAACATTTGAATGACTGTTTATATATATATATATATATATATAGTAATTTTGCTATAGTTTTTATGTTAACTAAACTTAGGCATAGTAGTGGACTAGCTGATAGTTGTGCTTGAACTGTCTGCTTGGCTGAGATAACATCCAGTGAACAGGTGATGGGGTCCCTGCTGCTGACACAGCTCTCACTGTGTGGAAAGCAAGAGCCAGGGCCCAAAGTAAAAGGTGATAAGAAGAGGATGAAAACCCCAAGCCAAGAAGCATGCATGCTCTAAAAAGGCAGACCCAAGGAGTGGCCATGCTAAATGATTCTTGGAAAATGCAGAACAATTAGAAGAAACCTTTTAGGAATGATGTGCAGAGGGGTCTCAAGGCAGCAGGTGTGCTCTTGGCACCCGGCCGTTTTTAACTCTTTGCTTTATCTTTGTCTCCTAATTGTCTTTTTATTAAATTTTTTAAGTTATACCAAAAAGGTGAGCCTCCTTTCTAACACCTCACATCTGCCACTGCCTCCAGAGATCAGAGATCGGGGTCTGCCCTCCTCTTCCCCTCCTGAGGAACTTGTGGACTGTGACAGGGTCCCCTCAGCCTCCCCCTGTCCAGCTGAACAAACCAGGCACCCTCAGCTGCCCCTCACTCCCCTCCCCTCTAGGCCCTTCTCCATCCAAATGTTAGAAGTACACATTATATTATTGGCTTTTTGCAAATATTAAATGGAATGCTGTATGCATAATGTTGAAAAACTTTGCTGTATTAATATAGTTCCTTGTATTTCTCTTAATAACGAAGCTTAGAAATAGTTTAATATATATCTATTTCTTAAGCTGTAAGAGAGTGTTAAAATAAAAACTTTGCTTTTGTTCATATAACCCAGAAATTAAAAAATAATCAAAAAACCTACCCTGCATTTCTAAATTATCTTATCCAAATGAAGATAACAGTAATCAGCAATCAAAAAAAATAAATTATTAAACCTGTTATCAAGAAGCGTAAAACTAAATAGTGCCACAAGAAAATTAATCTACTGGGGGAGGGTGTGTTTAAAACTAAGCAAAAAAATACATCTAAATTTAAAAACAAGTTTAAATTATGCATCAAAATAAACATGCAACAAGTTAGTGCTTTTAAGAAACAATTCTTTATTAGTAAGGTATACTCTTGGCTAAATACCAAGCACCTGGCTGTTTTAACCCTTTGCTTTATTTGTGTCTCCTAATTGTCTTTTTATTTAGCTTTTTAAATTATACCAAAAAAAAAAACCACCCTCATTTTTCACAGAAATGTACCCAAAGCAGGTCACACATGCCATGCAGGGCACAGACTGACACAGCTCCTCTCAAATCAGTGGCATGAACTCAGTGAGAGGCACAACCCAGAGCCCTGAATGCTGATGGAAGCAGCAGAACTCTCCTGAATTTTTTTTTTTTAAACCCAGCAAATATTTATTCTGTATTTCCTTTCACACAGGAGCACTGAATAAACCTGATTTTCAATATACAGGCAGAAACAGCCTCAGTCCTGCTGCAAAGGAGATGAAATGGCTTTGTTCTTACATCCAGGATTCCTTTCTTCCAGTAAGGAAGGAACAGCAAGCTTAATTAAATGCATTAGTAATCACAAGATAATTAAATATCAATTGGTCATTAAAATACAGAATGCAACAGAAGCCTAAATAATTGCTGAACTATAAACATAAATGTATATATCAGAATAAAGTATTTACTGTTAAATTTGGGAAATTGCCCCTGCTTCATATTTTTCTGGGTTTTTTCTTTTCATTAGGATTTCTATAGACTTTGGCCAAAACAATTTTCAAAGTGCTAGTTTTGAATTATTATTGACATTATGCTGTGCTTCATACATCTTATTTCTGAAAACAGTGCCTGTTAAAATAGCATTTGTTTTGCTCAAAATTTTGCAGAATATTTCACCAGAATCTAACTCTGGCAATCCATATAATTTTTAAATCCCCAAAAAAAAAACCAAAAGAAAACCAAAACCAAACAACCAACCAGCACAAATATTTTGGCATTTTAGGTGATTTTTAAAACAGAGAAAAAAAAAAATTACTGGCCTGGTATTGACCTCTTCTAGCTGTCTGCAAGCAAACACACCATGGAAAATGTCCCAAAATGCCCCTTTATCCACGTGTTCAGTTTGGTCAAGGACACTTTTCCTCATAGGAGGAGGAATTTGTGTGGTCTGGGTGTCCCCAGGTACCCCAAGAGAGAGCTCTCCATCCTTGGGGTGGATTTGAACAAGATGGAATTAGAGCAGTGGTTTAACAGCACCAGTCAATGAAGAAATCCCATTCACCCCCTCTCACTTTTGTGCTTTAAATTACTTATTATCTTTTACTGCTTTTTTGTTGAGTTTGTCATTTGTGAGGATTTATTCCCATTTTAAAGTAGAGTATAAATAACACCCTGTCAGAAGGGGTTAATAAGGCAAAAGAATACTTAAAAGACTTGATAAAAGCTACACAACGTGTCATGATCTCTGATCCACTCTCAGCTGATCTAACCACTCGTGTTCACTGCTTCTGAAATACCAAACAAAGCATGAAATTAAAAATCTCCTGTGCCCTACCTTTTGTACACTGAAGAAATCAAAGGATCCCAACAGGGGCTTAATTCCTTACTGGTAAAGGAAAATTGCTTTTATTCAAAAATTCTTTTTGAAGGAAAAATTCCTGTATTTGGTATAAGAATTAAAAGCATAGCATAGATGTTGTGATTTAGCTAAAAATATCCTGGCTCATAAAAGGTACAAGCTTGGCATTGCTCCTTCAAAAGTTAAATATTTTTGACTCAGGGAGGAAAAAAAAAATTAAAATCTAAGAACATTTTGATCCCAAGGTTAGTGCTAAAATAGTTTGAAATTTAATATAATGGCAATAAATTTCCAGGGCTGTAAAGCATCTAGAATGGAAACTTGAAATATGACTAAATTTCCCATCACCTGGGTAGGCCAGGCTCTTTTTGACATTGTGGCTTCTCCACTTTCATCAGAATGCCCAGTTCTGTGTCCAGTCATGGGGAACACACTTCCACCCTCACACAGTGGTGGTGTTTCCTTGCACCTTGCTTCGTGCAGGAGACCCCTGTGCTGATTGTTGTAGCCAAACCTGGCTGAATGTAGGGCTGACCTTTACTGAGGTGCACTGAGCTTGGGCAGGATGCTCAGGTAAACAAAGATAGCCCTTTTTTTCAGAAATCTCCTCGCTGGAATCCTCTTGAATCAAAGGGAATGGAAATTTAAAAAAAAAAAATTAACAAGGTAAATAATCTGAATCCTTTGTGTAAAAATTAACAAGGTAAATAATCTGAATCCTTTGTGTAAAAATTAACAAGGTAAATGATCTGAATCCTTCGTGGCAACAGATGCAGATCTGCAGCGTCCATCTCCTGATGTCCAAATGCAATCAGCTACCTGCAAGCTGAACCTGCAGCTGAACCTGCAAGTGCCCCTGACTGCTCTGTGAGCTCCACCTTCCATGCCCCCACTGATGGCTGACAGGCAGAGTTTTATTTGACCACACTTCCTCTAATTTCATCTCAATCACATCTTTCAGTGAGGGAGGACTCCTTAATTTCCTGAGTTCTGCTGTTTTTCAGGGCTGCTGCACCTCTTTGAGCCTCAGTTCCATGAGTCTGAGTCATAGGGGCTGGGCTTGATACACCTGAGGGTCAGAGACCTGGCAAGGACAAGGCTCCAGAAACGTCAGATCCAGCTGATTTGATGGGGAGGGACAGGGAACACCACTGAGCTGAGAAAATTCAGGCAAGGAGCTCAGAGGTTGGCAGTACAAGTGAAGCAAGCAGAACGGTGAAAATGACGTTTCACAGGTGCCAGGGGAAGAGAATTATCTTGCCCTGAGAGAGCCCTTCCACAGCTCTGCTTTATGTGTGCCTGTGGGGCTTAGCATGAACATTCAGCTGCTCTAAGAGCAGCTTTGGGATCTCCTAAGAAAGTTTCATGGTATCAAAGGTCATTGTAAGAACTACTCAGCACTTCACTTCCACACACCTCAAGACTGCACAGCAAAATGCCCAAACTCTAGACTTGACTCTCTCTTAACACTCTAAACTCGGACTCTAGACAAGGGAAGAAAACTTATTACAAAATTTAGTGTATTTTTGATCATCATGGATATAGAAATATCCTGCAAATTTGTGTGAAGATATTGGCAATGTCTATCCCAGTTATAATTCCTCCATCCAAGTTCAGGAGATGTGTCATGCTGTCCATTTGACAAGCCTGCAGCTTGCTTGTAAACCAGGCTGTGTTTATGATGTGTTTACAATTGAAAAGCAAAACCATAAATCCCCTGTGCTGACCAGCTCAGCTGACCCCAAAGCAAGTCAAAATGCAGGCTCTCCACACAGTCCCTCAAAGCCAAGGGCAGCATTTACTTGCATAAAAAGAATTAATACTGAAACAAACAAAGAAGTCTGATTCAGCTACGTAGTGTTGAAATATTAATATTGTTTGGCAGAGAGAGTACATGAACCTATTACTTTGCAAAGTGTGGCTGGATATAGTGAAGGCAAACATTGAATAAGTAACAAGAAAATCCAGTTCTTTAACTGGATTTTCTGATGCCTGTAGCCAGACACACAGACAGTTTATTCCATTCTGCTTCTATGGCTGGAATGGATTTGGTATTAAAACCAGGTTTTTTAAGTATAGGGAAAATGTATTTTAAACCTAGATAATTTCATTTCCAGCAATGAAGGCACATCTTCTGAGCTGAGAACTAGATGACATCAGTGAGAAGAGATTTGACTGTAGGATCTACAGAGAGTAAATTGTGGCATAATTATTCTGAATTAACTTACAACAGTAATGTCAAGAGAGTTTGAATGGAGACCCTCAAACTAAACTGGTATCAGAGCAGCTCCACATCACTGCCCTCACAGACACTATTTTCCATGTACATCTTCCTGCCTGTACTCCTTGCACATAAAACCTTGCATAAAGGGATCTCTCCAGAGTATCCAAGATATAAGGCATATTCGTCCTTCCATTCCCCTGTTTTTTGATAACTAAATTCCTTTAGAGGAGATAAAACACCTGCAGAAGAAGGAAAAGTAGAAATCCCATTAGGCAACCAGTGAAAAAAGTCTGGTCAATGCATAAGAGCCATAACAATTGCATAAATACTGCTCAGCATCTCAGCAAGTGCAGACACTAAATTCATTGAATGAGCCCTTTAATTTAAAAAGAATTAATGAAAGACAAGAACTAACACAAGAGTTATGCATGGCTTAGCAGGTTATCAGTGATTTGAGCCACTTTATGTAGGCACTAAAACCCACAAACATCAGACAAGAACAGCAACGTTTTCTTTTGTGCCCTGTGCTGCAGGCAAAGCACTGGGATTCAATTCCCCTTCAACCTGTGGTATTTGAATTTACACTTCTAGAGGCCTCTCAAGCCACCAAATAAACCACAACTCCCCAGGGCTCTTGTCCACCAGATGTGGTATTTTGGCTGCTCAGACTGTGCAGAACTGACATGGGGTTGAAGAGATGCTCTTTCCCTTGATGAATATTAAATTACACTTAAAGTACAACTACTGAAACAGGACTTCTGCCTTCATTCACACGCAGAAACCCCTGCCTACAACGTCATTGCCAGGGAAATGTTCTGTGAAACAATTAAAGCAGGTTGGAACCCAGTCAGACAGAGGAAAGGATTAAACTTAAGACACTCAAAACATTGGGAGGAGGGCCATCATGAAAAACTGCTTTTTAAAGTAATCTACAACCATGAAGATAAATCCTCAAGTAATTACATAATGATCAAAGATGCATTTCATTTTTTGCCCTCTTACAATGGCAGTGAATAAAAGAGGATTTTTGTCAAAAGTGGAATTCTGTAAATTTGCATAAGCCTAAAGTCTACACAGCTCTTTGACCACAAGGATTTGGCATTTGCTGCTACAGAACAGATGAGAGCAAGCTACATCTATTTTCACTCGCCTACACTTTATTTTTATTGTTTGCTGCTGGTAAAGGACAATTCCCCGCTCGGCTGGGCCTGCAGGCTGCCTCTCTGGGACCATTGGGGTGTTTGCAGGCTGGGAAATCCCAGAGACCTGAGATTCACTCCAGCTGGAAGATGGATTCACAGCCCATGGTCCTGCCACACGGTGGCCAAGTCGCTTCTGCCGCTCGCCCTTACTCGGGCCAGAAGCCCGCAAAGGAATCCGAGCCAGTTTTAAATCTCAGTGAGCACCACAAAATGGCCATGTGCGATTTTGAGAGGTACAAAGAGGATCTGTGGCTGTTTGAATGCAGCCCACCTACATCCCTCATTTTCACTGTGACACAGAGGAAAATGGAGTTCCTCCCTCCCTCACACGGGGAAATACAAAGCAGAAGATTACAGTTATTACAGCTGCCTCTTGTTTGAAACAAAGTTCAAAGGCTTGTCTTCTTTAATCAATCTTCCAGCAGAATAATAGGGCTGCAAATTTCACTTCCATGGCACTAAAGCGCTCGGCCTGAATCAGTTTTTCCCTTCTGTTTCCCATTCTCAAAGCAGAGCAGGGATGAAGGAGCTGAGATGAGGAACTCGGCTGAGCCGCCCGTGGAAGCCACGCCGCGTTCTCCGAGGAAAACAAAAGGCACGGAGGTAATGAAACATCCCGGCTCCAATGCCATGTGATGGCGAAGCACTTTGGGCAGTCAGATACAATGAATATTCAGCAATCTCTGGCTATTGTGGAATAGCAAAGTGCCTCTGTCAGGGGAGCCATTTCTGGGGCTGAGGTGAGAAAATAATGGATGTCCACTTGGCACAGGTAGCCACAGCCACGTTAACTCAGAGCCCAGAGATCTCCATGGGCAGGTCCGGCTGGATTAATGAATAAATCCATTAATGAGCCTGTTTCCACTGCAACAGAATGCGGAGGGAGCCTTTAGCAAATGTGTTGCAAGTAATCCTTGGAATTAAATTTTCAAGAAAAAAGAAAATTAAATAAAAGGAAGATAAAAAGGAAAGGAACATTCACAAAAATCAGAGTAAGAAGAGAGATTCACCCAAATATAACAGGATCCACAAGCATGCACAGGAATGCCTTTTTCCCCCAAAGACTCAGTCACAGACACCAAAGAGCTCAAAAATGCACAAACAAAAAGATAGATTCAGAAGCATTACTGGAATGAAGTCTTCTAAAAAGTGAAATTTCTTTCACTATATTCACAATAGTCCAGACATAATTTAGTCTGGATTTCTTCCAGTTCAGATTCACTAATGATACCATGGACTTTAAATGACCCCTCAAACACCAAGAATAATAGATAGCACGAGACCAAGTCAGAAGGAACAGTTCAAAAACTGTGTCAAATTTAAGGACATATTTTAACAATCTTGGTCATTTGCCGAACTTTAAAAATATCACACAAATGTAACAAAACACCAACAAAAACAAACACCTCTACAAACGTTAAGAACCAAATTTATTCCTTTGGTTTTCATGATTTAATCCTCATTTTATCCCTATTTTTATTAGGTACACAAGCGCTACCCCCCTCCAAAAAAAGAAAAAAAAGTACTTATGTAGCTCTGAATGCCCCAAAGCGCACAGTGATGGCTCATACTTGAATGGAGACTGAAGAGAATCTGTTTATCCGTCTCTGATGGGCTGCAGTAGGAACTTGATTACAAAATTACAACTGACAGAGCGTTTGGCAGAAGCTTCTAGCTCAGGCTCCTGTCTCTAGCAGCCAAAGCAGACAAGACATATCTAATTCTACAGAAAATCAAAATGTTTAGAACTCAACCACCTTCTCCTCCTCTACACAATCACATCATCAGTGTAGATTTCCCGTCTTCTCCCTCTGTCCCTGATTCCTTTGCACGGTGACCCCATGGCAGCCTTGCTTGTGCCACTGCAGGGCTCCTGGTGTTGGCTCACCCTCTCTTATTTCTGGATTCCTGTCCTGAGCTACAAAACTTGTGTTTTCCAGAGGGTGACAAGCCAATTTTCTATGTGACATATCCTCTCTGGATGCTTGGCCCAGCAGGTGCAAGAGCAAACATTATAAGTTGTCTGATAACATTCATCTCCACTGAAGTTCAGCACCCAATTTCTCTCCTAGTGTGTGAAACCATCTCATAACATGAGAGTTTTAGCCTTGCTTCTTTTGCACTGAGCTTTTTTTCTTGCTCTTCCTTTCTTTCTGTATAAATCAGCTCTTAACCCCGTTTTCCCTGAAGGAAATATAAGAAAGCACCGAGTCATGCTCTGCTTTCCTAGAGAAAGACATTTTCTGCATTATTCTGTCAGTTTTCAAGCTTTGCACGGGAACTGGACCAACATAAACGATTCTTTCATCAGCTCAGGTACATCCCCGGAGGCTGGGCTATTTGTAGAGCTAAGGACAGCTATTATCAATAAGAAACTTGTCTCCCTTCCCCCTCACTGTACTCTCAGAGCGCATCTGGAAACAGCTCAGTGCTGCAGAGAGACATGACTTCGGAGAGTAAACTGATTAGAAGTAAAAGGAGTTTTGTGTTAAATCAAGGTTGGAGAGGAGGGAGGGGCGGCTGAGGGATTCTCCTGGGACCACAGAGGGACATCTGAGCTAGTGCTGGACCCAGGCCTGCAGCTGTGCCTCTGCAGAGCGCCAGGTGAGCTCCGCAACGCAGCGATCCACCCTGCCCAGCCCGGCAGCTCCCCGCGGCGCCGAGCCGCAAAGCTGTGTCCGCTGTTAAAAATGGCTCAGAAACTGTTGTAAACTAGCTGTTAAGCACGTAGTGTTAGTTTGGTTATTATATTGCAAAAGGGGTTAGAAGGGTAGTTGTAAGAAATAATGTACTACAAATAAGGAAAGTGAATCATCAACCCGCAGTGAAAGGAGCCAGCCTGAGCAAAAGCTGTAACGGGCCAATCGAGCGCCTTAAAACTTCATGCAAATGAAAGGATCCAAACAGAAACCAATCCAGAAGGACAAAAACAGGATAAAAAGGGGCATCTGACCCAAGGAAGGCGTGCCGCTCCACCTGGAACACCAAGGACAAGACGTCGCTGCTCGAGAGGAGCTGAATGCCGCTGCTGCAGCATCCTCGGGAACGCTCCTGCCTGGCCCTGGGCCTCCAGGCTTTAGGCTTTTTCTTTTTACAATAAATGCTGAAATCACTCCTAGTACCGGGAGTCTGGTCCCGTTTTTAACATCCACCGCCACTCAAAGTGGCTCCCATCAAGTCATTTTCACCTTAATTGTCTGAGAGGTAGAGACAGGAAGCTTTGGTTTGTTTTTACATTTGCTGAGCTGTGAGATATGCTGAGAAAGGAGGACTGAACTGCCAGCCCAAGGTGCTGGACTAAGAGTAGAGTTCAACAATGCACTGTGGGAGGGTGCCCATCTCTCCAGCCTGGATGGACCGGGGATGTGCAAAGAATGGCATTTTCTCTGCCCCAGCACCACCTGGGTAGCGCAGAGACTGTTCCACAGAAGCATCCTTGGGCATGACAAACCTCATCACTGGCAAGTGCCACACTGCAGGGACAGCCTTTCCTGTCCTACACACCAGATGATTAAAAACTGAAGGCAATGAAGACACTTTCAAGAATGTGCAAGGGAACTCTGTGAGGACCCCGGGACATGTCTTTGTGCTGCCTGAGAAATCTTTTGTTACCATTACCTGTGCTGGTTGAGCCATGAGAACTCGGATAATGCCTGCATGACTGTCATGCAGTCCTACCTGCCACAAGGCTTGTGGCCACTTAGGAAGGCAGCAAAACACAGAGGCTGGCACAGAGCAGCCCTGGGAATGCAGCAGCCACATTGCTGCAGAGTGTCTGACAGCTCCAAAGATCCTAGAGAGTTAATTCAAGGCTGACTGTGCTGCAGCTGGGACCACCCAGAGAAACAGCATCACCCAGGAAGACATGGAAAGGTGAAGGAGCTGTCTTATTTCTGTATCAAATGCAGAATTCACACACTCAAATACTTCAAAAGAGGGCAAAAAAGTATGGGACTGCATGTTGCTGACTTTTCTGCAGGCTACACATGAACTGCATCTTCCATCAAATGGTGGAGGCTCAAACATAACCTCTCCTTTCTCCAAAAGAGGAAGAAGGAACAAGGAAGAAGGAGCATGTGTGGCAAAGTCAGGTGTGAACATGTGCAACTGGGACAGAGAAAGAAAGCCAGTAGGAGAAACCAGGGGCGGCAGAGTGCCAGAAGCAGCCCCAAATCTTTGGGTGGACTCTTTTGTGGTGGACAAAAAAGGGAAAGTGCCAGTGAGAAGCCATCAGGTCAGCAGCCTACACCTCCGGTTTAGAGTTTTGAGGGATATTATTCCCTGCCAAGCCATACCAAGAGGAGACATGCAACAGGATAACAGACCCAGACAAGAGCTCTCTTGATTCACTCACCGAGACTCTGTTGTTTGTGAAATCAAACATTTGGATGATGAAGGACAGAACACAGAGCAGTCACAAATCCTCATTTCCTACTCAGAGGCTGTGAGTGGGCTATCAGGCACGGTGGAACATGCTGCTATGCCTGGCTAACAGGCATGCTATGCCTTCAAACAGGAGAGTTCAACAGTTCCACAGGGAATTCCACCAAACCTCTCTTCCATATCCAACCCCTATTCCTCTCTGAAACCCCTCAGAGCCATAAGCTCAGGAGGAGACTGCAATGAGGAAAATTTCAGTACAAGACTCACTTCTTGCCTGTCCTGCTGAGAGGCCATATCTACAGCAGTTTCAGTGTACCCTGAAGGTTCAACTGACAAAGCAACTTCTTCCAAATTCACTTCCATGGGATAGTGGATGTGAGACCAGGAAGGCAACCTCACTAGGAGAAGCAACAAGGTTTAGGAGTTGCTTATTTCCCTGTTACACACATTGTCTACTTAAAGCAGTGGTTTGGTCAATCACTTTGAAGCTGCAACAGTCTCTTCAGCAGAAATTTGCTCCAGGCCCATGAGGCTCCTCTGAGTGACGTGAGGGATGGAGAGACTGTGAGGGTGCTGCTGTGAGGTCCTGTGGAAGGAATACAGCTGTGAATTCAGCAACAGGAGCTGTACAAATGGAGTACACAGAGCTAATTGAGTCATCTTATGGATATTTATGTGGTCCATAAAGGACCACAAAGCTGTAGTGATGGTGTCAAAAGAGGTCAGAGACAGCAGCGCAGAGCTTTGGTCTTTTCCAGTCATCAGTGATGGAGTGAGTGTCTGGCACTTCTCAGGAAGCTGAGCTTTAATGGGCCAGGAGAGAACCCTTCATCCTGCTGAACAGCCATTCCCTTCCTGCCATGCAGATCAGCGTGACTTCTGGTGAGAAGTTATCCCTACCCCCTCCAAACACTCCAGCAGGGCAACCTGATCTTGTGGATGGCATTCCTGCCTGTGGCAGAGGGCTTAGAACTGGGTGGTCCTTAAGGCCCCTTCCAATCCAAACCATTCTGTGATATACCTGAGCAGCCAAGCCCTGAGCAGAGCAGAAAAGAGAGAACTGAGCAGGAGTATGAGGATGACATTTACCAATTCAGCAATGTAAAAAGGGAAGTTGTTCACCGTCTCTCACAGCACTCAAAGTGACATCAAATGGACTAGCAGGTGGCAGGTTGAAAGCAGCCCAGAAGAGAAGCTTCACACAGCACTTTGTTAAGCCATGGAACTGCTTGCCACAGGAGGTTCAGGATGCCAAATACTTCCCAGGATTCAGGAAACAGTTGGAGAGGTTCAGGGGAGAAAACTTCCATCAAGACAAAGATATTAAGTGTGGTTTAAGCAGCTGCTGAGCTGCAAACTGCTGGAAACCTTTGCCTTGTTCTTCCAACTCTCCCACGAGCATCCACTTCTGATACTGTTGAGACCAGCATTTCATAGCTGGACCTTTTTCTGGCTCAGAACAGCTACTGTAGGATCAGCCAAGGAACAGAAAACACCAGAGCTCTGCAGGGGGGTTCTAAACAATCCCAGACCAGCTGAGAGAGCTGGCAGAGCTTTCAAACTGCCCTGCCCATGATTGCTGTGGCACCCAAGAGATCGAAACCTGCATGGGGTGCTTCAAAACCTCCACAGAAGGACAGTGTGAGTTAGATTTGCAAGATGAAGAGTACAACTGCACACTGAGGGAGGTGTAGGGGATGAAGTTTTTATTCTATTTGCTTTAAATACATTTTAGGCATACCCTGCTAAACTCAAGAAGACTTAAACTGAAGTAAGATGATTATACTCTGATCAATAACTTATATTAAAAAAACCACAGAAGGTCACTTTTAAAGCCAGCTGTGCATCTCCACACAGATGCTTACACTTTTTTGATGAAAGCGTTTGGAGTTTGTGCTGTTTCCAAAGTCCGGGCCACATCCTGGCACGGAGAAGCCTCAAATCTCTCTGATGTTTCCTCTCAGCTCAAGGGAGTTTGGAATTGCCAGCCCCTGCAAACACGCTGCTCAGACTCGGAGCTGACCACCTGCGGCTCAAGCACACATCTCCTGCCACTTGAAAGAAGCACACCAAAAAGCCTCTTTCAAAGAAACCCCTCAGGCTGCTGCGTTTGAAGAGGCAGAGACAAAAGCTTTTGCAACTCGTGCCTGCAGAGCCTCTCCTGGGCAGGCAGATTTCCCTGGGGAACCCGTTTTTTCTCCCTTCCGCGCCAGTTTCTGCAAAGGACAACTTTGCTGGCAGCTCAGCCAGGACTCAGCTGAGGCAGATGAGCTGGAACTCCTGTTCCCTGCTGTGGGAGGCTCTGCCCCTCTCTTTGCTGCTCCATGCCTGCAGGACACTAAGAACTCAAACCCAACAGAGAAAATCCTCCTTGGAAAGCCTTGTGGTATCCTCAGCCTGTGGCTGAGGCTTGGGGTCTCTCCACACAAGGCTCTTCTTCACTGAGGATGCCCAGCTCTGCCCTCTGCTAGCCTCTGAAGGGTGCCCAGAGCTGCTGGGTCCGTACAACCAGGGAAGGCAAATATCCATCTCGCCAGGTGCAACCTAAATGCCAGAATGCAAATGTGTCCAGTCATCCCAGCTCTCATCTGTGATCATCCCTTTAATGATGCCCAAATCCCTTTTAACCATCTCCCTCGCAGAGTTCCTGGTCTACAGGCAGCCTGCAAGCACAGCACAGGCTTTTTACGTGAGGAAATAGCATTGTGATCTCGTTCTCTCGTTGGTGTAAATGTCACATCTCGACCTGAGTAATTACAAATAATTGGCTTTGAACAGGCCATGTTTCCTCTCTCAGCCTCTGCTTGTACCAAACTCCATCCTGTTTTGGCCCTAATTACAGAGAATAATAAATCCAGCTAGACGGTGCTTTTCTGAAGAGCAATTTGGTCTGACTAGTCCCAGCACTAATGAGTTTGTTAATAGAGGGATTTTCCCTCTCTCTCCCCTCTTCTAATCTGTTTCCTTAAATAGCACCGCACACACGGTAGCAATCTCCTGCCACAGCAGGTGATGCCTCTCCCTGACCCACATTCTCCTCCCCTCCCAGGCAAAGAGAAGCAGAGTATTGCACCTCGCAGCCTTTTTCTTCTTTCAAAGGAGGTAGAGAGCAAGCATGATTAATAACTGTTTGTTAACGAGCATCGGGAGGATCACCCGTTCACAAGCGTGGCAGGCAGAAATGCTGGGCTGTTCCAGCCTGCCTGGTGAGAACCAGCACTGGGGCCTGGAAAGCAGCTGAGTGCTGGAGAATCAGTTTGGAGAATCTCCAAATGGGAGAAAAACCCACAAAAATATGATCAAAATATCACTTTTTTTTTTTTTTTGTTCACCAGAACAAAACTTTAAAGCATCTCATATATCTGCTCAAATGAAACATTTCAAGTGCCCTTCAGGAAATATGTTCTACCTCAGTCTCCCCTGAGAGAAGCAAAGGACACGAAGGGGAAGATGTTCTCAAAAGATCAACAGCTTCTGCCTGTCCCTTCTTCAATAAAAGCTCTGCCAGGAAAGGGAAATGTAGATTTACTTTCCCCTCTATCTGGAGAAAAAAAAGAGTTGTGTCTTCACTCCTAAGCAAACATTTGCTAACAACAAGGACTTTGTCAGTGACTTTTTGAAAAATCTCACCCCCAGCTTTTGTCCCCAGCAAATTTAAACAGCATTTGCAGGCACAGATGTCAAACTTCAGTTACATTAACCCAAACCTAGGAAGAATCCCATGAAGAATTTCATGGTACTGAAGGGAAATGACTACATGGGTGGTTTTGCCTACACCATCTCTACAACATGAATGCCAGACCCTGGAATTCCAAAACCCATTTTCTATTAAAAAAAACATATTGTGTATTTTCATCCTATAGTTGGAAGTCTTGTCAGAAACAGTTCCCTAAATTCAACCCAAATTCATAGACAGTTCCAGCTCCCCTCAACTCAGAACATTCCTAGAGTATTTTCATGCCTGTTTTGTTTCTGGAGACATGTCATAGGTCTGTAGGTATTTACATTCTTGGATCATTTATAGTCTGAACTTAACCTAAAGCAGCAAGTCTGAGACAAGGAGTGAAGGTCTTTGATTTGTGGTGTGGGGTAAGAGAGGTACTAGTGATTCTGAAGATTTCAGTTCTGACTTCAAGCTCTGCATTTCCACCCCCTCCAAGTTCCTTATTTGACAAAACTATTTTCTCATATCTCTCTGCAACCCATTTATTATCCTCTCTATTAATAAACCCTCCTTCCCTGATGAATCACTGCCATTTATCATTAAATTAGAAGATGAAATGGGTCTTTTTTCTTTAAACAAGGAGATTAACTACTATCAACAGGCTATTTCTCCATTATAAAACTCCATCTTCCTCACCAAATGCAGGAGTATCTTTGTTTGAAGCAGCCCTAAAGGTGATACAAGGAGGGAGGTTCAATCAGAGAACATATATTTATATTGCATCCTGCAATAGAAATATATGGATCAACCTAAAAATGGCTGTGGAACACTATACATGACATTATGACTATGATTCACTCTGGAGTTTTCTAACAGTACAACTATGAAAAAAAAAAGTTTAACTTGTAGGTAGATGAGACTGCCAGGAGCTGATATGACAAAACACAGTCTAGACAACAAAACCCATCTGTACATGCATTGCCCAGGGATTAATCACACCCCAAAAGGTCACTCAGGAGAAGAATTCAGCTAAATATGAAGCAACTTTCTGCTGGAAGCCCAAGCCTGCCTCTCTGACATCCTTTCTGCATCCCAGCAGTCCTGGGAGCTGTCCCTGACCAAACTGCTGAAGTTTAGCACCATCACAAGCACAGAACGTGCCCCCAGCTCCTCCGTGGCCAGGAAAGCAGGTCTGAGCCTTGTGAGCTTCTCTGCATCATTTCACTCCCTGCACACATCTGCCTGTGAGATTAAAACTCTGTTCACTGTGGTGGCTTGCATACAAAAGCTGTATCAGGGGAGCAGCAAAGCCTCCGTGTTTCCTGAGGTCTCTTTCTGTTCCATGAGTGGTGCCAGCAAGGGGCAGATCAAGGTGTGAGAGGGATGGAGGCCCAGCACACCCCGTGCTCCTCTCCAGGAAACCACTTCACTGCAAGAGCTGCCCTTGGCTGATGGCTTTTGCTGCAAAAGTGAGCCTTGGGAAGGTGTAACCAAAGTGAGTCGGCACTAGGCACCACAGAAAACAAAAAAGTCCAGTATCCTTCCCTAACAATCCGCAGATCCAGCCCCTTGATGCACCTAGTAATTTGATTTCTATCTCCAGAATTACAGAAGTTATCTTCTTTTATTCTTGGATGCTAAGGAGATAATCTGTCCTCTGCCCACACGGGTCTGGCAGTACAGAGAGAAAATGGAATTAGGATTTTATGCCACTGTCACTGTTTGTCTGTGATGAGCTTTCTTCTATAAGGAACACGGGCTTATCAAGGCACAGACAGCCCTGCCAAGCACCCTTCCTGTGTGTCAGTGTGCTCCTCTCTCCAGATGTGATCTCTTCTGGAGCAGCACTCTGGCTGGGCTATCCACAGGCCCGTGTCAGCTTTCTGCATTGAAGGAATCTATTAATTCCAAGTAGGGGCTCATTCTCAAAAGAGCTGCTGATGAAATGGAACTGATAAAATGGAGGTAATTTAAAGGTCAGATGAAATCCAGCTCATGTTCATCCTGCTTGTAATGGAACATCACCAGGGTGCTGCATCAGCAAAGGGGCATTTATATGTATTTTTATTTTTTAAGAGACATTGCTTATCTATAACAGAGACTCTAAACATCTGATAAGAAAACTTGCCACATTAATCTAACCAACAGCTGGCATCCTGCTGCCTGCCTGGGTGTCCCTTTCTGGAAATTAAATCTCCTATCATCTTTTTATCACACTTTGGAGGGAAGAAATGGGAGCCAAACGCAGTGCTCGGATGAGCAGCAGAAGCAAGAGCTGAAAGTGATAGGGCTGCATTAATTCAGGCATGCAAGACAATTCAGAATTAGGCATGCTGCCCTCAGAACATCCTCCCCCTTTGCCCTCTGCCCACAACGCCCAGTTACAAACTTTGGAGCTGGACTCCTCAGAGAGGGGGAAGGTCCCTTTCCTTGGCCAGGCTGGAGGTGTTGAGGTACTCCAGAGCCCAAGGGAGCAGGGATTTCAGTGTGCAATGACATCCAGTCTTTGGGAGTCAGGGACACAGGGAATGTTTCTCTGCCTGTCCTGGAAGGTTCTGACCCCCAGGAAAACGTTGGTTTTGACCTCTGTCCATGGAGAAAGCTTCCAAGGCTTTGGGATGGAGAGCAAACAGCCAGAGTGTGAATTAGAAAGGAGTATGGTTGGTAGTGTGTCACTTGGTGTGAAATGTGTATTTTGGGTTTTATATACTATGGATGTAGGTGAGGACTCAAGATGGAGGATTGTGGGTGTTGCCTCAGTTTCCCTTCTTCTTCTTCACCTACTCCATCTTCTGCAGTGCTGGGAGCACAAAGTTATTGGATAGAATTAGCCACAGTGCAGGTGTTGTGTGAACAGACAAATAATTAGTTATTGGTAGTAGAGTAATAACAACAGACGTTTTAGGAATGTGGTATCAAGTAATTGGTCACCTTACCTTGTATAAATTTGGACATTTTAAGCCTCTTATGGCTTTTGCTGGAGTGTTTTCCAAGAGTGCAGAGCCTGTGCCATTCCTGGCTCGAAACTTGTGATAAGAGAATAACAAACAACCTCTGGAGACCGAAAAGCAAAGCCCCTCTGCCTTGTCTGTGGCTCACACAAACCATCGGGGGTTGCAAAGCTCCAGCAGCCCCCAGGTGGGGGAAAAAACCCCACACCGGTGCACACACTCTTCCTTCATCTTTTACACACCCTGCCTGACCTCAGCACTGTCCAACGAGTGCGTCAGGGGCACGCAGAGGAACAGGGTCTGGCTGCAACACGTGAAGCTTCTTTGCTGGCAGCAGAATTCAGCTGGTGCAGATAAACCTTCCTGCACTGATATGAAAAAAACCAGATTACATCTGGCTGCTCTGTTTCCTAGTGCAGCAAAAAACTCTTGCAGTGGGATCTCTCCTTCCCTCCAGTCTATTCTCTGCCTCCATGCTTTACATGCTCCTCCTCCAATCCCTATAATTAATATTAAACGTTACAGTTTTGTCCTATTAACACAAATTGGCCTTTCCAGAGGCAGATTAAAGAGTTTCCACTGGGGATTTCTTCTCTCCTTTACAATTTGCCTTCTCTGATCAGTGCTGTCTATGTCTCTCACTAGCTCCTAAGGGGAAAGGAGTGGGAGGGAAACAGAAGACAAACACTTATTAAGAACTCCTTTGAAGAGCTGGAGATTGGGAATTAAACTGATTATTAACTCCCATCATTCCGACGAGGCAAGTTCCCCGTTTTTCCCTCCTTCTGCTCCTCCTCTGGGAATGGTAATTGGTAACCACACAAGTTGTGTGCTTAAAGTTTCACCTAAATCATTTACAGGGCAGCATAAACCAACAGACTCTCTCTTCATTTCTTTGGGGAAAGAAGGTTATTGTTGCTCAGTGATAAACACAGGCACATAAAACAGACATAGACATCTATCTTAACATAGACATGCAAGTGTGAGGTGTTGGCCATTCCCAATTGCAAGACCCTCCCAGTTTGGTGCTTGGAACAGGAAAGAAACACACGTGTTGGCCCTGAGGCAGCTCTAGTTCCCTTCCCATTTGGCTTCTCAGTGACATTTTAGTCCTGAATCCTTAAGGGACATGTAGGGACAGGCCTGACCTATCAGACATGTGTCACCTGCCCTCACCATCCCCAGGGCTGGCAGAAGTACCACACACAGACCCAGCCACCACAGCCAAACTTCTCCAAGCCCTCACTCTGACTCCTCATTAACACAAGTCCAAGAGAAGAAGGGGTGTTCAAAATCTTTGGGCACCTACAAATTTGGTAATCTGTCAAATACACTCTGCACCCACACCATTTGTGCCTTTCCCAGAGATTCTTCTTCCTTAGATTTCTCCTCCGTGGGACAGTCTGGCCAGCTGATGTCACTGAGGGCTTTGGACATGAAGTAAAACATCTTTGAGCCGGCCAAGCCAAGTGAAAAGGAGCACAGATTTTATCTGGCTTATTAAAGCATTTCATAAGTAAATGACTGTTTCTGGGGGATGGTAAATGGATAACTGAATTTAGTCACAGCAGCACCAAGAAAGCCTGGCCAGTGACAATTCACTGTGACAGCTCACTGTACTAATTAAGAAACAGTAGCATAATGAGATGTACAATCTATTAAATAAGATGCGTGTTTACAGTGAATAAGCTATTTATAATCAAGTTGCATTTATTTAGTGTACAGCAAGCCTCTTATAAAATCTGAATTAAATGCAGAACTACCTGTAGACGCTTGGCATTTACTTAAAATGTTTCAGGATGCAATAGCTTTTTCAGCAAAGAGAACTTAATCAGTCCCTGGAGCTTTCCCTTCCTGTGCTAGGACAAGGCAAGAGCTGCTGTATTGATTTCTAGCATCCAGCACTGCCACGTGAGCCACTTTATTGGGCCAACAAAGTGTTTAACAGACAAGGTCCCAGAGGTCCCAGGTCCCAGAGGTCCCAGGTTTTATCCAGGAGTAGAGGCACACCCTCTATGGATGTAATGTTAACTGGAATTCATTAGACAATAAATACATCACATCACCCAGTGCCAGGAGCAGAGCCCACGTGTCAGACTGCCCAAAGTCCATGGTGAAACCCCATTTCATTTCGTACCTTGTCCACTTTCTGTTGTGGCAGTTTCATACTGGACTTCTCCTCAGCCTTCCACCAAAACACTGCAGACTTTTTGAGGAAAAGATGGTGTTTTACCTGTGTTAAAAAAGCATCTTGTGTATAATTTATGTAGGCACTAACCTGCTCCCAGCGATTCTGAGTGAAGAGGGAGATCCAGAGGGCTGGGAGATGTCTCACCCTTCCCAGTGAGACCTGTCCAACTTCAGCCAAGCTGTGGGTCCTTGGAAAGCCTCAATTCCCATAAGTTTATAAAAGGTCTCAGAACTTTCTTGTCCCCTGAAGTTGGACAACTGCATGAGCACATCCTTGGGAGAGCAAAAGGCTACCCCAGATGTAATCGACACAGTCTTCAAGTTCTCATATCCAAGAGTTTGGAGCTTTTTGGAATGCTGAGACTTGTAAGAGACTTTTACAGGATTCCATGGGTGTTTGAGGTTTATGAGGAACATCAGCTAAATGAGAAGTGGCTCAGCTCCAGGATCTGGAGTCTATTTGATTGTGGGATAAAGATAATCACCCTGGCAGTTCACCTCTGGAAGGCCTGAAGTCATTCAAACCTCAATGTCAGTTCCTTATCCAAAGAGTTTCCCAGAGGAATTCAATAACTTGGACAGAGCTTCAATTCACAGACTTTAGAAAAGAAGTATTTTCTTGTTTAAAAGTCCAGGAACCATGGAGTTTTTCTAAAGAGATGGTTGTCACTTTTATGTGGGGAAAAAGAGATTTTGGAAGTTCTCTGATATTCCTGGGAATGAATATGAATATCCTCGAGGCAGGACGTGGCACAGCTCAGATTTAAAGGTACTTTCCCTGTGAGTCTCCAGAGAATAGCTTAGAGGTACAAAAATATATGTGTGTATATGTATATGTATATGTATATATGTAGTTTTATATATGTTATAATATTTCTTTGTGATTCCTTCACCAACAGTTCGGCCACCTCTCAAACACCAAGAGAAGTACATCAGACTAGCTCATGCCTGTGCAATAAAGCTCTCTAAAATTTATTTCAGTAACCAAGTTCTGGCTCTTTGATAGAGTTTTTCCACTTAAAATACTATGAGTACAAAGAGTGCAGTATCAGAAATATCTCCAGTGGTTTTTTCCACACAGGAGTCAGGTGATTGTCTCCAAAGTTCTGCCTAATATTGAATTAAACTGCTTCAAACCAAGGCCACTCCCTCCTTTTCTCTCCCTATCACAGCCCACAATGTCAAATAAAATTCTCTACCAGTTGAAGGGACTGCCTTTCCCATGGATAAGTCATCTGGGAGGAGAATGGAAGATTTATTTCCATGAGGAGAAGTCTCTCCTAGACCATGACAGCACGACACAAAGAATTAAAAAGCTGAGTTATATTTGCATTTCCACATGCAAGTAGAAATGTGCAGGGACAGGTTTTGGTGTCTGCTACATTCAGAAAAGGAGCCAAAGGCGAGCATGGCATCACAAGCTCCTCCAGTCGCCTTTGAAAGCTGCCCATTGCTTTGATTTACTGCTTTTTGTTTCCAGACAGCAGCTTCACAGACTTGGTAATCAGGCAGCAAATGCAAAGTGAGGCCAGTCTGGTCATAGGCATGGAGCTTTTATAGAGAGAGGATTGTGATTCCCATGTCTCAGCCACGTTGTTTCTCACCCCCGGTGTTTCCGTGTTTTCCCTGAAATCCAACAAAGCCTTTTCTCTCTGCACAGACTACATCAATCACTTCTGGTCAGTTCAATTGCCTCGGCAGAGAACTATTTTCATGGGGAGGGAAAGCTATAGAAGACAAAAATGCCACTGTGGTGCAACATCATGAACAGGATGAAGATTTTTTTCTCCGATTTGTCCAAAGGAAAAATGCATGGTAACACTTCTGGTTTTTACTACAAAGAATTGTATTAATGCTTGGGGGAAAGAAAAATCAGAGCTAGTGTACGTTTACAAAAAAAAAAAAAAAGAATAATCCGTTCTGTTTACACCCTGAGTGTTTTGCATTCATTCCTTTCAGTAGAGTCCACTGATGCTTGCAGGGATTTGCAAAAATGTTGGGCTTTGCCAGCACACAGCATGTAAAGGCAGCAACAGCAATGCTGCTAAAATTGCAGTCATCAGTGCTTTGGTTTCGTGTCAGCTGAACTGTAGACTCAGAATGCCTGGAAAGTCAACAGAACCCATCATGATTTTAATATTTTGAAGAGGGAAAAGAATCTTGATTCTGGCAGAAAAAAGCAATCTTGCAGTTAGAGCAAAAAGAATTATGATCTAAGATTCTCTAACATGCACCGATAAAAATACTCACTGGACAAGAGGAAGTTAATCTTTAGTATCTTAGGAAAATCAAGGAATTCCTTTCATTAATGGTGGCAGTCCTTTAGAGGAGGAGTTTTATCAAGTAATATAATCAAGCAGAGCTTGATCACAGAGGAGCATTCCCTCCATTCATATTTGGCAGAGGATAAGTCAGTGTTGAGAGCTGCCAAATTCCCTTTGCTGAGCCCAGTGAGTGGCCCATGCTAAACCCCTTCTCCAGCTGGTGAATCAGTTCTATCAGACAAAATGTTGGAATCAGAGCTCACTGAACAAACTTTGCAGCCCACCCTGGGGTGGCAGGGGGGGAATTTTGTCCAAGCCCTGTGTGAACACTGAGCTGAGGGAGGGCATGAAAGAGCCCTTGTACCTGTCACAGGGTTTAGCTCAGCAAGCAAAGAAAATACATAGCCCAAGGCACTAACAAGCAACGTGGCAAATGTGTTAAATTCTCTGTTCTCTGCCTTTCACCTGAGGCAGAGATACCGCACCTGAAGCAAGGATTTTAGGTGAGGTAAGCATCTCAGCTCACACAGCCCTGCTGAGAATTTCGAATGGCACCTTTCACCTCCCTCTAGGACTTTCAGAAGCAGTAATCAGTAAATCTAGTGCAGAGGTGTCCTTACTAACCCAGCCCTACAGCAGTGCTCTCCACCTGGAATGCAGGGGAAAAGCAAAATCCTTCTGTGAAGACCAAGCAAGAAACCCAGGCCAGTGATGCTCAGGGAAATTTCTGCAAGTCCACAGGGCCACAGTTTGAAACAATACAATAAAAGAAAGCTGGGTAATAAATCCTTTGCCTAATGACCTCTCAGAATCCCTGCTCAGGGATGGCTTTGGATGTCAATGAAACATCCACAGCTGCCACTCCCATGTGAGCAAAATCACGACCTTGGACAAATCAAGAGGACTGCGACACCAAAGGAAGAATCACATTCTACCAGAGGGAAGTCCCTGCTGATACTTGACACCTCAGCATCTCCGATGGGGGAAAAGCCCTTTATTTGCTAATGCAATGTGAATCCCAGCCTATCGTCAACATTTTCAGTAACAGATCCTGAGCAAGAGCAGCTCCACGCCTCTCCCTCAAAGCCAAAAGGCTTTGTTAGAATGGATGGAGGCTCAACCCCTTTGCAATGTTTAAAGGAGGAGGGATCCTATCAGGATTCTTTTTATCTTTTATATGTCTGGCATGCAATATTTCTATTGCCAAAAGCTTTGAAAAAAAGAAGCAGATTATTTCTTTCATTCCAGAAGATAAATTTTGCTGCTTGGTCCTGTGAGTGAGTTGGGGCATGTGAGAGGATTCTCCTGTATCTAAGCATTTGGACACTTCAGCACCACTGGTTGTTTCTCAATTTCCTTTCCAAATCTGTCCTTTGCAGTCAAACTTTTCCTCTAAAGGGCCCCACTTCTGGTGTTTCCCACATACACTCTACTGAATTCATGAGACAAGTGAAGCAATGAAACTGCTCAATGTAGTTATTTCCATTTATTCCCCACTTTATCCTCCTGTATATTTTTGGTTTGGGGCTTTTTTAAATTTTACTTTTGAGAGGTGTGGGGTTTTTGTGAGTGATTAGTGTTCTGCTTGTTTTTATTCCAAGACAACAGGAAAGAAGAGGGTAATGTGAATAGCTCTAGGTCTGCCCTACATCCTTCTATACCCCTGGTGCCTGCTCACATCAAAACCTGGTGCCTGCTCACAAAGAAAAGAAAAGAGAGTTTCTTTCATTTAAAAGCAAGATAAAGGGGAGAAACATTCAATTTCCCTCAGCACTTGAGGGCAGCTAAGGCAGGAGCCATGGGCTTCACAACACCAAAAGCTAAGAGAATATTTCATATGTTGTATGCTCAACACCCAACAAGTTCTAACAAGATTGGCTGCAAAAATAGCTTTGGCTTCTTTTCCAATCACACGGTAATGTAACCAAAAAAAGTTTTATTGGTCAAGATTTTTGAAAGAAATAATACTTCTGGATTTTTGGGAGTCGCCTGGTAATTGTTCTGTACAGGTCAGGAGCAATTAACCTAAATCCTGCAAGCTTCTACTGGGAGTGTAATTATATTTTGGGAGTGTAATTATATTTTAGGATTGCACTGTAATTCTAGCAGTGTGATTTTTGTAGGGCTCTGAGGTCCTTGCTGCTTTTTTACTGCAAGACAGTACATAAATTGTAACTATGACAAGCCTGTGACACTCAGCAAGGCTGTGTGATACACAGCTCAGGTGTCATTATGTGACGTATGAGACATGGAAATTTATTAATCACTCAGCACTCCTAGGGGGAAACAACCATCCATTCTGTTTTATTTCCTCTTCCTCAGGGCTTACTGCCTTAACCTGGACATGGGAGGACAAACCATTCAAATCATGCTGGGCTCAAGCAAGATCTTTGCTTGGCTTCCTGCAAACTTTTAGTGTGTCATGAATTTATCCCAGCCCAGGGCTCTCACTGCCCTTCCAAGAGTTTGTGATCACTGGCTGGATATCACCAGGCTCATGGAGCCCACGTTTCCAATGATGAGAAATCAGTTCCTTCTCTACTTGTCAAGAAATAAAGTGCCCAGGAGTGGGAAGGCCAAAGATAATCCATGGAAGTGCTCTGTCTGCAGGGGAAGTTGTAGGGCTGGACCTCAAATATAGTTACAGCTGTAATTTTGAACACATGTGGGGCAATAGGCTGTCAAACAGGGATATTTGTTGGGAATTTCAGTCCAAAATATCAATTACCTACACCACAAATCCCTCACCTCCATCCCTTGTAGCCTTCCAGTCTCAGGCTGCTGAATTTCCCATGCAAGACGCCAGTGGTTGTTTTCCAAAGAGCCAATGCATATCAAAAGAGAATTTATCAAACTTTTCATCAGCATTCAATTCTAAGAATATTTTTAGACTATGGATACTTCCAAAAGTAGTGGAAGATGGACCTTTACATTAATTCCAGTGAATTCTTTCATCTGTATTTTTTAAGTAAAGAATCTTTTCCTGCACTTTACAAATTAGAAATTATTGCAGAAATGCTTTATGGTGTTATTTTACCAGTAACTACTTTCTTAAAAAAAAAGAATCCCAGCTTCTCAAGTTTCTAAGAAAATTGTATTTACTTGAACAATCTTGCATAGAAATAGCTTACTTGACATGGAAATTAGCTGAATAGGAAATTACTTTATAGAACCTTCTGTAAAAATCTGTGAACTTAACTCTAATTTAAAATTTATTTTTCATTTGTTCAGTGTCAAAAAGGCAAGTAGTGCTGCTGTAGCAATTTGAGTCTCTGCCTTGGGAAGCACAGTCCAAGTTCTTGGGGCACTGTTTCCTCATTAGCCATTCTCCAAAGAACAAACTGACAATAATGGATTTAGTATTCCCAGGATAATGCTGCGTGTACTTTACTGCTGCACTGGCCACCTCTTCACCAAAAATCCTGTCATTTATCTGGGGAAGGAAGGCAGTGCACAGTCAGCTTGAAGGAGTTTATCACCATTATGAATTTAAGATCAGAATTTGAATTCTAAAAAGCAAGCAGAAGAAACTAAAATTATTCTACCTGCTATAAAATCCAGAGATGGAAAACAGAGCAGGAATGAAATCAACTGGCAGTTGTGAATGAACCTTCAGGTTAATTCCCAGCATGGTCACCTCCTTACAGAGTGATTTCCAAGGCCTTCTGTGTTCCCCTTGTCTTTAAGCAATTCTATCAACTATGAAAAACAAAATAAAGCCAGAGCCTACCAGGAAGAATAGTTTTCTTCACAGAGAAGAATTTCACATGCATTGTTCAAAGGGAAAGGATCAGGGAGGAAGCAGGAGAAACAAATATTCCCTGGCTTTTATCAGTATCAGTCCCCCCTTTCCAGAAGATGTCTCCAAGTTTTAGTTCAGTGCAGAAAAACAAATTAAAACCATTATCTTTGTGGTGTCTTATATTGAAGAGAATCCATCACTCACAGCCCAGAGAGAAGATGACAAAGAATCTTCCCAGACAATTTCACCTACAAGCGAGTTTTACAAGACTCATCTGCATTGAAACTGAAAACAAGAACAAGATGAACACACAGCAGGTAATTCTAATTTTAAGAGCCTTATTTGACATAATGATAAGTTATCTTCAACTCTGTAACTTGTACAAGTGCCACCAGAGAAAGACAAATGCCTTTCAAAACCATTTGGACTCTGCTTGAAAAGCAGCAGACCTGGCAAGTGAACATTTCCCGTAAAAAAACTAATCACTAACCACTGCAGAAAAACCAAGGAGAAAGCTAAAACCTGATCTAACAGGAAGCCAGGACATTCAGGGAGAGAAGTACCTGATGACAAGAGTGGCTTAAAGTAGCAGTGATAAAATTGACTTCCAACCATTATCCCATCTCCAGACCGATTTCCAGTTTATCTGCCCTTAACTTCTTGGAGACAGAAGAAAATTTAAATATCTGGCAGGGTACATAACAAATGTGGGAAACTTCACCACAGAGATCTAGAGATGAGAGAACATCAGGAAGCACAGAACACAGAAACTACAGAGGGGTGTCAGTGAGGCTGTTTCTGTAATCACCGGGGTTCAATCAGAGGATGTGAATTCCAAGAACCTGAAATCATCCTGACCAAGGCTTGACATGTTCAGTAGCACAGGACAGGACACTGTACCAAGGCAAGCAATTAAGAGTGAGATAGCCCAACACAGACAAAAATGTAAAGCAGAATATGTGGGTACCATTGGAGTCATCCTCATAAGATGTGCAAAGCTCATATCCCTTAAATTCACATTTATTTTGTTTTTACTCCCTGGTCTAATGGAGTACATTCAATGCCTAGACCTGCTCCAAAGCTCTGTTGCAACCTGTTTTTTTTCTCCATTTCTCCAAATGTCAAAGCAAATAATACTCCTGTTCCTATCCAGTAGGGAGAAATATTTGAATACCAGCAGAAGAGTCCTTGGGCTGCCTGATCACCATCACCACCAGGAGAGGTGACAGCAAAGCAGAATTCTCTCCCTGGGAAAAGCAGTTTTGAGACCCTTCAACAGTAACAGCCAAGAAGACTATCCTATACACACACAGATTTATCTGCTTTTTTGATCTTAAGCACAGCCCCCCCTGCTCCTGGCCCAAGGGAGTGGGGACAAGAGGAGACAAGCCCAGATACCTTTGGTATAAAGATCAAACTTGAAAGCAAGGGACACATGAGACATTCCTTTCTCCTACAGAGCCCATCTCCATTTCTAAGGGAAAAAGAAGGCTGACAGCCTCTACAATTAATCCACAGATGCCAAGAGATGATTCTGCTTCCTGCTCTTTGTACTGCTTCCCAGTAAAAAACCAAACAAATAAACAAACAAAACAAAACAAAAAAAACCCCAAACAGACAAAAAAACCCCAAAAAACAAACGAAAAAACAAACCCAGGGAAAGACCATTTCTTTTCTGCTGTGTGGGTCCTGTTAACTCTCTAGGTCTGGAGCTCCTCCTCTGGTCTGCCAGCCCACAGAGGGCTGGAAAAGCACAGTGACAGAGGCTCATCCATGTGGGGATAAATGTCAGGAGAGAAGGGACAGCGAGGAGCCAGCAAGCAGCAGGCAGGAAATGCTGCATGGAATCACGTCCCCAGGAATCTCCATGAGGTGAAATCAGAGCCTGTTATTAATCTATCCAGACACCAAGACCCAGGAGCTGGAGTAAATCCGATTAAATTCCCACTGTACCAGTGGCTAGAAGCCAAGCAGGGCTTTCTTTTCTTTTGAACGGTGACCCAAAGGATATTTCTGTCTGCTTCACTACATAAACACATTGCTTTAAAACAAAACAAAACAAACAAAAAACACAAGACCAACCAACCAAAAAAAAAAGCAGAAGATCAAAAACATCAGGTGATTTTAGTGTGGCAGTAAGGTGCTTTGAGATGCAACCCAAAGGGAGAAGAAAAACAGCTATTTCCTGGCCAGGAGGGGCTACAGTAGTGGTGGAAAAAAGCAGTCCTCCATCCCTCACCATGATAGGAAGAGCCCTTGAACAGATAAAAGACGGTTAAACAGGGGTTAAAAGCAAATCCTTGCCATGGGGAGTTTTGCAAAGCACAGGACAAGTAAACAAAAAAGAACTTAAAGAGTAAAAGAATAATAATCCCATTAGAGTGGGACAGTAGAGAAAAAAAAAAAAAAAAGAAAAGAAAAGAAAAAAGAAATCCTGGATTATTTAGGAGAGGTAAGTTTTTCAGTTGTCAGAAGTTGATGAGAAGCCGAGCAGAGTGACACTGGCAAAGTGACCAAGGAGCCCAATCCTCCCGCCCCGACCTCCGGCTCAGCACCCTGCGAGCACAGCTGGAGCTGTGATAAGAAACTACGGAATGCTCCTTACCTGCCCTGGCCTTGATGGCTCTGGTGTTTGCCAAAGCTCTTTGAAAAACCAAACAAAAAACCAAAAACCAAAAAAACCTAATTAAACAAAACAAGGCGAAAAAGAAAAAAAATTAAAATAAATCAAAGCTAAGCAACAAAAGAAACACTGCACAGAGATGTTCCTTAAAAGCCAACAGCAACATATATCAGCTGCCAGCCAAGCAGATCTTCCACGAGATGGAGATTTAAGGCACGTTTCCCTTGCCCTGTCAAGGGAGACGTTTTCAGAGACTTCTTAAAAAGACAGCAATTCGGGTTAAAAAAATTGAAATGAACCAAAACGTATCAGCGCTTTAGAGGTTAACGGCCTCTGCTGAACAACATGCTTTTATCCAACCACGTCCTAGAGTAGTTTTTTCAGCCCCGAGACCAATGAGCACAGCTAAGAGGAGGGCCTTGGGATGGTGGAGAGGCTGTGTTACCCCCTCCCCTCTGCCTTCCCTCTCTCCACCTCCCTTTTTTCCCTTCTTTTCTGTCTTTTT
>VWYI01003913.1:182325-254788 GCA_013399455.1 Anthoscopus minutus
GGCCCGAGCAGCGCCGCCGCGGGGGCGGCCCCGGCGGAGGAGGAGCGGAGCCGCCGCTGGCCGCGGTGCTGAGCCCAGCCGGGGCCGCTCCGCGCTCCCCGTCGCTTCTCCCCGAGCACAGCCCGGTTACTTTATTGGCCAACCCCACCGGCCCACCCCGCACGGAGTACAAAAAATAAAACAAACAAACAAACAAAAAAACCAAAACCCACAACAGCGAGAGCTGGAAAAATGTGCAACGTCAACGCGCTCGGAGTCTACGTGTGGGAGACGATCGTTTTCTTCAGGTAAGGCTCGGCTTTACGCGAGGAGCGCCGTGGCCAGCCCAGCTCGGGGCACAGCCCCTGCCCCGAGCTGCCCTTTGCCTCCCCTCGGGGCCCCGGGCTCGCTCTCGCNCCCCCCCTTCCCACCTCTCCGCCAGCACCCTGATGGCAAACCCGCACCCGCTGCGTCCGCCCCTGTCGCCAGCCTGATGTCCGGAGCGACATCCCGCTGAAGGGAGGTTCCGTGCGGGCAGCCCCGGCCCGAGCAGCGCCGCAGCGGCGGCGGCCCCGGCGGAGGAGGAGCGGAGCCGCCGCTGGCCGCGGTGCTGAGCCCAGCCGGGGCCGCTCCGCGCTCCCCGTCGCTTCTCCCCGAGCACAGCCCGGGTACTTTATTGGCCAACCCCACCGGCCCACCCCGCACGGAGTACAAAAAATAAAACAAACAAACAAACAAAAAAACCAAAACCCACAACAGCGAGAGCTGGAAAAATGTGCAACGTCAACGCGCTCGGAGTCTACGTGTGGGAGACGATCGTTTTCTTCAGGTAAGGCTCGGCTTTACGCGAGGAGCGCCGTGGCCAGCCCAGCTCGGGGCACAGCCCCTGCCCCGAGCTGCCCTTTGCCTCCCCTCGGGGCCCCGGGCTCGCTCTCGCACAGCCCCGGGCTCGGGACGTTCCTCCGGTTAATTAGCACCGCAATCTCGCTAACCGCAGTGCTGAAAACACCGACCCCGGCTGCTCGCAAAGTGACAGCTAGTGGCGGCTGGCAATGCTGCACTTGAATTTGCCCGGGTAAATATTCCCACCTCGCCCCCTCCCCATCCTCAGACTGCAGGTGAGTTCCGTGGGATGCTTTCGGTGCCTGCCTCTGAGGGCTCACGCTCTAGCCTGAGCTGGCTGTGTTTAAAATCACCGAAAACAAAGAATTATCTCCTTCCCTCCCAACTTTTTTTTTTTCTTTCTTTCTTTCCTGTTTTGAATATTCTTTCTTTGCAGAATCTAAATGAAAGCCAAAGGGGACGGGGGGAGGTGTTTCCAACTGTGCCTATTATCACCCAGCTGTGTTTTGACTGGGTTAGATGTGTTCAGTGTCTCCTTAAGGCTAAGACAGAAGGAACAGCTTTAGTCTTAAAGAATTGCTTCTTGTCCATCTATCCTTGCAGTGTTTTCATTAAATGGACAAAAAAATTGGACGATGGAAGCGTCTATATTTCAGTTGTCTGCTGCAGCAAGTGAGAGACACCAGATGTAGGCAATTGGAGAAAAAAACCCTGTTTCATGATCTGAACTTGCTCATCAGTCTCAGCCTTCAATTCAGTTGTGTGGCTGTTAATTTTGTGTTTTGCCAAAGTCTCATCTTGTAGCTTAATGTGAAAACACAGACTTAATTTGCATAAAATCACTGATATAATAGTTATTATTCTATGAATCACAGTAGCAGACCTGCCAAAACTGGCCAGACTTTGAACTAGCATTTTCTTTCCTTTTGAACACAGAAGTCTTTCTATGTATAAAAAATTGAATATTCCCACTTTTTCCTATAATTCCATAGCAATACAGAGACAGGAAGATTTCTCATGAACTCAAAGCTGTAATTGTTTATGTTAGGTAAAACAAGAGTTCTAGAAATAACTGAAATCACCAATCTCTGAGAAGCAGTGCCCAGCCACCAACACTTCAGAGCCATCCTTTTTCGTCTTAGTCACAAATGTTTTGCAGCCCTGCAGACACAGTGGGAAGGGCTGACAGGGATGTGCAATAAACTCTTAGTTCAACAGTGGGGAAGTACTGGGTTAAAAAAACCAAACAAACAAAGCAAACAGGACTAAACAACACAAACACCAGTAAGCAGAAGGAAAGTCACATAACTGAACAAGAAGTGTATTTCCTAGCTGGCATTTGCTGTGTCCCTGGTACTGAAGCCTCTGCCCAGGTCTCCTCTGAAGTGTCAGAACAGAGAAATGGATGCACACTGGTCCTGCAGATCCTGCTCACACTTGCACACGTGTGAGCACTGACAGGTTCTCAGCACATCAATCAGTCATGGGCACTCAAACCCCTGGCAAACCAGTCACTTCAGATTCTAATGCAAAGGTTCGTCATGTTACAAATTATATACAGACGTACGTGATATTACATCATATTGCATCCAAAAGGCATTTTTGGAACTCTGATTTCCCCAAAATCAACATTTAAGAATACTTGAAAATGCTTTAATTCAATTACAGGGAAAAGATGAAATCAAATTGGTTTATATAACTGCAATCGTTTTATAAATACATGAAAAAAAAAAACCCAAACAAAAACCCAATCAGTAATTCCTGCTCAGAACTGACTCTATGCAATGTTTTCTTTTTTTCTCTCCTGCTTTCTGTTATGTGTTCAATTTATTAAAGGCCAAAAAATCTACCAGCCTTTCTAGTCCAGGAATAGCTTAGCTATTTCAGTTTCAGTAAGACAAGTTTATTAATTAACAGTCATTCATAAATTCAGTGTATCAATTACTCCTGCACTCAGTCATACATGATGTTTAACAAACCCAAAGCTGATAATCCAATAATCAATTAAAGAAGTATGCATTGCTTTAAATTACAAAGCGTACCATGCTTTATTGTCAGCCTGTCAAAAATATTTTGGATATATATTCTGATATCCGGAAAGAGAATCCATTATATGTTGGCACATATACCACACAAATATTGAAGAAAAAAAAATAAAAAGAAGAAGAAAAGGACAAAAATCTAATGTTCCAAGGAAAATTGTATACAGCCAATAAGGGAAAATAAGCTAATATAGAAAATAAGGCTAGATTTGTTTCTTAACAAAAATGTCTTCCACCAGCCTTTTAAAAAACAAGACCCCGTGGGAAAGAGTAACAGCTGGTGTGTGAATGCAAACATTATGGTATTGCCAATATAATATTTGTTTCTGTTCCAGTTGAGGTGTTTTAGAAGGAAATTGTGATATGTGGCTTATTCTGACATTCCTTTCTTTATAGAGGAGCGCTTCCCATGCTGCTACTGCCTCCTCAGACTGCAGTCACCTAGCTGTGACTCAGGCTTTTACTGGGAACCTGGGCAGGGATGGGAGCTGGGTTGGGATGGGAGATGAAGACAGCTTGTTTGATCAAGCTTTCCTTACAGGTATCTAGGTAAAGCAAAGTGCTAGCTCTTTAAAATAAATTGGGCAGTTTGGAGCAATATTAGACACGGGGATTTCCAGATGTCCTGCTTATATCTGTGGAGACATTTACAATCAATCATTCTCCCAAAGTCTAACTACACAACCTGAATGTTCATCTGTGAATTATCTCATGCAGAACAAAATGCTCCCTCATCCTGTGATGGTCTTGCCTGGACTTTCTGTGGTTCCATTAAAGTTTAATAGCTGTAATGGTCCAGAAACACCACGGCATAAGCTGGAGGTAGGAATGCACCTTGTCAAATTAGGAGAGAAAAGGTGCCCTAGAACCTTACCAAATGGACACTGTCCTGTGAGGCTTTGAAAACCTCTGGGCCTGATTTTGGTCCTAATATCAGGAATCAGCAGCACAGCTTTTGTGACTCAAGATCAGGGCTGGCCCCTTCTGAGCAACAGTCTGTCAGCTAGCCGGAGTGGTTCAAGGCAAATGCTCCAAGTCTCAGGCTGAAAGTTGCTGCCAGCCTCAACCCCTATTGGATTGCTCCAACTGGTGTGTTTATATTCCCTCCTGTCAGTAACAGAGCTCTTCTTTGTCCGTTTTTAAAACAACAAGAAGGTGCCACTGTGAACGTGAAGTCTCAACTTTGTGGAGAGGGGAAAAAAAAAGCCATGAACAAACCTTCTCCTAAAACAGTCTTGGCAGGTAAAGGGGGTGATTGGAGAGCTGCTGGTTTCACCACAAGAGGAAAGGCAGGGGAAGGATGAGAAGAATAACCTGCACCTTATCTCTAAGGCTCCTGCTGTAGCTCTGCAGGGAGAGGTAACATTACAGATTGAGGCATAACCAGAGGCTTCCAGAGCCACAAGATAAACGAGGTAGCAGATAGTCTCAATCCTCACAGAATGTTTTCCCCGTGCTAACTAAAATCTACTAGAAGTTGTGCCTTATGGCCTGTTTTGCCTCTGCAGAGACCTTCATCTCCATGAAATAAAAATGATTTAGCAAAGTCTTGGACCAGATGGTTCTAAGGATACTCTTTAGCTGCTTTGGTCTGCAACCTTTAATAACCCCATTAGAGACCCTGCTAAAAGGGTTACAGAGCCAAGGTTTGGAAATGTGACGATGTAGACAATTCTAGAAACCCTTATAAATCATTCCATAAAGAAAGATTAATTTGGTGTCTTTGCAGTAAAAGCACAAAATATCTGGGACCCTGCCATCTGCAGGAACTTTGATCCATCCATCCTGACTCTTGCATTTAAGACAAATCAATGTAAACTACACAAAACATTTTCTAACAGCCTAGTCTTAACCTTCTTCTTAGCCAAACTGCTGCCTTAAACAACTCCAGACTCGCTGTGTGGATGGCTCAGAGCAAAAGACTGGCTCCACAATGTCTATGAAAAAAACCCATTCTTTTCTCTTTAATGTTAGGTTGGGTACAAAGAGTAGGAAAACCCTAAATAACCAACTTGCTTATCAAAACCATTACAATGGATATTGCAGTTTCTCACATGGACTAATAAAATACCCTTGGTCTCTGAGGCACTGGTGCTGTGCAGATTTTAGGTAATGTAGAGTGGATGTCCACCTTGGCTTGCTCTGGACATTACCCCAGGCTGCAGCAAGTCCCACTGGCAGAACAAAGATTTACTGTTCAAATACCTGAGAGGAGCTGCTTCTGAAAAGAGACTGAAGTGTGGAGGGAATGGTCAGACCCTGCCCTTACATGCAAAGGCACTACACAGACTTCCATCAAAAACAAGAATTTAGGCATGGGAATTCTTATTCTCCTTCTCCCATAAGAGGTGTTGGAGACCCTTAGGTATGAAGCAAATCAGCAGAGCTCTGACTCTGAGTGTCCCAGATTTAACAGCACAGGAGAAGGCTCAGGAAGTTCACTCTGCTGCTGAACAAGTGATTCCAGCCAGAAAGAAAAGCTCTTGTAAGCAACAGCACAGGGCAGCTCTCCCTGGTCCTGGGCAAACACATCCCTTGTGAGCTTAGGAAATTCATCTCACCAAACCCTCATGAGCTGACCTGGATAGAAAAGGATCCCAACATCTGAATTAAGAAGTTAATCAATGTTCAGAATTAAATTACTTTATTATCCCAGCACTGAGCAGTAATCATTCATCTGCAATAGGAAACCAGCAGACAGGCTCATTTCATCTCAGCATGCAGGTTGAAAGGACTCTCCAAATTCCAGTGTCAAGAACAAGATGTCAGACCACCTAATGGATATAATTGCTATTTAGGTACTGATGAAAGACAAGGGTCTATAAAAAAATAAATCATACTTTAAAAATCTCATAAACTCACAACATTTAATTATGTCAAATCACATCACCTATTCTCACTTGCTTATTTTCTCTAACCTGGAGCTTTTCTGACATCCCAAAGTGATCGGTGTAAAGACAACAGATAGGCTGTTTACAAATGATGGCTTCCATCTGTTTTACTTGCCTGTATCAGTTCTCAGAGTTGTGGCACATTAAATCAGGGTTTCACTATTTCCAGTAAATTACCCTTTTGCTCTCATTACCTGGCATTTATCTATTTATCTACTGACCTTTATCTATCAGCAAGAGCACAAATCATTGGGTTTTTTATGAACTATGGTTACACATGTACACCTCACATATTCCAAGAGAAAGGATTAATCATAAGCTTTCAAAAGCTAAAAATGTCATTGCAGCACATCCTATCCTCCCCACCACAGTTTGATTCCATTTTTATGGACAAAAAAAGTAATTCCAATAACTTTTGATAACTTTAGTGTGGAAAAAAAAAATCCAACAAAATGACAAAAACCAAACCATCAACATACTAAAATCCAAAATCATCTTGGGATACATGAAGCAAAAAGGAAGGAGTGAGAGAAGCAGGAATTCCTCCTGCAAGGCACTGGAAGGATCAGCAGCAGCCCTGTCCAGAAAACTCAACACCAGGCTGTCTGGCTCCTGACTTCCAGACCTACTTGCACAGATCAGGAAAAAGCAACTTTTGCATTGCACCCAGCATAATAAACTATTGCAAATTCAACAGGTCAATATCCTTTAAAGAGACAAAAATATTTACCAGTTTCTTTTCTCTCACCCTTCCCCCTAAGTATCCAAGCAAATCATATTTGTGCATACGAAGGCAGACAGAAGAGAAACCATTTCCCTCCAGAGGAGGTGGCTTGTGCTGGGATTTCTTAGCTAAAATTGGTGCAAAATGCCACAATTCCCTTCCCCTCTGGGGAAAGTGCTGATACAGCCCAGCTGATCTGGTGCTATCGATCACACGCACACCTTAAATCTCTGAAGCTTCAAGAGACTAATGCACAAAAACCGAAAAAAATCCAGAAATACAACATTTGTCCTCCCCTCAACAAGGCCAAAGCCCGGAGGGGGCGTGCAGAGAACAGAAATAGATGGAGGCAGATGCACCCAGTTTTCCCAGGAGCTGAGTTTTTTTCCATTGTGCAGACAATTAATTAGTCCATCCATACAATGCACCACAGTCAGCTGCTGATTTGGGGACTGCACCACATCTGCCTGGTACCTGGGCACGTGTAAATACATCCCTGCTGGGTGCTCTTCTCAACAAGAAGAGCAGGAGAAATCTTCATTTACCAAGCCCCACACAATTTAGACTTTGAGAGGGAGGGCAAAAAAAAAACCACTTCAGCGGCCCTGCTTTCCTTTTGATCTCTCCCTTTTCACTCTTCCATTGAGGCTCACATCCTGCTAGGAAAAAAAAAAAATACAAAACACCCAAGTGCATTAGCAGCAAGCCAGAAACCCTCAGTGTTTATCAGTGCCTCCTCGGGGTGGGTGAAGAGGGAACAGAGCACCAGGGGGCTGCCAAGCCCAGGAGTGTCGCATGGCTGGAACAGCCGGGCTTGCAGTGCCATCAATCATCCCCGGGCTGCCGGCAGCAGCTCCCCTCTCCCAGAATGCAAATCCCGTCCCCCAGCCCCGGAGCAAACACACAAATCAATTCAACAGCAGCACCCCCGGACCAGGCAGGTCTCACCACTAGAACGCAGCTGAGCCAGGAATCCTGCAGGAAATCCAAACAAAATCATGGCTTGCTCACCTTTCCTTGATTTCTTCCAGTTTTGCTTTTATTATTTTATTTCGGCTGATTCCAGTAAAAAATGCATTGTATAAAGGCTCAAGCACAGACCCTTTTTCATGGAGGAGTTATAAAACCTGAAAGCTTCCAAGGGCCAGCTGTTACCAGCACCCTTTTAAAAAGCTTTAACTCCAAATGTCCCTTTGGGTGCCAGCAGTGCCTGTGCAATGTTGGTTCTGTCCCCCATTACAGCAGGTATTTTGACCACAGGTGAGGTGTGGAGAACCTCTGGCTTCCTGGGTGAGGGAACCTTTCCTCATAAGAATATAAGACAGGATGTGGACAAAAATGTGGCTTTCTGAGGGGTATGTTCACAATCCTGTCTATGTTTGCTCCCAGTGCTTTCACCTTCTGGAAACACTGCTGACCAGGACGATAGGTGCTGGCACATACACACAGAGCACAGAATTCTTTCCTGCATCAGGTCTCCCAGGAGCTCATTTACAGCCCAAAATGTGTGTATCCCACCTCTCCTGCCACCCCATGGGCCTGGGAATCCATCACACCCTGACACAGAGCCGTGGACTTTGAAATCATCTCCCAGCAGTGTGGATGACAAAGCAGCAGCCTCATCAAACACAACTTGTTCTCCCTGCACCAGGGCTGAAAAGATGGAGTTTGGTGTCCTCAGTTTCCTGACAGAACAAAGTTAGAGGGCACCTGGAGTGAAGAGGAGAAAATCCCTCCTGGGCAGGGGACCCAGGGCTTGGCAATTCATTCCAGAAGCTACATTTCATTATTGCTCATGAGTAAACTGATGAATTGCACCAGGAATCACAAATGGCACAGAGGGAACATTCAAGTCTAGCAGGGTATTTGTGCTGCATGACAATGATCAATTCTGCCAGAAAACATCAACAGGAGCGCTCTCATTGCACAACTCAGTCTACACAGCACAAAATCCATCAGAGAGCCCCAGTTTTACCACAGGACTCAGAGTTTTGTAGGTAGGTTACACAGGTTAGCTCAGGAGACCTCTTCAAAGGATCTGTAGCAAAAAGTTCCATTTCAGAAAATAAAATCCACCATCACTTTGCACTACATGTCATATCTCTTAAAAAGAATTCTATTCATACCACTTCTGATTTAGCAAAAAAAAGTTACAATATCCTCACCCGATCTTAACAAGCAGCATAAATCCTTAAACTAAAACTAATTTTTAAAGAGCTGCTGTAGTGAGCTATTTGAGCTGATGAGAACGTGCCTGACTGCAGAGCTATAGATAGAAGAGCAGCCACGATTTCTGGTAATTCTCTGACACTTGTCTGGTCTGTGATCCAAACCCTCTGACGTCAATTGAGGTTCCCATTGCAGCTCTCCATCCAAACACCAAATCAGGAGCACATCAGCAAAGAGAATATTCTTTCCTAGATTATGAAGTTTCATCTTGTTAAGACATTTTCCCCCTTTATTTACTGCCTTCAGGAGGGCTGTTTATGCATTACTTTGAATATTTGACTAGCCCTCCTGACTTTAAAAGGAATATTCTGTGTGTGTGTGTGTGAAGCTACAGACACATGCTTTTGTCTTTGCAAAGATGTTTTCCCCTTTGTTTTTCAACAAAAAAAAAAAGCAATTCTAACTTTTTTTTTGTAAGCCTCTCAGTATAGGCACAGGTAAAAGCCAATGCTGGTGTTTGCTGGATTTATCTCACAACTGGTTAAATCCTGAGCTTTGACTTGTGCTTTTCTTTGTTTGAACTGTTTTCAAACCTGCCTCAGAGGCTTAGGATCATACATCTCCAGAAAGTCACTGCTTGGGCTCCAAGAGCTGTAGATGCTTCTGGAAGAGGGAACAGTTGAGAAACTCACTAGAGATAATGCCTGTGGCTCAAAAATTAATTTAACAAACACTTTTTAGTATGGGATAAGCAAGAGTGACCACACAACAACAATCCTCATGAGAAGCAGAGACCCAGCACAAAACTGAGCATTATTCCCATACAACTTATTGGTCTCCTTGTGCTATTCCCAACTATATAAAACATGCAGATTTCTCCTCCCCCCAGCCAATTGTCTAGTCATTTATTATTTTCTTACTGCTCCGTCCAGGCAGTGTCAGCAAATGTTCCAAGTGCTGGTGTCTTTCCATAGAGTTAATCAGTGTAATTGGGATGGTTTATAGTTCTGGACAGAGTGTTTTGCCATATGGCATAGGAGCCATGGGCTGCAGGAACGTGGCAGCAGAGCACAGAGACACCAGAATGCTGCAGTCTGAAGAGATTTTTTTCTCACTCCAGTAAAGTTGTTACAGCTTTCCCTGGATGGGAATGATCACAGAGGGTTAATTCCCTGAGGTTCCTGAGAAAATGCCTCCCAGCCCCTCTCCTCCTGTACAGCCACAGGAACCAGTGACAACATGGATTGTGCAGGACCTTTGAGAGTGTTTTGGGCTCCTTTGGGTTAAAACTTTAACTGATTACATCCTGTGACTACTGCAATGCAGTTACTTCTGGTGCAAGAGCTAGAACTGGTTTAAAGAGCTCACAGCACAGAGCACAGCCATCCAGGACAGAAACATTTAACAAGCCTACTCTTTCTTTCCTGTCCCCATCCTCCTGCCATTAATGGAGACAAATAATAGCCCATTGCCCATTTCTTTCTCAGAGTGAAAGCTTTCCACAGGTTCTCAATTTCTGTATTTCTCCAGTCTCACTGTACCCATCTATTTTCCTATCCTGTTCCCATATTCAGGCCTGCTCTCTGCCTCTCCTGCATAAACACTCAGCTGAATTAAGAAAATGTCCAAATTCCTTTCCCATCTGTGAGAATTAACTTTAAAATTCACCCCTGAGTACACCCCACACGCCAGGGGCTGTAACACGCCGGCAGCTGAGCACGACCGAGGGACTGAGATCACTGCTGTGCAACCAGCACATCTGTAGCACTCACTGCTCCTTCTACTCAGCACCAGCATAGGCCAAAAATTCAGTATTGGGGCTCTCCCACTCACCCCCACTATTCCATCTCCTTTCCACTTCTAATGCTTCAGGCCAGAAATTCAGACAAGGTGGTGGAGAAAAACAGGCAGGCAATGAGTTTCATCCTATTTAATTGAATTGCATATCAATATTGATTGTGCTATTAATTTTGATAGTAAATCTAATCATTAAAATAAAAAGTCTGCTTGCAGTCTCTGCCAAGCCTTCCCAGCAAGAGTCTGGCAGCATTCCCCTCCAGATAACATGTGCAGTCAGAAATAAATGTCTGGGTACAGAGTTTAGGGCTGCCCCTTTTTCTTTTTGCCAGGACAATCTGTCCTTCCTCCTGCAGAGGAGAAGAGAGAGACAGGCAGCCCCAGCATCATCTGAATCCAGGCTGAGCTCTGCTGAGCTCCAGGACCTGCTCAGGGGCCTCTGTGCCCAGGAGAGAGCTCAGCAAGAGGAAGAGAGTTACCCTGGGCTGCACTTGTTAATCATGGGCAGCACGATGCCTTTCTGTGCCCAGCTATCTGATGTTCTCTCTGCACCTCTCAGAGCCTGCTGGAGTCAATAAAACCAAGCTGATGAATTCTCCTGCATCCCCAAGCCCCAGCACAGCCCTAGCCTGGCTTTGAAGGCAGTGGGGGAAGCAGTTGTTGTGCACACCCCAGCCTGCCTCAGACCTGATGGACATTTCCCTCCCCTGGGGTACCTACTGAAAGAACACATCACATTTGAAGGACAAATGTGTGAGGCAGCTCTCCTGAACTTTATTCCCAACACATCCCTGCCAAGGTTTCTGGCTTGCTGTGTTTCAAAATTAAAATTGAAAACCCCCACACGAATCACTTCAGAAACCTTTGCTGAGCAGCACAAACCCAGGGTAGGGGTGAGGAGCCTTCCACCTCCCCAGCCTGCAGAGACCCCACCTCCCTGGAACCACTGATGTGGCACCACTTCATCTCCACAGGGACCTGAGCCTTCCACACTTTGCAGAGATAGCTCCTCTGCAAACACCTGCTTTGCAACAGTTTGTTTCTGCTGCCAGACATAGTTATTTTGCACTCAGAGTTAATGATTAAAAATTAAATTATTTGACAAGGGGATAGAGGCCCTGTGGTAATTAAATTCCTTCATCATTCCACTTTGAAAAGTAAAAAAATAAATAAGAAAGAAAAATATATTTCTCTGTATCAGCATTAGGCCAGAACAGGGCATTTTGTGATGTTTGACTTAATTAGATGGACAACCATGGCCACAGCCAAAAAAAAAAAAAGTATGAAAATATTGCTCAAGGATCATGCAAATGTGAGGAGGAAGAGAAGGAAACAGCCAACTGGGGAGCCAGGAATCAAATGAACAGACACATCCAGACTGCAGAAGAGCCACTTTCTAAACCAAATAATGCTTTATAAGAGTATATCATCTGTTTAGCTGAAACAAAATGATGCAGACGGAGTAAATGCTGCCTGTATAGGCTGGGAAAAGCCAGCAATAGGTGTCCTGCAAAGTTTGGCTGCTCTAAGGGATGCAATCCTGAGCTGCTGGGCTGCTCATCTCCAGCACTTTCACATCCTGCTCGTGGGCTGGACCTCCCGGGGGCTCACTGGTGTCTGCTTACATGCCAGCATTAATATCACAAAAGATTATGCTAGTTCATCGACCCTTTGAAGAGATCCTTCCCATTGTAGCTGCTGTGATGATTGCCTGATGGCACTTTCTCAGCCAGATCCACTAGGGATTACAGCAGCATAAATAAGATAAGCCTCTGTCTGACTGCCATTAAAATGCACCGAGATGCTCGGCTCAGACAACTCTTACACCAATGCAAACTCCATCCTCGGTGGGTTTGTTGCAGCCTTTGCCTCCCTTTGTTTATTCAAAGAATAAATCTTCTGAGCAGCACAACAACCCACACTAAATTTCCAATTCTCTTCCATTGCCAATAATTTTCAAATCACTCGGCAATTTCCCTCTCCTCGTCTCTGCTGAGCCAGGAGACGAACAGTCCTGTGGGACTTCCAAGGGTGTTCTGGAAGGACTGAGGGATGGAGAAAGTCCCAGAAAGCTCCCAAGGTACCACATAAAGCACTAGTCCAGACAGACCTGGAAGACAGAGGAAGCTGGCAGAATTTTTGGGTGCTGTCTGAGCTAAGCTCCTATTGCAAACTCAGGTGTCACAACCAAAGTGAAGATTTTGAGGCTCTGTTAGACAGAATCCATCCCCCCAAAGCAGTGGGGTGGATCAACCTCTCTGTAGCTCCCAGTGGTGTTTTCTGGCATTATTTCTTAGAGGGTACTCTCAGCTGCCTGCCTCTATAAAGCTTTGCTGCTCCCTATGCACTGCTTTCTTGGCTTTTCTTATTAAATCCAGGGGGAATCTAGTTTTAAAGAATCACCTAGTAATCAAACAGAAACTGGAGGGAACTCAGAGCTCACCATTCCCAGGTCAACACCACACAGCAGCCAGACAGATTTTAAAACAAGCATCAAGACACTGAATCCCTGTGTGATATCCCCCAAGGTGCTCCCCGGGACTGGCCACAGGGATGGGCATGAAGCTGCAAAAAGCAGCAGGGCTGTGAAAGGACAGTCCTCTCCCAGAGGTTTCTGAGCTTCAGTTATCCAAATATTTATTTCCATGCAGGAAGTGAGCCCATGAAATTAATTTATTTGCAACTTTGATGCAGAAAGGATCAGAAAATGGCACCCAAGAAATACAGATTCACTCATTGGAAGTGGGGTGATTATATTGAGTAGAAGCTTTCACATTGAATATACGGGAAACATGGGCACTGATTTCTGTGCTTTTCCACCTCATTTTTTAAAACAAATGCCAGGGGAATTGCAGTTTCTAATTATCTTTTTCCACTTAAAGATTATTAGATGCTTATTAGGTTTGTATTGCCTTTCCCCTACCACACACATTTTCCATTTCCATATACTTCATCCAGCCTACAGTTAATGAGAAGAAATCAGTGTATTGCACTGTCTGGCATCTTGCTGAAGTGGCAAAGTCTTTGGTTACCAAGTCATTTGCTGCTTAATTGAAATCTTTTCTCTGGACTCATTGCCATGCAGACACTCCATTGGAATGCAGTAGTCAAGCCCAGTATTGATTGTCCCCCCACTCCCAGCTTTCTTCTGTGTTTGCAAATCAATTGCACCCTGTTGCCTTCCTTCTAAACACAAATTAAATTAGAAACCATCACCCATTCCACAGCCCCATTTACCCCTGAAACACTTTGGTTCTCCTTTGTGTATTTTCTTGGGGCAGAGATGGGGACAAGACAAGAGCAAGATCCACACTTTGTCAGGTCACTATGGAGAAAGAAGTGCAGCAGCCTGTTCAGATATGGTCCAGTGTGGGAGTGGACTGGGAGTACACAAAGGAGTGAATAAAATCCTGGTTTTAGGCTCTTACTGGAAGTGATCTGGAATTAATCTTCCCTCTTCACTGCAAATTAAACTATTTTTAACAGTTAAAAATCTAGCAGAGAACTCTTTTGCAACTTGCAAAAGGAGCCAGGCTGCAGTTGTGAGTTTGCAGGATTGAAAACCAAGGCTTGGCAAGCCATTGTTGCTGACACCAGAAAAGAAAGTCAATGCAATGCAGGTTACCAGATCCCTGATTTTGAAATTATGCACCAAACACTGTTGAATCTCACCTGAGTTTTTGAAGTTCTGAGGAATGAAATGGTTCAAAATGCTCTTATCAAGGCTTTGTCAAGACAACATGTCTCCTTGGGCTTTCAGCTCATACTTGCACTGGAAGATGTAGTCTTTTGGGGTGGGATCGCATTAACACCATGCATAGTTACAGTCCAAAATTCTTCCCAAAAGATCTTGTGTCAGTACTTAGCACTACTACTGCAGGTTTGACTGCTGCAGAACTTCCCAAGGTGAAGCCCTCATGCTGTTAGAGGACTCTGGTGTCATTTGTGAGGACATGGGTACCCAAATAGCTTGTGCCTGTTGTAAACTTTTTTAGACCTCCCAGCTGCTCTGTCAGGGGCTCCTCACAGCTCCCACACAGCCTTTGTACTTCAAAAATTCAGGAGTTTTGCAGAGTGTGAAGCAAGGGCCTCAATTCCTCCAGAGCAGCTGCCTTTGGCTCATTGTACATTTGCATTGCCATGCTGCCTGCAGGCTTTACCCAGCACCAGGCACCTGAACCCACAGGCTCACCCCAAGCACATTGCATAGGTGATCTGGGAGATTTTTGGATAGTCTAGGCAATTTTAGTCTACACTCTGCAGCCTGGAAACAGACTGGTGTTCAAGTAGAAACCAGAGGGAGGGCTCCTGTCTGGGAAGTCAAACCTTCCTGCAAAGCTGAGGATGAGCACCTAATATCAAGGGTCACTTGCTCCTGTGTAGATGGCAACAAGACTTCCTGAGCCCAAATCATCACCCTGCAGATCTTGCAGACTCCCATCGAGTCAGAAGGTACATTGCTACCCACAGGTTTTTCTCTTCTACAGATAAATTTGTGATTTCACTCTTCCTGCCCTGGTCCCGGAAAGACTCCATTTCCTTTCATCTTCAACCCAACATGAGTAAAATTTCAGGCTCACACTCCAGACACTCCAGTTCTGTGTTGAACTCAGACCCTGCACTGCAGTACCAATAGCAGAGGCTGAGCTGATCAGCCAGACCACCCCTCTCCCCTACAGCCCCAAAGGCTCTGCACGAGCTGTGCCATCACAAGATGCTCATTTATACCTCAAACTCCAGATGTCTCTGATCCTACCTGCCTTTTGGAAAACCATACTGTCAGAGTACTGAATGTGCTCCTTGCTATTTGCCCTGTAATTAAGCAGTAATTGCTGCCCAAGGCTAATCCCAGAGTGTATTTTACCTGTGGAGCTCAGCGCCAGAGTTCACATTTGTAATTTAGTGGCACACCAAGGAGCTATACCTAAACTTACAAAAGGATTTTCACTGCTCATCATCTCTCTTCTACTTTGGTGGCAGCTGGGCTTCTGTATTTGGAGATGTTTGGGCTGGGCAAACAAATTAGCTGAGACCAGCCTCATTAGGAATTCACATGGGTACCCATCCTGCCTCAGCAGGAATAAGATGCTGACTGCTCTGTTTCTGGACCCCAAGCCCTTCCCAGCAGGGGATACACACTGAAACCTTTATTTTTACTTGCACAGCCTGGCAGCCTCCAAGGAAGCTGAAGCAGCAGCTCGATCTGCCCCCAAACCCATGTCTCCTTCCGATTTCTTGGATAAGTTGATGGGGCGAACTTCAGGATACGATGCCAGGATCAGACCAAATTTTAAAGGTATGAAAAAAACCCAGCTTTTTTTTTTTTTTTTTTCCACTTGGGACTGAAAACTGCATGCAATCATCATTAATATCTTCCTAATGCAATATGAAATATGAATATTTATGTTCTTATGAAGTATGTATTATAACAATGTTTGGCACATGTATCCCTGTGGGTGTCTGGAAAGACATCAACAAATGTCTGCTCAGAGTGGAAACAACATTGTAGGAACTTCACATATTGTAAACACAGGGCCCCTCAATCCCTGCTTCAATATAGGGATCAAGGATCCAGTCAAACCAAGCAGTGACTGGAGGGAGATGAGCATCTTTAGAGATTAAGATACAATCCCCAACTTGCCTTTCCCCTGAAGTCACTGCCCACAGCACCTGCAAAGGGCAGGCAGTGGTTCCCCCTTACAGCCACTGCAGCCTCTCCCATCAGCTCCAAAGAATTTCCCCAAGATGCCAGGGGCAGCCTGAGCCCATCCCTGTCCCCCATAGTAAAGGGGCTCTTAAGCCTGACACTGCTCTGGTTTTCCCACACAGTTTTCCAGTCTACCCCATATTCCATGGCAGCCAAGCAGCACTGAATCAGGCCCTGACAGAGGCAACAAAACCCCTTTTCTCTTCAAAACACCTCTTCTGGCAAGTGAAGTGTGGGTTTTTTGGATGGCTTTTTCAGCCTGGGTTAATGGAAGATGTCCCTGCACATGGCAGAGAGGATGGAAGTAGAGGATCTTTCAGGACCCTTCCAGTTCAAACCATTCTATGATTTTTTGTTTTCTCTTTTCACTGAGCTCACTTTCCCAAGGCTCTTTGGCCCCAAATCACACCCAGAGATAAAGCAGGACCTGCCTCTCTCAGCCTCTGCCCAGCCATCTCTAAAGTTCTTTTTGTTCACTCCTTTTGTTTGCTGCAACCAGTTCCTTCTCCCCTGGAGCCACTGGCAGGGCTGACAGGGCTCCCAGGATCCATTAATCACTGGTGACAGCACCTGGCACCCAGCTTGGAACAATAAACTCTGAGCTGGGCTTTTACACCTAAAGAAAGGTGGGAACCCTGTATCCCAGTAACCAGACAGGGTTGGTTAGGAGGACATTGCTGTTCTTACCCAAATCACAAGGAGTTAAAATACAAACCTGTAAACCTGCCTACCTCTAAATTATGCACACACACAAATTAAACTTTAATATTTAATGAAATGTATACATTGACTTCCTGCTGAAGGCAGCTGTATTGCATTTTTATTTGAGATAATTTAATTTCAGTTTTATTTCAATGAACTACACCTTCCCCTCAGGGCAGTTTTGCTGGCTTAGCCTTCCACACATAAATCAGGCTCCAATTTATATGGGAAGCATAGGAGGTGTTTTACAGAGCTTGGGGTTCTGGCTCTCAAAGCACATCATTTAAATTAACTGCAGTAACTCATAAGGACATTTTAATTGCTTAGATCTAAATGAAAATAATACCAAAGATCCATATCAGATTGATTTTTGGGGAGGGGAAAATTAACAAAAAGAAGATTGCAGCTTTTCCATAAATGCTGTAAAGTCAAGGACTTAGCTGTGAATTCACATTCTGAGAACAAATAAGTATTTGGGTTTTAAGTCGAAGGATGAAGTCAGGAGCTCGGGCAGGGACAGAGAAGAACCTGGCAGGCATTGAGACCTCTCACCCAGACTCTGCCCTTATCCCTGCTGCTGGAAAACTCCATTCCTTCACAGCTGCATCCAAGATAGAGAAGGAATATTTCAGTGGCAGGTAGGGAATTTTCTAGAGCCTCTCACAAACTAAGAAATACCAAAAACCACCAAATCCTGCAAGGAGCTCATGTTTCACCTTAGACACACTGAGAAGAGCTCAGTGCCTCAACAAGAGCTGGGCTGCCCCAAGGAGCCTTCACATGCACAGGGCCAAACCCACCCCACACTCAGCTTCATGTCAGCACTGGATCAGGAGCAAGAGGACCAAAATATTCCATACCTGTCAGAGTCATGAGGGTGTGCAGTCACCCAGGAGACCAGCTCAGTGTTTTTTCCTTATATTGTGCCCTTTGGGAGGGGAACCACATGTTCAAGGGCCTTTTACATGGCTCATGATTGGGTGCAGAACAGAAAAACAACGCCCCTGAGCCCAACAGAAGGGATGAAATAGGTGCCAAAGCCTGATACCTGTGTGCTTTCAGCTTATGGATGAACTCCTGGATAAGAGGTGAAGATGGGGTGGGGAAAATGATATAGTTATTGTGTCTGGTAGCTCAATGCCAATGTTTAACAGTCTGGAGAAAGCTGCACAGACTGAACAGTGTGAGATGCTGTGAGCTGGCAGTGGCTGTCTGGGGGCTGGTTAGACAGCAGCCTGCTCAGATTGCCTGGGACTCACACCAAGAAAACCCCAGCAGAGAGCATCACTGCAGGGGACAGGCACAAACTTTTAGAGGAGGCCAAAGTAGGAGAGGAAGAAAGGGAAATGAAGAGGAGAAAACCAAGCTCCAAATGTTCCTCAGTAATCAGGAAAATCCATTAATTTCCACACAGGAGGAAGTTTGCACTGATTAGAGGCACAAGGCTCTCGTTAAAGCCATTCCTCCCCCCCAGCATTTCATGCTGCAGCAACTGCCAGACTGCAGATGTGACCTTAGCAGGAACATCACTCCCCCAGCAGGCTGAGCCACCAGGCAGCGTTTGAAATGCAGACACCATCCCTGACTCCATATAAAAATGGAGGAATAATCTGAAAATCCACATTCTCTACTTTCACAGATCTTATCTCCCCAGAAGAATCTGTCACAGGGATGACATGAGATTAGCTCTGGTGTAAAAGGGGACCTTGGTCCCTGGGGCAGTGTCTTTGCTCTCTGCCTGGGCTGCCTTTCCCCACCACATCCTGGGCAGTGCCCACAGAAGCCTTTGGCAGCCCCCAGAGCAGAGGGGGCTTTTGCTTCAGTCATCCACAAAAAAATCCTCTCATTAAGTGTGGGCAAGCCCCAGGTTTGCCAGGCACCAGGTACACCATGGTTCCAAAATATTCTCCAGCTTTTTGCTTTGTGCTGAGCTGCAGTTCTTGGTATCTCCCCCTGTATAAATGCAGCATTTCTGCCTCAGATTTTCCAGGCAGTGTTGAGAAACCCTTCCAGTCACACCTTTGGGCATCAGTACCACGCAAACAGACTGACCTGCATGCCCTCAAACCACAATCTTTGCATCCCTTAACCCTCACTCCTTCCCTTTGGTGACCCCTTAACTTCTCAGCATGAGCAGGGTAAGCAAAGCTCTGGTCTGAAAGCAAGTCAAGCCCAGGAGAGGCATGGCCCAGAGACCAGGATTACCTTCAGCCCAGACAGGACAGCCAGGGAATTCCTGCTGGCAGAGCCCTGAATTCTCCTACCCAGCTGTGAGCCCTAACAGACTGGATCAGGATCATCCCCTGGGGTTTGGGGTCTACAGGCACTTCTGCTTGGAAACACCAACAGCCAAACAAGAAACACAAGTACTGAAACATCTGAAAAGGAGATCTCAGGACTCTGGAAAGGTCTTTGGGATTTGTGACCTAGGATTTACTCTGCTGAGCAGCCAGTCCCTGCCGGCTGTTTGAGGATGCAGAGGGTCAAGCAGGCAGTGTCAGGTCCCCAACACCACCATCATCATCATGTGGGGCATTTGCTGCTTTAGCCAGCCTGATCCCTACAGCTCACTCTGCTGCACTGGCTTTCATGGGAGAACATCATCCTAGTTCAGGAACAGTGAGTATTAAATAAGTACAGCTCTACATAAAAATCAATTGTCTCTCAGCTCCTTTCTGGGATACTTTGCTATCACATTCAAGGTGAGACTGCCACCCATCTAGCAAGGTCAAGACACCTAGAAACTGTCCTGGCTGGCTCTGACCTATTCCTGTTCATCTGAAGGGTTCCCAGCAGAGATCTGTGATCACTCTGCCAAACAGGGGAGCAGAGGCAGAGCACGAGCACTGCCTGGTGTCAAACTGGAACCAAGAGCAGAGCCAGGCCTTGCTCCCCTGACTCCCTCAGTCACTCCATTCCCACTGCAGGTTGTAACTCCCCAGGGTGGAAATCCTTTGTCTCTCGAGCACACAGTGAACTGCTGTTCCAATCTGTGTTTGTCATGCAGGCCCACCAGTGAACGTCAGCTGCAACATTTTCATCAACAGCTTTGGTTCGATCGCAGAAACAACTATGGTAAGTAAAAATCACAGCACAGCTGCTCAGCCTCACTGCACTCCCAGAAAATGCAGCATCACCCTCCTCCTCAGAGTGACCAGGGAAAAACTCTCAGTGCTCCCATGCTTACTCAAAGTTTCAGTGAATTAATGGTCAACACACAAGACTCATTTCACGTAGGTGAAGCTCACAAAATCTCCATCTGCATCTTATAAAAACACTCCATAGGCAAAGGACAAGGGTCAGAAAGGAAAACAAATAATCTTTCTCTGAAGATTTGCCTAAGGCTCCAAGCTCAGCAACAGTTAAAGATACTTTGTGTTTAAGTGGGCATAAATCCAAAATTAATCTGGATTCAAAGAGAAGGGAAATCAGCTGAACTGAAATTCAGCTTGCACCAGGTTTCAGATTCCCAAAGATGAAGAGAATTATTAGATTAAATATTAAGATGATTGTTTTCTTGGGGACATATTTCTCGTAGACAATGATTTTTAGTAGAAAATCAAAACCAATATTTCTGAGTTAAGGTTCACTTCATACAAAATTAGTGAGCATAGCTAAAGGCTGTATCTAATTGGCAAGGCACTAGGAGCAGAGGATCACTAGAACAGGAGATAATTGCTCCATCTGAAAACTATTAAAGATTGGTTGTGACATAACCAGTGAACAGCAAAGGAAAACTCTGGAGGTACTCTGCCTTACTGCTGTGCTAATTAAAGATAATCCAGAAATACGGTGTTTAATTACCCCCTGGTAATTCTTTTTCTAGAAAAATACTGAATGAAGAATGCAAGGCTCCAGCCTCAGGCGTTTTGTGCATTCAGGCAGGGAGTTTTAGACTTTGCATATAGATCACACCCCTTGACTTGAACAAATTACTTGGCATGCACACCACTGTCAGAGGAGAGCCACAGCCATACAGCTCAGGCTATAAAAGTCTCTTCTGACACTACATCATTCTGCTGGAAATATTTGGGTTAGGACAGTTCAGTTCTGGTGGTGGAGGAGAAAACAAAAGCTGTTATTCTGTCCAAGCACAAGGAAACAGATTTCCTATCTGGTCTGCAGAATTTGTCAGAGCTTACAGGTGAGGAGTGTAGCGTGGATTCATTTGTATAGAAAGCAAAAGAGGAAGAACTGCCACCAAAATCCACATCTGTTCCTAATTTACTGATTTGTTGGTTACCTCCTTTGGCATTACAGGCAATAAATGCTGTTCCTACACACCAGAGTGCAAGGGAGCAGGACAAGCCCATGGAGGATCTGTGCAATTCCACATTCCATTGACGTGTTTTTCAGTGTATCTGTCCCACACTGAGAGATGCACTGGAGCAGCCAAAGATGCCACATGATCCCTGTAAGCAGGATGCTCCATAAAATTAGCACAGACTAGCACAAGGGAGATGCAGCTCACCTCCAAGATACGCTGCAGGGACTTGCCATCATCTCCAGATGCTGCTCATTTCATAGGCAATCTTCTATGGAAAAAAAAAAATTCCCATGGGAAGCCAGGAACACCCTGTGGGCACATTGCTTTGTCTAGAACTATCTGAGGCAGCTCTGAAAGCCAGCCCAGATGTCAGGCTGACACAGCATCACACAGCCTGATCTAATGCTCTTGTGTGGGAGCAGCAGTTCAGCTTGTAAACACCAACAGCAACACAAGAAACACAAGTGCTGGAACAGCTGAAAAGGAGATCTCAGCAAGCTGGAGAGGTCCTGGGGATTTGTAACCTGGGATTTACTCTGCAGAGCAGCCAGTCCCTCCCCACTGGCTGAGGGTACAGCAGGACAAACAGGCAGTGTCAGCTCTCCAACACAGCTCCTGGGAAGAGCAGACTGTCCTGTCTCGAAGGGTTTTGAGACAGACCTGACTATTTAGAGTTTGAACAAGTGGTCAGACATCAGAGGAAGGGGTGGCAGCTTGCAAAATGCAGAGGGGCAAATCAGTGTTTTACCATAAAGAAAGCCATAGCCTATCACTGACCCCTGGGACTGATGATGGCAACACTCCCCCAGCTGCTTCACTGGCCAAAAAGAGAATGAAAAGGATGTTTTAAACCCCCATAATTAGGCACGCTAAGCCTGGTCAGGTTCAGGTTTGAGTACTCCATCACCTTATATTTCATTACTATTACACTAGTACCTGCAGGAGAAGTCACAGGGTTTTAAGGGTACCCCCACATGCAGTTAGAGGAGGCGTTAAAATGTCTCCATAGAGGGCTGATACTTCCTACAGAAAGCACCACTGCTCCCTTCTAAGTTTACACTGCCTGAATATCACAAATCAATGTAAACCATGAGCTCACCATACAGAGGATTAGAGAAATTAGAGGGAGAGTGCTCACTTATGCCTTGAGGCCTCATGGAAGGTAGAGGAAGAGGAAAAAATACAGAAAAATAGAAAAAGCCAGGGATTTGATGCAGACAGCTGGGCCTACAAACCTCAAAAGGAAAGAAGATGAGTTGCAGCCAAGGGAAGGTGCAAGCTCCTCAGCGTGGGCAGAAAGCTGCTATCTGCCCCACAAAGGTTCAAAATGAACAAGTCAAGAAATGGAGATCTGAAAACTGCTGCAAGGTTAGAGGGAATTAAAAAAAAATTAAAAGGCAAAGTCATCCACCAAATTGAATTCTTAAGGCAGAGCTGATTCAGAGCAAGGGAAGTAACTCCTTTAAGCATCCTGCAGAGCTGGAGACCCAACAAAAAAGCCTCTAGTGGTGTACATAATTGATTGGACATTTATGTTGGATTGCAGCTCAGAGCTCGTGTCCAGCCTCACTTGCCTGCAGCTCTAAGGAGGCTGAGAGTGGGAACTCATCCCTGTGAACCCAGCCAGTGCTCCAAAGGGAAGGAGAGGACCAACCCCTACAGCCAGATGAGTGCAGACAGGCTCCTGTCCCAAAGCATCCCTGCAGTGGGGCATCCAGCAGCAAGGGATTCCCAAGGACATGTGCAAGATGCAGCCACTCTCTCCAATTCTTTTTATGGCAAACACCAAACAACCCCCAAACACAAGCTCTTAAATCCCTTTTTGCTGTTCAAAAGCATAAACAGCTCTCCAGCTGTACCAGATTATGAATCCTATAGCAAGAATAGAAATCTCTCATTCCAAATAAACAGAAGTGAAGCACCTTGGGAACAGGCCTTGGATTTAAGTGAATAAACTGCACCAGCTTTGGCTTTTCTTTGGGGCATGAGGCAACTGATAGGATTGTTTGAGCATTTCATTAACAAATTCCCTGCTATAACAGCAAACTTGAAATTAAGTGATGCCCTTCCTCACTCTTCCAGTGAAAGCTGCAGTTTTATGGCCTTCCACTGGCTTGGGCAGCTGGGAGCATTTTGTACTCAGTGGAAGCACTGGGAGAAGAAGGAATATATTTTTATATCATCACCTAGAAATATATTTGGAATGTATTTTTATATCACCATCTAGCTAGCAGCCGGACTCAGGATGAGCTTTTCTAGAGTCTTCTTTTAAAAAGGACCCACAGACAGCAAAGAAGAGACTAAAAAAGAATGAAAAATCACAGAAGAGCCAGCACAGCCTCCCTTAGACTTAGTATAAATATGCAAATTCATTTTTGCTGCTTTCATGCCATAGTTATCTCATCTGAAAAGAGCAAAGCAAATGTGACCCTCCAGCCAGCTGTAGCACAGCCACAACTGGGCTCCCAGCATCTCCTGAGGAGAGGAGAAGCTGGAGGCTGCAACTGTCCAAATGTTAAGTGCTTGTTCAGAGACATCTGCACATGAGATTTCCAACAAGAAAACAAAGTACCCTGCAAAGCAGACCAAGAAATTCACTCAAGACCCACAAACCGCAGTACAGCAGAGATTCTGATGAAGAACTTGGGTCACACATTTAATACTAGTCCAAATCACTCCAGAAATCAGCAAAAGATATGAGTTTCAATGCACAAAGCCCATAGCAAAAGTTAGGTTTTGAGCAAAATTTCCTGCAGTCAGTCATTCTGAAACCCAACCATCAGTCCCACAGAGATGATAAGCACCTAACGAGTCACACAGCACAAAATGAAAAGGTTTTCCCAACAACTCAGTCTGCTGCCATCTCAGTGTTAGACCTGCAGAGTTCCAGCTGTCCGTGATTGAAGTTTGTCTTTGCACTAATGGAGAAGGGAAGGGGAAAAGAAAAAAACACAACAAAAAGAAGCCACGAAATAGGACTGTGCAACTCAAATACAGGGACACAAAACCCCCTCAAGATGAAAAACAAGACCTCACTACTAAATACCTACATTTGCAGTTCTGGGTGCTGGCTACAGCTCACATCCCAGCAGTTCCAATGGCTCAGAAAGAGATCTATTCCCCACTTTTTGCAGGAAGACAGCAAAACTTTCTGCTTTGGGTGCTAGCATAAAGAACCCCACACTTACTAAGCACCAGGGTATCACTGCCACCCCTCACCATGTGCCTGCCCTTCTCTGATACAGACTCTTCCTCCTCCTCCCCTCAACCTGGTTTGGTTTCACTCAGGCTTCAAACTGGCTACTTGGCTATTAACCCTTCCGAGGGCTGCTCCTGGTGTGCTTGGCTTTTTTACAGTCTGTTGTAGTGCTCCTTGGCAAGGCAGGTTGTCTTCAAAATGTTTATTCCCATTCTAAAGAATTAACTCAATGCTAATAAAGCCGATCGTGCTCTGCTGCCCGGGGCGGGTCCCAGAATCCCCTTCTGAAGGAGATCTGTCTCTACCCTGTGTTTTCCTTCAGCAAAATGCAAATTTAGGAGAAATCTCTCCTCAAAACTGTTCAGTGCACAGGCTGCTCTGACAGAACCACTGAGTCAGGAGGGAAAACCTATTGGGTGTCCTGAGAGGCTCCATCCCTTCTGCCCAGCACTGCCTCCAGCCTCCTCTGCTTTCAGCAGAAGATGTCAAGGCTCAGGGATCCTGGGAAGGGAAAGTCTCAAATGATCTTCTGTTTCCTTGTCTCCTTGCGAGGTCACTAAGCAGAATTTCATTTCAGCATTATCAAATTGAACTACTTTGATCTCTCCAGTTATTCTCTTCCTGCCTTGTGTCATTTCCCTCCTGGGAGTAAAATGCCTTTGTGCCAAATTGCAAAGCTCCTGAATGCCTTCACTGCACAGAGCTGCTGCTCCCCTCTCCCAAGCCAGCCAGAGGCTGCACAAGATAATCAATGCCTGGATGTGATAGGCACACAAATGAGGAACGTGAGGGATAAGAAGGGTATGGAGAAAGAGAAATTTTTTTTTTGCCAAGTTTGCAGCCCCAGTCAAACCTATTTTTTCTTTGCTTGAAAGTTCACATCAGAAATTGGCCAGTGGTGTCCATCATTTAGGAATAACTGTGAACTTCTTGGGGATGTTAATTAAGATCTCTAACAGCATCCAGGAGAAATGCTGCATTTCTCCAGGTGGCCAAGGAAGGAGTGTTGCTTGGCTCATCACCTCTCAGCCTGTCTGCAATGCTGAGGACAAAGCTTTCAGCACAGAGGATCTTCAGCTGGTACAGAACACTGTAACCCTTCTCTTAGCCTGTGCCACAGCACAGACATACCCTGACTGCTCTCCATGCCTTCTGCTGGCTCCCCAGGCAGTGTCATGTCCAGTTTGCAGTCACAGTGCTTGGTTTTACATTTATGTTCAAATGAGGCTGGACACAAGAAACCTAAAAGGCTGCTCAGAACCTTCAACATTGCAGTGCAATGACATAAGGGCAAAGGCATCTGGGAGAAAGCCACATTTTCAGTGAGCAGGCCAGGACTGTGGAGTAAACTCCCTGAGTAGGAAGATCTTCATAATGCACACACAGAGGTAAAATATTAATGCCCTGAAGTGGCAAAGCCAGAGAATTGCATTCAGTGCATGTATCATATTTCTTCGTCCTTGCCTTTTTTATATCACAGCACCAATGCTTCGTTTTCTGTATTCCAAAACAAAACCCATCCCCAGCACACACTTGTGTCCAAAGGAGGAGTAACAGCAGCCAGAGTTACTCCCCACACTGCTGCCCATCCCTGGGGTGGAGGTGCTGCAGTTTCTCACACCACACGTTCACAGTGTGCGCCTGGGCTGCTCTCAGTAGCAATGGGGACAGGACACTCTGACTCTAGAGGCGAATTTAGAGGGGCCTTCTCACAGCCATCCACTGGGATAAGTTAATTTTCATTTGGCCCACAAGTGTTTAATTAAGTTGCCTCCTCAGGATTTTATGAAGACTGTGGCTATCGTTCTGCCTGTGATCTCTCACACCTGCTGTGGTGGCAACACAAACCATTCAGCACCTCCTGTCTCACCCTTTCCTGTACTTATGGCAAGTTTTGAAGCCAAAGCAGTGGATTTACTCCAGCAACAAAGCTTACCTGCAGTAGCTCAGGCTGTTGTAGGGAATTTGGCTCCATTCTCTTGCCTCTTCTACAACTCCATCAGGCTGAGCACACTTCTGGGCAGCTACCACTGAAGTTTCTTCCAAACATGAGTTTAATTTGTGTTGTACATGACATAAGTCCCAAACTGGAGCTGACCTGCTAGCATCTAGCTTATTTGTAGCTGAATAAGCAAAACAAGTTTTTGCTTTCTATCTATTAGGTCAGTGACATTGATTTCCCCTGACTGCAACACACAGAAAAGGGAGAATTGAAAATATACACATAGTTCTGCTGCCTGCTGTGGAAAGTGGGAATTCATGGCTCCTTTCCTCTTCCAGGCTTGCATGATGGGCTGGTCCTGTGCTGAGACCCTGCTCCCCAGCTATTCACATTTCCTCCAGACACATTATCCAGGGTCGACAGAGATGAATAATTAAGTCAGAGGGATGCTCAAGGACTTGTGAAGGTGACACTTGGAGTATCAGGAGAAGAAAATAGCGTTGCAGCTCTGTTCTGTGTTCAGAGATCTGCTCCTTGCAGCGTCATGTCCGCGGTTCATTTGCTGTTGTCACAATTATTAATGTCATTAGCAGCTTCTGTGCTCTGAGGATGCAGATGGCACAAAGAGGCCTGAAACAGCCTCTAGACCATGAGCTTGGCTAGGAAGTGCCTCGTCCAAAACACAGAGCACCCAACACAATCCTCTCCCACCCCTCCAGTGCCACTGGACACCACCAGAGTCGTGTCCTCCTGGACAAGAAGCTGCAGGCTCACAGTCAAGTGGGTTCTGGAGGCAGCAGCCCCAAAAAGTCTCTGCTATACAGGCACCCTTCAGCTCCAGAGCTTTGCGCTCTCCAGATGGAAAGAACAGACCTGGTGGCAGAGTGAGGGGGAGCCTCTCACCGAGTGCCTGCAGCAGGTACCAGACACCAGCAAGCATGTCAGACACCCTCCATTAACTGTCTCCTAATAAAAGTCTTCAAAGTACATTTGTGTTAGAAAGGCAGCAAAGAAACCCTTAATCATGAGAACAACTATTCATTTGGGCCTGGGCAGCGGAATTGGTTTATTATATGCTGCTCTTCAGACGCAGTCTGCCTCTATACTTAGAAAATGTCAATTAATTTATGGTTGTGGAGCTTTCATCTCTCTCCTGATAGCTTCCACATCCTCTCCCCATTTCAATTTGTTGGCTCACTTTCTTATGTGAAAGTCAGAAGAAAAGGAGTGTTCAGATCACCCTGGGAAGCTGTTGGTCAGACATAGAGAAGAGAAACTGCCTCTAATTTTCCTGTAGTGTCTGAACTGAGCCTCAGCAGCCAGCCTTGACCTGAGGAACTGAGGGGAGCTATAAGACTCGTGGTTATGAAGCAAATAAAATTTTGCAGAGTGCTGAGGGACTACCTTCAGTTAAAGAAATGGTCATCCTATAAAATCTGTTGCCTTTATGGCATTTTGACATTGGAGAGGGGAACCCAGAACCCCAAGGATTAGGAGAGCAGAATTCATGCATATTCCTCTCCTGCTCATAAACTCAAACCAAGGGCAGCTGCTCCCATAGGCTCATCTGAGTTACCCTTACATTAGCAGACACACAGGGAATTTCTCTGTCATGCACAACCAGTCTCACTGTGCCTTTTCCTTTCCCAGCACTGGGGTAACCACAGATAGCCACAACATGGGACAGTTCAGCACTGAAAGGAAGCTGGTTTCAGTTTCTTTCCTCACTTAATCCTCTGGAGCATCCTCCTGCTGACAGTGGCCCTTCTGACCTCCACAACTGCTCATCCCCTGTGCAGCCCCAGGCTCCAGACAGAGAGGTCCTGACACTTCCCACACAGCTGACAATTGCTGTGACAGAGTAATGCAGGGACAGGCAGCTGCTCATGCTACGACATAGCTGTAAGCCACAAAGCTAAAAATTAATAACAGTTCCTTGAGGAATAATACCAAAAACACTTGGCACAGCTTGGGAACTGTAGGCCTGGACATGGTCTGGCTCATTTCAGGACGATTTTAGTGTGTGCTCCCCAGGTGCCAGCACCTCGAGGCTGCTCTGAGCTCTGACTGTGTGTGTGTGTGCAGGATTACAGGGTGAACATCTTCCTGCGGCAGCAGTGGAACGACCCCCGGCTGGCCTACAACGAGTACCCTGACGACTCCCTGGACCTGGACCCCTCCATGCTGGACTCCATCTGGAAGCCTGATTTGTTCTTTGCTAACGAGAAAGGAGCCCATTTCCATGAGATTACCACGGACAACAAGCTGCTGAGGATCTCCCGGAATGGCAACGTCCTCTACAGCATCAGGTGAGGAGACTCCAGCGTGGCAGGGAAGTGTCGCTGGTGGACACGAAATTGCAGAGTGGATTCACATCACAACAGTGAGGTTTGATCCCAGTGAGGCAGAAAAGCCTCTGTTTCAGGGTATTTTACCCTTTTTATAGGGTGTTCCAGTACAGGTCGACATGACTGACCAAAGGAACCACCTCTCTGGTCCCATTGGTGGAACAAGAGAAAAACACATTCAGAACATGTGTGTGACATTGTTTTGAGAACCAAAACCTATTTACAAAAAACAGTTCTTGAAAGAAAAGTTCCCAAAAGCCTCCCTTGGGAACAGATCAGCCACTGCCAGGCTGAAAACTCTCATGCTCAGGAAATCATGTCCACAGGGAAGGGTGCAGTTAAACCCCCCTAGACTAGCTTCAAGCCTAGCTTCAAGCCTAGGCTTTGGGCAAGCTGTTGGAGAAGAGAAATTTAGGGGTTTTTAAGGTGGAAGATCATACAATTAGCAGTGTTGAAGCAATGTGGTGGGAATGGACCTCTGCTAAAGGATATTGAGACAGTGGGTTGTTCTGGGATGGAATTTAACTCATCTTTACCTCTTTCAGTTCAAGGACTTCTGCTCCTTGCTAGTAGATTCCTTAACATCCCTGATGTAAAATTACTTCAGATGTCTTGTGTTAGTACAAGCCTAAAACCAGCTGTGCTGTGTGAAAACCAGTAGAAGATCACAAACACTCTGTTTTCAAAGCTGCAGCATTTCCTGACCAAAAAAAAAAGTGAAAATCAGGGAAAATGCTAAGTAGAGCCCCATGGCTTTGTCTCAACCTAGTTTTTCCCAGTTTATTGCTAGATCCAAGAATCCATCAGTAAAACTGAACTGATTGTACTGATTTTGCCATAGGAAATCAACCTTAGCCCCCACCTTCACTTCCAACCCCATTCACACTTTATTTTAAACCAATGAAATGGTTCTAAATACTTTACAGGCTTAGACTGGGAAAATTTAACTCTATATTGAGGATTTTTTCACCTCATGTATAATGTAAATTTGCCTATGGAATGCACCCCATGTCACACTGCAGCTCCCAGTGGCAGCCATGGGAAGGAAAAGCATTGTGGAGCTGTAAAACGGGAAATAAAGAGCTTAGTGCTGCAAAGCTGCTGGCCTCCATCAAACACCAAGGTGGTTCCAGCCCAAAGACCAGCTCCCTGATGGCCAAAACAGTAAGAGAATTGCCACATGATGGTTGAATGGGGAAACCTCACAGTTCTTAATTTTAAAAACCAGGCTGGGAGCAAAACTAGCGGCAGCAACTTGGTAGTGAGCATGGCACACAGTCCTGTTCCAGGGGGCACAGAGGGGGAATGCAGGGTGCTCCAGCCCTGGGGTTCCTCTGACAGAGCAATGGCTCAGCAGGGAATATGGAAAAATTACCATTTTCAAGGCAAAAACTTGAAAATATTTCAGTTCTTGTTTAGAAATAACTTTCCTATCTCATCTCCAAATGAAAATATAGATTTCTTTATAAGTACATTTTCCTGTGAAAATTAAAAAGAAAGAGGACATTCCTTAAGAAGAGTTCTCTGTAAATGCAAAGAGTTTCCAGAAGGAGAAATAGTCTTTCTCTTTTAAAAAAAAAAATCTCTGCAAGGTGCTCTGCCATTTTCTAACTGGTTCTTTGCTACTACTATTTGCAATAATCAAACTCTAGGCAAGGCATTTACAAGAAGGTGGATTTTGTCACATCTTCTGTCTCGACATGCCTCTAAACTCAAGCTGAGAATTTCTACCATAAAATTTTAAATTAAAGTATCTTTCCCTCCTGATAAGTTTCTTGTAGGTCTGATAATAGAAAAACTCCATTTCTGTCCCCTGGGTAATTCTGCTATTTCCACATCAAGGCAAAAAGCTGAAAACCCTAAACACTTCAGGAAACAGCATCTTCAACATTATCGAAGCAAATAAGTCTAACTATCTGGAGCAAATCATTTAGTATCAGCTTGTTGAACCAACCAAACATTTTAAGCATAGATCACGGTACAGAGCAGCACAGCAATAGAACACAGAAAATGCAGCCTGCACCTAGTGGAAAATGGAGAAAGAGATAGAGGTCTCAAGGGCTCTGCAGGAATTTGGGAAGATACAGGAGCTCATATTGGCTTAGCACAAGGCATTTTCCCTGCAGAAAATCCCACTGAAGTCTTTCTTTCCCTGTATACAAAAATATGATCTTGATCAAACTTCTTTTTGGTGCTTTTTTTATGACAGGGAAATGTTCTGTTCAGAGATTTATGATCTGTGCCAGTCTCTAGAAATGTGTCTGGGCATCCCAGAGACTGGGCTTGGACTTTCTGCTAATCCAGCCTGCTGTGAACCTGAGGCAGGACAGGAAAACCGAGGCAGCAAAGCTGTTTGGTGAGGGAGCTCTTTGTTACACACAGTCTCAAACAGCACTGCAGTGAAACGCCACCTGCACAGGCTGTGCTGGGATGGCATCACAGACCCAAAAGTTCAGCATTTCTGATGGTTTCCAGCTCTGCTGGGATGGTGTCACAGACCCAAAAGTTCAGCATTTCTGATGGTTTCCAGCACCATGGTGAGAGCACAGGCAGGGAAGCAATGCGTGATCTGTCATTTCCCAGCTCGGTGAGTCTGAGGGGCTCAGCCCTCTGCAGTGGCCACTGTTTGGCATTGCCTGTGCTCTCTTCTCTCCTCAGGATCACGCTGACTCTGGCCTGCCCCATGGACCTGAAGAACTTCCCCATGGACGTACAGACGTGCATCATGCAGTTGGAAAGCTGTGAGTGCTGTGCACATCCCTGGTTTGGAAAGGAGACAACCTCTTTTCCCTGCTGCTCTCCCCTGCCATCTCCTTTCCCAGCTGCAACCCATTCCCAGCCCAGCCTTCACTGGAGGCTTGCTGGAGAACCTCTTGCTTAGGATTTTCCATTCAGCTTGGACATGTGACATTTGCTAGAGAAGCCAAACCCCATAACTTCCCATGTGAGGAGCCCTGGCTTGCTTGTTTTTACATTGGCCTTTCACTTTGCAGGAGAGAGGTGGAAGTGCTTTCAGCTGCAAGTGGGATGTTTTATCTCTGGATGAACATCTGCCACTTGTACATGTTGCTTATCCCAAAGGAGGGAAAGATGATGAGCTTCTTCCAGAGAAAGAGGTCAAGTTGGAGACAGTAGAAAACAGTTCAGCAAGCCAAATTCAAGAAAAAATGTTATTAGTTGCAGAAAATTCATTGCAGCTCCAGCTGAGGTCATTGCCCTGGCTCTTAACACCTCAACAAGCAGTTTTGCCTCACCCAAATCCCATTCATGGCAGCACTGTTAAGGAAGGCCAGGATGCACCCCTGCCTCCAAGCTCTCTTCTGCAACACTGTCCCTTTCCAGAGCAGAATTTAATGTGATTCACACGACATTTGTCCCTTCCTCTCAACAGTTGGCTACACAATGAATGATCTCATATTTGAGTGGCAAGAAAAAGGAGCAGTGCAAGTTGCTGACGGGCTGACATTGCCTCAGTTTATCCTCAAAGAAGAAAAAGACTTGAGATACTGCACAAAGCACTACAACACAGGTCAGTGCTGTTAACCCTTAACTGAGGGGTTCCGTAGAGAGGAATTCAGGATTCTGCATTTGCCTGAGTCTCTTGCTCTGTCTGATGGCACTCTGGCCTTGTCCTACACTTCCAGAGATAACAGACATGTAGAAATATATATAGCAAATGAAAAGGTAATGGACATAAATGTGCAAAACCGTCTTGTGCCCAGTAACATCTGCTCCAATTCAAGGGTGTTTGCTTAGGATCTTCTCTCCTAGAACCTTCTTTTGTCTTTAAAATTTAAGTGACAAAATACATACTGCTAAAAGGCTTTCTTTGTTAATGTTCATAGAGTCCTAGAATGGTTTGTGTTGTAAGCGACCTTAAAGACCATATTGCTCCAACCCCCTGCCATGGGTAGGGACACTCTTCAGTATCCCAGGTTGCTCCAAGCCCTGTCCAGCTTGGCCTTGGACACTTCCAGGGATTGGGCAGCCACAGCTTCTCTGAGCACCCTGTGCCAGGGCCTCAGCACACTCACAGGGAAGAATTTCTTCCTAATACCTAATCTAAACCTTCTCTCCTTCAGTCTGAAGCCATTCCCCTTTGCCCTATCCCTACATGCCCTGGAGAGGAGCTGTTCATTTCCTCCCCTAACAAGACTCTGGTTCAGGCATTGCAAGGAAAATCCCCAGACACTGGCTGAAAACAGGAGGCTCACGGTGCCTTTCCAATGCCCTTCATGTATCTCCCATCCTCCTCAGGCAAGTTCACCTGTATAGAGGCTCGTTTCCACCTGGAGAGGCAGATGGGCTATTACCTGATCCAGATGTACATCCCCAGCCTTCTCATTGTCATTCTGTCCTGGATCTCCTTCTGGATCAATATGGATGCTGCACCTGCTCGTGTGGGCCTGGGGATCACCACCGTGCTCACCATGACCACGCAGAGCTCTGGCTCCCGAGCTTCACTGCCCAAGGTAGGGAACACCCTTGTCTTCACCAGGGAAGTCATGCCCCTTTTGGGGACAGCACCTAAGTAAATCCCTGCACAGATCCTCCTGCTGCCTTTGCACAAGTCCAGTTTAAGGGCAAACCGAACAAATTCCAGTCCCATCCTGAAAATTTTTAGATTCTCTGTGACTAGCAGCAAAACTTCCCTTAAGATTCTGCACTCACCACAGCTGCCAGTAACCAGGAGCTCTGTACTTTACAAACCCCTGCAACAACCACACATAGATGTGCACTCTACATTTCAGCTTTTCAGTCACTTGACCATCCTACTTTTGTAATAGTATTGAATTTCCCATTATAAAGGGCTTCTGATATGGTGAATTACTGTTTTCCTTGCATATAAACAATCACAGTCAAGGCCTGAATAAATGAAAAGCTGTGGAGTTATTGCTGCTTAAGAGCCCGTGAGGAGTTTCAGTGACCTGATAACACATCCACATTTAAATGAGAAGAGGTTCTGGTACCCAAGAACAGAAGTCAGCCATGGGAAACACCAAATAAAAACACATTTGGGTAAGGAAGCCACCCCATTTCTGTCTCTTTCTCTGACTTCTAGGTGTCCTATGTGAAGGCCATAGACATTTGGATGGCTGTGTGCTTGCTGTTTGTGTTCTCTGCACTTCTGGAATACGCTGCCGTCAACTTTGTGTCTCGGCAGCACAAAGAGCTGCTCAGGTTCAGAAGGAAGAGGAGGCACCACAAGGTAATACATAAAGCATGAAGGACGCAGCTGAAATCTGTCCCAGCAGAACACCATGCTCAACTGAACCAAGCCACTAGCCCCCAAGGAAGTCCCCAGTATCTGGTCAGATGTTAAGGAGGCTCACACACCAAAAACAAGGGCTGTCTCAATGAGCCAAGTCTGTTCTAGCATCCTGCTGACCCCAGGAGTCCAGCAAGCTGAGTTTTGTTAGCCAGCCAGGTGGCCTCAGCCCAAAGGGTTGCTCTCAACAGGATAATTTCCACACAGCAATGTTCTGGTGTGAGCTCTCCTCCCCAGAAGCTGCAGCCAGGGCTGGGGGAGGCAGGCAGGGAGGTGTGAGTGGTGTCTGTCACAGAGCAGCATCCCCAACACCACAGCCTACAGCAGCCCAGAGGTAAGTGTCTCGTTTTTCTCTGCCATCTCCGTGTTCAAAAGCATCTGCTTGTCAGACTGACTGCAAATTCCTCCTGGAAGGAAAAAGCTTTTTTCTTAGCCTTAGCCTGCTCCATGCTTACCTGCCATGCTGATCCCAATCCCAACCCGAGCATGCACGCAGCTCCGACAGCTCCCCAGCCTGGGCTCTAACAGCTTTTAGGCTGAGGTGCCACAGCAAAGATTTCACCTCACAGAACACACTAGAAAGAAACAAAAAGGTGTCTGTGATCACAAGGCCAAAAGCACTTAAAAATTGTCCCTATTTAACTGGTAGAATCAGGAAAGGGGTTAGGAGATTTTCAGCACCAGGCCTGAGAGGCTGCTCTTGGGAGAGCATTAAAAACCAGTGTTTTCTAGGAGAGAAAAAACAAAGAAAATCTGGCTGATGAAAATCTCAAGCAAGCCTGTAGGTGACCACCAAGGTCTGCCTTAAATATCCCTCACAGGTATTTGTCTACCCTCTATTTTAAAGAGCCCTCCATGATCCATCCCATCCAGAAAGTTCCTCCCATACAATTGCTTCGCTGTCCCAGAGATTAGAAGTCTTTCCTGGTGTCTAACCTGTCCTGCAGCACTTCACAGTGTATGCTTGGAGAACTGCCACTATTCCAGGAGGAAGTATGGGTTGAGGAGCAGGAATCCCTGTATTTTTCTAGATGTGTCTCTCTCTGCTTCAGTTATCCTATCTGCAAAACAGGTAATTGTTCACTTGTCCTCAAGCCAGCCAGAACCAGGGATGAAAAGTATTGGACAAATGCAAGGGAAAAGAAGTAACAGAGGAGATCCTCAGCACTTATTGATTTTGTCTGACCAGAGCATGCCTCGGTCATCCCAAAATCAAGAAGGCTTTGGTTCAGAAGATGCAGCCTGCTGAGTAGAGGCAAAGCTAAACCCACTCACATGGGCGCCTCTATTGTGCATTGATCTCTTCATCTGGATTCAGGCATCCTGTCTCTGGATCTGTGCTGTCGTGTGCAGATCAGTCTACTGATAAAACAATCAGAAGGAAAAAAAGCCACTAATACACAGACAAGTTTTAGAGATATTTGCCAGAGCTGTTCCACTGAACACAAGGCTGTTAGCACAGCCCCTGTCCAATCTCAGAGCTATTTTATTGGAGCAAAGCATAAACAAAAACACTTGCAAAAGCTAAATGAACAAGGTTTGCAGGCTCATCAAAAAACTAAGCTGGCTATTAATATGCAAATGGTCTAATGCAGCTGCCAAAGACACTAATTGCTCTGTCCTGATGTCCTGACTTGTCTGGGTAGCTCTGACTGGCTCAGGCATGACACACCAGCCTAAAAAAGGTGAGATGTTGCAGTGGTATGGTCCACTCTGGTTAACATGACACCATCATCAGACCCACATGGAGAATGTTTGGAAACACTTCCCAGTGTGCATATCTTTGCCTTTCTCCTTTGACATGGCACCTTGAAAAAGGCACTGTTGTCTTCTCTAATCCCGGTACAGCCCTCACCAAAACAAAGCCATGGTGGCCAAAACAAAGTCACAGCCAGTGGCTCCTCAGCAATAAAAATATAAAAAAAATTCAGTAAATTAAGGATTGAGTGATTTAGGTTAAGCCAGACATGTGCCAATGTTTGTTTGTGCAGTGGAAAAAGAGCAGAGGCAGTTTTACCCGAACCCCTGCACTTCAGACATGATGAGAAGGTCCCTAAGTTCTGAGTATTGCAGAAAGCCAGATCTTGATTTTATTTGGGTAGTTTTGTTTTGCTCAGACCTGGCATTGTCCTCTGTGTCCTGCTCCTCCATCCCAGGCAGCTGCCCATGGGATGCAGGGGCCATCCAGGAAAGAAACTCTGCAAAGGTCAAGGGAAGGGGCAGCAGGGCACAGTGGGCAGGCAGCCACAAGGGAGGGGGCTGCCAGGTCACTGTCGGGGGACACAGCATGGATCAGCTTCTGCTAATGATTAATTAGTGCTACTGGTCTACAATTAGCCTTGGTGACCTGTAGTCAACAGACTTTGGATTCTGACTCTGCCTCTGCAACTTACTGCTTGAATTACTTGGGCTGAACTTAGTTTTCCCTGTCATCACATCTCTGTGTTCAACAAAATAGGGCTAAATAGTTCTGGGATTCCAGCAAAGCTTTCACCAAAAAAACCCACCAAACAACAACTAACAAAAGCCAGCAACACCATTTGCCTTTAGATAGGAACACAAATTATATTTTTTCTTAATAACTGGCATTACCACAAGCAGCCATGTCTCACCATTGACCCACAGGGCACTTCAGTTCCTCTCCTAAAAGTTGGCTGGTGGGGACGGCTGTGGGGTGCCGTGGGCAGGTAAGAGAGGGCTGGCTGCACGCTGCCTGCAGAGCTCCTTTCCTGGACAGCTCCTGGCTCCTGCTCGTCCATGTAACTCTGTAGGAAGCAGCTGTGGCTTTGGCTACGTGAGTTACATGGAGCCCACTCCTTCTGGGCAAAGCTGAAACTGCACAGGCAAAGTAAAGAAGGTGCTGGTAGGAGGTGGGGGGTAGGGAGAGGCAGAAGCAAAACAGGGGATGCAATTGGAAAAATGAGAGCAGTGCCACAAACCCTTCGATATGTCAAAGACCTCAATGGGGGGAAATCAGTCCTGTTCTCCACGGGGTGCCTGGATCCCCTGATTTGCATCTGTGCATCACACAGCTGGCACCCCTCTATAAGGCTGATCTCCCAAGAGCAGGGGTTTGCCCAAGGGTGCTGAGGCCAGGGCACGGTGGGAGCAGAGCAGGACGCTGTCAGCGGAGAGCCTTATAGCGAGGGTGCACTGTCTATATCTCATTTTAAGTAGAGTCCCATGCTCAATCTGTTCCAGGAGGACGAAGCTGGAGAAGGCAGGTTCAACTTCACTGCCTATGGGATGGGGCCAGCTTGCCTACAGGCCAAGGATGGCATCTCTGTCAAGGGAGCCAACAACAACAACACGGCCAACCCGGTGCCGCCGCCGTCGCGCTCCCCCGAGGAGATGAGGAAGCTTTTCATCCAGAGAGCCAAGAAGATCGACAAGATCTCCCGCATCGGCTTCCCCATGGCCTTCCTCATCTTCAACATTTTCTACTGGATCATCTACAAGATTGTCCGCAGAGAGGATGTGCACAACCAGTGAGGGGATGGGAGAGCCGGGAGGGAGTGAGCAATCCTTTATATATGTGCAATAGCAATGCAGCAATGCATGAATTTAAGAATGCGGCAATATCTACTAAAAAAAAAACAAAACAAAAAAAAAAAATTGGGGAGGGGGGCTTGGGAGGGACTTTTAATCATGTGAACTGAGGGTAACTGGCACGGGGAGGAGAAAAGTAGCTCTTGATCTGGGGAGCGCAGGGTGGGATTTAGTTTTACAGCGTAGGAAGATGTGGATTGCTCCAGCAATCCAAGCAGTGTAATATAGTAATATATATTCATGCTTAATTATAATGCAAAAAGAAAACAAAAGAGAAAAAAAAAAGACCAACAAAAAAAAATTCCTTTTTTTAGCCTATTAACAGCTTCGATTCTCAAGTCACTGGAATGATTCATGATTCCATGTGCAGAAATTACTGCAATTATGCTTTATCTGACTTTTGCTATAGAAAGGCCATTCCAGTCAAGCACGTGGGGAAAAAGCCCTAACAAAAGGGAAAAAACACCTCAACAAAATCATTCTGTTCTTCTCTAGGTTTTGCACTTTGAAAACTGCATAGATGGGGAAAATTAAGAAAGAGGCTGTGGATTGCTGTTTATTTTATATATTTACTTTTTTTAGCCATGGGTTTGCCAATCAAACACTTTGTGACTTTTGCATAGAGGAAAGCAAATACATTATCTCTCTCATCCCCACCAGAGAGCATCCAAAGGAAACACAAGAAGGACATCAGGGCCTTCATCAGAAATCACAGGTACCTTCTGTCCTTTTAAACAGCCTGGCAGGACTTGAGTCCCAGGAGGCAAAAATATTACTCAGAACACTAGAAAAGATGAAGGATTTTTAAAATATTCTTTTTGTTTGTTTGTTCTATTTTTTTTCCAAACCCCTTTCTGCCATGTTTGTTTACAATGGGGGGATGGAAGCAATTGTATTTAAAATATAGAGGAAACAGGCATCTTGATGCCTTGTTTTGACAGGACCGGGCGTGTGGCAATACTGTCAGTAAGGGGGGTGGGGGGCAGGTGTGTATAGAGAGAGCAGCTTTTATTTTCTGACATTTCATAGCAGTTATATTAATAGTGAAGCTGGGCCAATGGACCCAAAATTCTATTTTTGTATCTATTTTGGTGCTGCATTTACCTTTAACATGGATGGGAAGATGGAGCAGGCTGCTTTGCCCCTCTCTGGTGCCTGGCAGAGATATGGGGGAGGCTGGCACAGCTTGGTGGGGATGGGGAAAGGGGGGAGGGAGGGGGAAAGGGGTGAGCAAAGGGGTTTCTCTTTGCCCAAGCTGTAGCACAGGTTGGCATTGGTGTTTGGGGTGGGCACAGATGTGCCAAACAGGTGTTACTTGAAAGCCTGGCTTGGGGCCTGTGGGCAAGCCAAGGGCTTGATATCCCACTTGTCCCCCTGGGCCCCTGGGTGTGAGCTGGCTGCAGCACCCACGGGGACCCTGTTGTGTTCGTTTGCACTTTAGAGAGAGGTGAAAGAGAGCACGAAGGAAGAGACAATCACTCTGCACTGAAGCACTTGGGGTCAGGTCTGGGTTAGGCACCAAAAGAAGGCAGAGAGAAAAGTGGCACCCACGGGGTGCATCCACTCTCCTCCCTGTCCTGCTCAGGATGGGAGCAGAGCTGAGCTGGACTGTGGAGCTGCTGCTTGCTGTGGGAACAGACAGCAGCCTCTCCTGCAGAAGCTGGAACAGCTCACAGCAAAGTGCCCTGGGGCACTGCCAGCTCCAGTGTGGCCCAGGTCAGCAGCACCCAAGCTTGGGATGGAAGGTTGTAGTCATGCTTAGCCATGGGCGTCCCAACCAGCACAGAAAGAAGCAGGTGAGAGAATAGGAGAGCCTGAGACCTGCCAGCTGTCCTGCACAGGGATGATGCCAGGAGGAGAAACAGCAGAGAAAACACCAGGGCTTGCTGGGGCTGGGTAGAGGGACATCCATCTCCAAGGCTGCTAATTCAGCACCTTTCACCAGCACTAAATACACTTTAGTTTAAGAGGGAAAAAAGAAAAAAAGAAAGGGAAAAAAAAAAGAAAGAAAGAAACAAAGGACAGGAATAGCGAAAGGAAAAAGGACAAAAGAAGATTAAAACCACAGCAGTCACTGTGTGGGCTAGGGCAAATGTTTTGGCAAAGGCCACCCAGTTTTCTGAGTCCCTTTGTACTGTTGAGACAGGGAAAGGCCACAAGGGCACACAGTGGGAGCATGAACCCGCACATCAGCCCTTTCCCTCCAGGGGAGCAGCAGAAAACCTGTGGGCTGAGGATCTCTCCTTCCCCTGGCAGACAGTGCTTTCCCAGGCAGGGAGATCTCAAGCAGAGGCGTTATTTGATGCTGGGACAACGTCCCAAGCCTTGGCTGGAGCCCAAGTCTGCTGCTGGCTCTGAGGTTTTTGCTGAATTATTGAACTCTCCCTGCGTGTGCCAGGCTGGCTGTGCCAGCTGCGGTTTGTGACTGCTTCAAACCGTGTGTCCTTGTCTAGGATGAAAGGCAAATCCAGGGAATTTCCCTCCCTGCCTGGAAGCACAGCAGAAGCTTGGCAAGCCACATACCACAGCTCCTTCCTCACGCAGGTGAATGACCTCAGATTGCTGTCATTTGGGTAAAAATGTCCTGTCCCAATGCCTGGACCTTGCTCTGTGGATTGGGGCAATCCAGCCGTGGCTCACACGCCTTCCATCCCCCCAGGCCACCAGGGATGGCTGTCCAGGGCACAGCAGGGCTGCAGGTTTCCTTCCTAAAGGAGCTGCCTGTAGGTCAGCAAATCCCATGCACCATCTTCCCAGCTAGCTGAGTTTTGGTCCTACATCAAACCCAAACACCGAGGGCAGGAGCAGAGCGAGGAGGAGGAAGACATTTCTGCCTCACTTCACTCTGCTCCAGCTGCACCTCGAAGAATCCCATGTTCATCCCAGACCTCCCAGATGGTGCAGATGCAGTTATGTCACAGCTACTGCTTCACTAGAGCCCCAGTGCCACTTCTTGGCACAGAGTAAGGCTGGAGGAAGGCATGTAGGGACTAAAAATCATCAGAAAAACACTCTTTCTTGCCCATACAGAAGCACTTCAGCTGCCAGTGGAGCCCATGAAAGTTTAGGTGCTGAAGTAAGAATCACACTCTAACCATCCTGCCTTGGCTTCCAGTTCAGCTTTGCCAAGCTCTTTGATGCCCACAATAAGCAATGCTATTTTCTCTTCCTTGAGTGGCCAGTTTCCATTTGGGCCACTTTGCAGCCCCAGGGCTGCCTGCAGGGTGAGAGAGGGCAGCACTCCCATCCCAACAGGAAACACACAGGAATGTTGGTGAAGGTGTGACAGTGCTAACTGTCCCAGGGATGTCCTGCCAGAGAGCTTCACCACCTAGACAAGACTTTAGACTGTCTTATGAGCCCCTGGCAGGTCTGGGTAGTTTTCAAAATCAAAAGTTTCTCTCCATCTGTACCAGGTCATGTTGAGACTCTGTATTGCAAAAGAACTCGTTTTGATAACTTATCTCATCTTTAAAGCAGGCTGCTTTAATGGTGCCAGCAATTATATTTATTAGTAAGAATGCACAGGGTTTGATATTGCAGGCTAACTTCCAGGCATATTGATGGAATTCAACTCCATAACTGTTATCTTTTCTTAAGAATGAGGCTCAGAAGCAAAACCTCTGAATAAAACAGCAGAGAGAAAACTGGGTCCTAATTCACTTGGCTTCTTTGGAAAAAGAGAGCTTTATCCCAAATATTATTTCCAGATATTGCTGGAGATGTAATGCTTTGTGAGCAGGAATCCTTTTTCCTTACACATAAACATAATTATCCACAATAAAAAAACACCAGCTTACTATATTTTGATCAGGTAGAAGTTTCTCCCACTTTAATACCTGATCCACCTGGGATCCCAGTGCCATGGGATTCAGAGAGGTGCTGAAGAAGGCCCAGGACAGGGCAGTGAGCATGTGGGCTGCTCCAAACTGCAGAGCTCAGCCTTGGCCCCAGCCAAGCACCTGGGAACACTCAGGTCATTCCCTCCATAACTCTGGTGGTGCCCTAATTCTCCTGTCCTAGAAGCCTTTGCTTGTCAGGGCTGGGAGACTTTGAAATTGTTCAATGGTTTTAAGAGCAAACTGAATATTCTCACATCCTCCAAACAGGAACTTTTCTTGGCTTTGTTTTCCTGAGACTTTCCTGGAAAGTTTTCTTATTCTTCTGAAGATCTTTAATTTTAAAGCAAAGCCAAGACAATTCAAATTACACTGTTGGCTGCCCTTTATCTTGACTGTGATTTAAAGACTTTGCTTCATTTCCCAATGCTGGTAGAAAAAAAGGTTAGAAGCATTTACAATGTATATTTAAGAAAAGAAAGAAACATACAAAAGGAGAAAAGGCTGCTTTCAGTGGTGCCATATTTTTCACAGACTGTATACAATCATATTTTTGTACTGCATTACCATTAATAAAACGTAGTTCTTATCCCTATGCCAAAGACAATCTCTTTCAATATCCCATTCCTTACTCCAAAACCTTGACAGTGGCAGCAGTGGACAGCCCAGTGTGGACCCTGGTACCTCAAATCCCAATCCTGCTGCAGCATCCCACAGAGCTCAGTTCAGCAAGGGAATTATCTAATCCATTCTCAGCTTGGAAGCACCCACACATTCCTGTCTTCTTCTCAAAAGGAGTTGGATGGAAGGGGCATCTTGTGCTGCTCCTGCATCAACAGTTTTTCAGTATTTGACAGGAGTGTACTAGTTATGTAGAAAATTGACATGCTTGATTGTTCTTCAGGGTGCTAGGATGAGCACCAAAGCAGAAGCTAATAGTCATTAATTTTAGCATCTTAAATTACTTCAAGTTCTTTAAGTCTTCCCCTTTCCTTCTCTCTTCCTTCTTAACAATTACTTCTTAAGGGCAGTTGCACATCTCTTGCTCAAATGAACCTACATGAGTCTCTCACTTCATTCAAGTCTAATGCACTTTTCTGTGTTCATCTCCCTTTTTTTCACTCCTGTGGGGCTCAGTTCCTCAGCACTGCAAACTTTGAAGGGGCTGGGATCAGTGTCTTGGGAAATACAGAGCAAAATATGGCACTAAAACCATTCCCCAAGGCAGGCACGGTGACAGCTCCTGGGGAAGTGCTCTCATAGCCAACCAGGCATGGAGAGGACTCCTGGGGAATGCCAAGGTGGCCACTAAGGGCTGTTTTGACTGTGAAAGCAAAGCAGCATCAGCTGGAGGGAATTCAATCTCTGGCTGTTGTACCTGCAGAGCCCCTGTTTTGCATTGATCCAGCTATACAGCAGCTGCTCATAGGAAATCAGCTCCTTGCACTCTCAGTCTCCTACTGTGGTGTGGAGCAGAGGGCCCCACAAGAAATCAGCTGCTGTGAAGCAGGCAGGATGGAAGGAGCTGTTGCACTTTGAGCAGAGCATCCACTCCAAGCTGCTCCAGCTCTGCCTGCAGGTGTTTGCAGTGGGTGAGAGCTGGGAAGAGCAGCCCAAAGGGTGATGCCCTCAGGTGATTCCAGGCTGCAGGAGCACTGAAGGGCACAGCCCAGGTTAGAGGTAGCAGAGCCAGCATGGCCGTGGGAAACAGAGCCTGAGCCAGGTGAGGAATCCCAACCTGTGAGCCCCCAGCCCAGGAACAATGACCTCTGCTTGCAGCTTCCCTGATGCAGCTCTCCCCTCACCCAATCACATTGTCCCAGCATCATTCTGCCTGCTGCTGTAACATCGGGAAGGACACAAACCCAGGAAACGGGGCAGGAAACAAGAAGAGGGATGATTTCAGCCCCCAGCAGAAGAAATTGTTGGTTAAATTGTCAAATGAGGATCCTGGCAAAGAGTGGCAGAGAAGGGGAAGGAAAAGCACTAGGAGAGGTTTAGTTTGCATGCCACATCACTCCTGCCATCCAGGGCCAACAGTGCCAACGAGCATGGTACAAGGCAGCAGGAATGATATGATTGTATTAACATAAGACCATCAAGTCTGGCAAACCTAAGCTGCAGTTCTTGTGCATTTCACGGCCAGTTTTCTGAGGAGAAATTATAAGGGAGTCTTACATTTGTGATATTCCTGCTCCTGGGTCTATTGCAGACTGTGCTGAAGCCCATCCTGGGATGGGGCTGAGCCCCAGCAGTGCTGGAGCTGGGTCAGCTGTGGTTTGACCCAGACCATGCACAGGGAGAGGGAACAGATGGAACAGATTCAGCACAAGCTGATGTTGCCACTCTGGGGAAAGGCAGGGGGATTGCTGTGTGTTGGCTTAACAATCCCTGCAGCACTCAGAGCTGCCTCAAAAAGAACAAGGGAGAGGAAGCAGCAGTTCCCAGGCAGGAGAGGGGACACAAACCCTGTCCCCAAACTGAGGGTCAAGTATGTCAGCACTTCCAGCATAAAATCATCCATGTTTTCCTGGGCAGAGGATGATACCAGCATAAATAAGCCATCAGCACAGCTTGAATTTAGCTTTTATTTGCAGATTTGCTACTTGAATTGCGTAAGTAGCTTAAGTCAAACAAGGACACCCTCCTCACCTATCCAGGAAATTTGGGCATGAGGTATAATCAGTAACCACGTGCCCAGGCTGTAAGCATGTCACTGCTGTGGCAGATGAGTCAAGTTTGGAACAAGCAGGGGCAGGTAGAGCTGCCAGGTCTGAAGGACACAGAGCTCACAGGTAGATTTTGCTGCTAAGGCTTTTAAGAAGCTGGGCCCAGGAATGTTAGCACTGTAGCAAGCCAAAATCCCCTTCCCCAGAGGGTCTGTGGGAGGGCATCTGCCTTATCCAGGTACTTGGTGACACTGCTACACTGCTGGTTTACCTGTCTGACAAAAACACACATCAGGCTTTAGGCTGCAAACCAGCTGAGCCAGATGGCCTGGGTTAAACACACCACAGAATTTGGGCACTAAATCACAGCTCCAGGTTCAAGCCTGAACCACCCTTGCAGTGATGACACCATCACAGTCACAATTACAGTGGAGGCCTGGTAACTGCTTAAAGCAGCATTGCCCTGCCAGAGCCCTGCAGACATCAGCAGGGCATGACCTGCAACGATAACAGGATTGGGGCCTGGGCTCCAGTGCTTCTTACTTCACACCTAATCCCCAAACACTGACCTTTATAGAATGAAAACTATGCAATGCTGAAGATTGTTCCACGGGCGGTGCCTTAGCCACCTCCCCTGGGTATGCACTCACACATTTTCAGAAATATCCTCACCACAGTTACTTGTGCTGGGGTGAAGAACCAATGATTTCCTGAGGAGCAGGGCCAGCTCTGGAGCTTGCAATGTGCCACAACCACTTTGTGACCACAGCTTCTCAGCCAGCTCTGCTCTGCTGAGGCTGCACTGTTAAAAAGTAGAAAAGTCCTAAGAGTTCAGGTCCCCAGCCAAGAGTCAAGACAGGGATCTGAAAAGAGAAAGGAAGAGCAGGTCAAGGATCACAGGTACTCACTCCTTGCTGTAGTTAAGTGCAGTCACTGCAACCAGCATTGTCTTCCTGAGAGTCAAGGCTTTAAATACTGCTGCTTATTCCTTGAGGGGCTGGAAAGAGAATTCAGGAGGCTGGACTTGTCCCATGGAGGAAGAGACATGGGACAGCATGGGCTGTGTCACCTCTAAACACAGGGCTCAAGAAACCAGCAAAGAAAGGAAGTGGAGAAGGGGCAGCCTCTGTTATGTAAGAATGGTGCTGGGAATGCATCTTGCTGTGTGCCATGGCATGGGACACAGGTACATCCTCCACAGGCAGGAGCATAGCTGTCCTGGCAAGTCCTTGGTCAGATGCATGCCTCCAGTTGCCATCAATTCTACTTTTAATCAGAATAACTAGAATAATTTTTAAAAAACCAAACCAAACGCGAATTAGTTTAGGCTATTGTTGCATTCTCTCATGACCATTTTAAGTGATTGTGGCCAGTCCCCTTGGTCACAGTAGTAGAGCTCAGCTGTACAAGAGATGCTCAGCTAGAGGCTGACCCAACAAAATCTTAGCACAAGGGAGCAGAAGTTCCTTTGCCTTGAGCTTATCTAGGCCAGGGAAACAACTAAACCAGGGCTTTGAAACACTTTGCTCATCCTACACTGAATTTGTACTTTCCTTTCTAATCCTATCTTCCCGTATCTGCTATGTTTTTGTCCAAAATCCTTCCAATTCCAGGGTTAGATCAGAAGAGAAAATAAGCTTAGAAACAGCATGGGCCAAGCTGACAAATCCCCAAGTTAACCTACTCAGAGTGGAGAATTGTAAAAAGAGCACCTCCACACCCAGACTGATGTCCTACCCCATTCACAGCCCTCCAGCCCTGATCAGTGCCACTTGACTGGGCATTTAAAAGACACACACATTTCAGAACCGTAATTGATACATCTGTCCTTAAATCAGGTCACAAGAGCAGGCTAATCTGGGGATCTGTCAGCTTTGGGAGCATTCAAATTGTAACTTTTGAGAAACAAGCATTAAGATCCAAACAGTGAGGTTACGTGAGAATTTGAGAGGCAGGTAAGCAGTTGACCTTCCCCTGGCTGGGAAGAGTGACCTGTTGTGCTTGAACTCTGCCTCTGAGCTCATTCTCACTGCACAACCAGCCTGGTGCTCCCTGTGACCAGGGCAGGAGGTCAGGGGACACGGGCAGCTCCAGAGGTGCACGAGGCACAAAGGCCAAGGAACCTCACCACATGCACTTGGAACGAACAATCCTGAAAAATGCACCACCTGGAGCATCTCAAGTGAAATGGAATTCCTGCACAGAAATGTGCAGTGGTTCCCAAGTCTGGTCGTGATGTTCTGACAGCACTAAGCATGACCAGAGCTCACCTCCTTTTTCATGGACTTACCGAGCTGCAGCAAAGGTTTGACTGTTTCAAAAGAACTGAAATAGGAAGTAACTGCTAAAAGCCATTCACACTTGTGTGCAAGAGAGAGAGAGATACGGCAGAACTTCAGTGGATTAAGAGACTGAGAGATGTAAAGACAAAGCAACACACAGAGGACTTCACCCAAAAATGGCCTGACATGCAAAGGTCACTGCACATCATTGCAGTTTGCCATCCTGCAGCATTGGTGACACCACGCTGGAAGCAGCCTTGGAACCCTGAAGATGCACAAGCCTGTCCCAAGCAGTTGTTTGTCACCACCCACCACAGCCAGGAGCAGGCTAAACATCGTGGACAGTGACATTCTATGGACTGTGTTGTCTGTCACCTTCTACCACAGTGTACAGCATATCATGCTTGTTATATTACAACTAAGGAGTAATGAAAAACTTACGCTTAAGTGACATAAAAAAAGCAGGGGAGGACCCAGGAATTTCTCTCATCCAACTATAAACGCACACCCATTTACATTGTTTTGTAAATGAATTTAGAAGAAAAATAAAAATATTGAGATATTTCTCTTCAGGACAACCATTGCACATTTGGTTTTGTTTTGGAGGGGAGATACAAACACACACAGCAAGAATACTTTCCAATCGAAAATATGCAGAACAAATAGAAGTGGGAACAGTTCAACACCTAGAGAGTTTTCCATGTGTCCTTGACAAACATTATCTCAGTTTCCCCCAGCCTTTACTTCACTAGTCAAACCCTCAAAATCTGGTATCTAGGAAGAATACCTCACAAAGACTTCTGAAAAAAGCCGATTAAGCAGTGGCATTGTGCTGCCCCATTTTCTGTATCTCTCCCATCTGCAAGCCATTTGTATGAAGAAAATCTTTGTTTCCAAAGCTTGGCTTACTAAAGCTCATTTGTTCCCAAACAAAACAGAGCCTTGATGCTGTTTACAGCAGAGCAGCCAAAGGCTGGGCTGGTTCAGCAGCAGCAGTGGGAGATGTTACGGGGTGTCCCATGCCCGTCACCTCCACTCAGGGTAGGAATGTGGGACTAAACACAGACCCAAACCTTGGCTGTAGGACAGACCCTCTTGACACACACGTCTATCACAGCCCCTTTATCAGCGTTTTTTTTGTAAGTACTAAACCAAGATTTCAGCTATTTATGTGGAGTTCATGTGCTTGCTTTAAAAAAAAAATTTTAAAATGTTTTCACAAGCTTGTTCATCAACAGGAAAGGATGGCAACAAGGTCAGAGTGTTTTCCTTCTTCAGTTTTATGCAGATCTCGGAAGCAGTGACATTAAACTGGCCCAGTTTGATTAGCTTTTCAGCACAGCAAAAAGGAGTGGCTACTCTTCATGGGACAAAACTCTGCCTTTAACTTCACGTGAGCACCTTTAAAACAGAGCTGCATATGCAGCTATTTGCATTTTCTTCTTTGCAAGGTGAGTGCTGAAACATCCGCATCTCACAGGAGATGATCAGAGAAGTATTCAAAGAATCCCTGGAGTTAATGTAAGAAGGAGAAAAGAAGTGGGCAATGCGAGCACTCTCTGAGTACCTCTACTGGTTCATTTACACAAGTTGAAAAAAGAATGGAAAAGTCAGCACTTCTTAATTTCTATGCTACTCTCCCTTCAAGAACAAAGGAGGCACGTGAGAAATACAAAGTGCAGCCATGTTAAAACTTTAGATGTAAAATTCTTTGAAAGGAATAAATCAGGTTAATCATGAGGTATTCATTTTTTCTTCCTACCCACCTTAAAAACCAATATCCCTGTGTTTTCTGTATGAATTTACTATATATACATATGTATAAATCTAAACATACACAAAAGTGGTATAGCCTTACACTTCATTTAAGGATATTTTGCTACATTCGTCAGAGTGCAAAGCAATTGCTTCCTTCAAATCAGTATTTTTACATCATGACGACATAAACCTGTAACTTAGACAATTTGCATGACCACACAGCCACAGTGGCAAATTATTTTTCTGGCTTGTAAAAAATTTTAAAACAGAAGTTCTATTTCAGCAGTTTGAAGATGGAATGTAAAGTTTCTGCTGTTAAATGTATATAAAATATATTTATTGAATCATACATTCATGCTGATTCCAATAAAAAAATTAAAGATTTTTCTGAACTTTCTCTCCATAGATTTTTACTGCTGAAGGTTCCACACAGCAGCTGGAAACAGAAAAATGTATTTCTTGTACTGTTTTTCAAGCTAGGACATTATTTACACATAGCTTTAAAATTCTTCAGTAGATGGAGTGACCTTGGTGCAAACAACCAAAATGGCATTTCAGAATGCAGGACTGTCTCTCACACTGAATCACAAAGATGGTCACAATAAAGTATTTTTCCTTCCACTGTCAGGTGCTTTATCAAGTTTGAAATATCACCAGTGGAATAACAGATCCCTCTTGGCTTGGCAAATGGCATTTTATGACAGAAAACAGAAGGCCACCATTCTGCCCTTTAAATCTACTTTGAGAACATGCAATTACTCTAAAAACTATCTTTAAGTATGACGGAGTTTGAAAAAATTTTACTTGGTTTCATGTATCAAAAAAGTTATTAATGGACCACCTTGCCCCATTCTTCCATATAACATGCAAATAAGGATAAAGATCTTATTGTTGGGAAAATTAAATCAATGAGGCAATTCCTTCCTCCCAAAGCATACACAGCTTAAAACTTCGCCTAGTGTGTGCACTTATCCCTAAGAAAAACCTTGTAATGGAATAAAAACAGTTAAACAGAGTTTGGTCAAAAATAGGCACTTCCACAATGTGCAGAATAAGCAGCTGCAGATCTTCATACCTGCACCCAGAACCATCCATTTCAGTATGGACACTGAGCTCCCAGGTCTCAAGGACATCTCTGCCATGTGGCACCAGAGGGAAGTTTCTCAGGCTCAAGTCAGAGCTCACAGTTACAACAGGCTGTTTTCTACCTCAGGAGTAAATCCTCTCTGCCAAGCTCTGCTTCCAGCAGCAAGCTCACCACTTCTACACTCACCTGTATGTGGATAGTGGATACCCAGGAACACCAGAGCTTCAGTCTGAGTAAATTTAAAGAAAAAATAAGAAAAAAGGGCCCTGCAGAGCAAGTGATCCCACTCTGAATCCTTAAATGCAGCGCCAACATCTGCACACAAAAGATCTCAGTTCAGCTTTACAAAACAGCCCCACACAAGTCTGCTGGTACATCCCAGCACTCCAGAAGATATTTCTCTGTGCTCAAGGGGCAATTAAATCTTTTTACTTGTACAATGTTCTTGAAGGAAAAAAAGGCAGCAGAGGCAGAGTATGGCTTCCAGTTCTGGTCTGGGTGCTAAGGAACACCCCCTGCAAGTGAAATGCCCTTATTTGCACTTGTCTTTTACACTATTAAGATCAGCCAAAAGAGGCCAGATCACACCAGCCACACACGAAACACTCTGTACTCTCAGAAGGGCAGATCAAGGTATCACGATCATGAGTTATTCCAAATCTGTCCATGTAGCTGCTATGGGTGTAAAAGTCTGACAGCTCTAGACAGCTTTTCATTTCCCAGCTCCCTGCAGAACAGTGGGACACCAAGAGCACTTCAGTACCACCACCTCCTTGTCTTGACTGGAGGCACTAGAAAGGACACACATACAGTCTGATTCATTTCAGACTGTACCATTTTGTTCCTAGAAAAAGAGGACTACCTTGGTTATTAGAAGTCAGCCTTTTTGGAGCTCTTGTAGCCCACTGCAGCCAGCTGAGGCAAATCAAATCGTGGTCTCTTCATAGTCACCTTCAAGAATGCACGCAAGGCCTTAGACAAGAGATCCTGAGGTTTTAACAGCACAGCAAGGCAGAAATCAGAAGGGCTGGAAGATGCAGAAAGCCTTAATCAAAACCAATGTGCAACATTTTACAGCAGGTCTCTTCAGAGGACTTTGTTATTAGTGAGTCACAGAGACACCAAAAATGCAAATACCAAGAGTCACTCTACAACATAATTTTCTTTTGAAAAGTATTTCTTTACAAGACATTCCAACAGAATTTTATGTAAATATTTTATTTTGCCTGTCATCTTGGGACAAGAACATGACTTTCAGGGTCAACATATTGAGTATGATTCATATGAGAACAAGCACACACATCACTTCTTTTAAATTCTTTACTGACACTCTTCTTTCAAATCAGACAGCATGAGCCAGAACTGTCCAGCTCCCACTACAGAAATGGGGGTTTCAAGCTTACGGATGCTTTTGCAGATTTGGTTAAGAGCTATAGAAGCTTCTATTAAAAGCACTTTGATAAGTCTGAAGTGCAACCTGTTACTGCAGTACTCAGATTTAACATCAAGAACAGTAGAAACCCAACAAAGGGGGAAAAAACGTATCACAAACAACAGGGACAGGGTTCAATGAAAGATCTCCATTGCATACTTTCACTTCACAGGCATTCCTGATAGGAAAAATGAAGACAGCTTTTGTTTTTTAAAAAAATACCAGTTACCACCAGATGAGGAAGCAGCAGAATTTCCCCAAATGCTGGCTGTGAGAGCACACCACAGCTCACACTCTCCCCCAGTTCACTAATGTATCAAGTCTCCAGGTACAGATCGTAAGCAGGCCAATCTGAGACAGTCTTAAGGAGGGAAGGGACAAACAGTGTAACAAATGCAAAGAGAAAAATAAAACAGAAGCCAACTCTAGCAACATTTAGTACAACCAGTTTCAACCAGTAAGTATGGCAAGGAAAAGGCAAAATATGACTGTTGGGGACAGATAATACCGAGGGCAGCCCTGCTCCAGAGCTTACAGCAAGCACAGGTGATGACACTGCATATGCACAGTCATTACAGTCACAAACCAAGAAACATGGAAACAGTGACAACCTGACACAGATTAGCAAACTTCCTATGCAGCTCTTTTGTGCTGCCAAGAGACCTGGAGGTCTGGTATACAACAAACCCACCATTTTTATCCAGATGTTTAACACCAGGCATTACAGAAATATTGCTCAGTGCAGCACCATCTCACAGGATCTCTTGGACTGAAATTACCCAGTTTAGTATTTTATTTTCAGTTTCAATCTTCTTTCAGAGGCAGAGGAGAGCATTCAACATCTTAACACCAGGACAGACAAGCACCTTCCACACTTCTGACAAAAAGTCCTTCTTATCCACTTCAGGTCTGAAGCAAGGAATGAAGTACTGCAAAAATAACTATTCCTTACAGCAACTGGAACTGTAAACGATGTGACACAGGTATTTCTGCTTTGCTTGTACTTTTGCAATAGTTACAAGACCTGCCCAGCTTCAAGTTCAAGTTATTAACTTCTGCATCCAAAAAGTATTTGTTTTCAATAATTTAAATGCAGCCAAAGTGATGCACAGAAGGTATTAAAAGCTTTAGCTACAACCACATCCACCTTGTAAACCTAGCGACTGAAGAGCCTCTTCCCCTCGGAAAAACTCCAACATACTCTGGACTTGATAAAGCAAATCTAGACCTTTTTTATTTTTTTTTAAACAATTTGCCAAAACTGGAATGAGAGATAAATAGAAGGCACAACAATTTTGCTTTTTTTTTATACAAATACAAACTAAACATGAAAAAAACTCCCTATTTCAATAAAAAATTTCACAAGTTCAGGAAAAGTGTTTGAAGAGTCAAGTTCTAGACATTTAAAACCTATCCCACAATCCAAAATTTCAAAGTGGTAAAACAGTAGTTCGAATTCCTTGCTGTGATCATGTATCAAAAGGAAAAGAGATTCTACGGATACCCATTATTCCACTTTTACAGCGCCACAGAGAGAGGTGAAAGTCAATTTTCATGTGGCAGTGTCTCCAGACCGGAGGATGTTCATATGACCCTCAAAGAAACACCAAGAGTTTTGCTTTTCTGCCCTTGGAATACTTGCCAAGAACTATGTTTTCCTACAGGCTCTTGAACGCATGCACATGAAATATTATTCCGCTGACTGCACCCAAATTCAGTAGAAAGAGGGGAGGAAAAAAATAAAAGAAAAAAGAAAGAGACATTCCTTCAGGAAAAACCACTGGTACCAAAAAAACAAAAATCAGTCCGTAAGTTTGAGGTGAACAAGAAAATTCAGTTCTTTTCTTTTTAAAATCCACTTTTCCTAAAACGTTGTTCCACAAAGCTGGAATCTGGGACAAGGACTAGAAAAAAAAAAAAAAATCACAGAACCATAACACAAACAAAAAGGGGCCAAAATAGTATCAAACGTAGCAGTCTATAACAGGCTAGGGCCACATTCCAAGATACCCAAGGCTGAAATTCACAAATCTGCAGGAAAAAGGGTTTGCGCCACCACGTCAACATCCACGACGAATTCACTGGCGTTGCCCGATCCCCCTTCCAGCTCCAAATCCTGGCTTCTGGGACATTCCTCCACGTGGAGGCCCTCGAATCCCACCTCCCAGCCCCCCACGAGTGCCTCCAGGTCCACGGGGTCTGTTATCTCTGCGGTCACCCTCCCTGGCAGCTCGTGTTTTCTTCTCCTCCACGTTCAGGCGCACCTCTCCCCTGAACATGATGGGCTGCAACAGAAGAAGAGAAGGTACCCTCATTAATGAGTCACCACAAGCTCTTCAAGGTAAAGCAGATTCTTGCAACTTTGGCTCCTATCGTCCTCTCCATGAAAGACTGAAGGGTCTTAGGATTTCTTACTAAATAATTACAATAGCCAAACCATGCATCCAGTCTTGGGGCTTTACTGGAGAAAATAAAGATGTGAAGGAGTGACCCTTGAAAAGGCATTTCAGGTTTACAACTGAACATTCTGATGTGCTTTAGGAAAGAGCTGGGCTGTTAGCAAGCTCACTGCATGGCTGTGAGGGTGCATCCAGAGTCTCTGCCTACTACAGCAGGCAGGCATGGGCACACATTCTGCATTAGCAATCACCGCTGACAGGCTGAGCAGGTACCTCCTGCCTTTGTTAGCAAAATTCTTTTCAGCAGCCTCTTCCTTTCAGCCTCTGACAAACAAGATTCTACTTGTCCATAGATTCAGACTCTCTCTACCCTGTCTTCCTGAAAGAAAGGATACTTCCTGTGTTCAGCAACCTCCCAACTAGAAAAAGGCTCTGTAATGAGCTGCTACAAGCTATTTCAATAACAAAAGACTGCACAAATCTTGGTAATGGAAGCGAGAAACATCACACTGACTTTAATATGCTCAACAAAAACTGAAGTGACCAAGTAAAATCTCTTCTTGTTAAGCTGAAGAAAACTGCCTGTTGTCAACAAACCAAAAACCACTGACTAGAAATTTATTTACCCTGTTGCTAAGGATCTTCTGAACTGGCTCAGGATCATCAAACACCACAAACCCAAAATTAGGGAGCTTTCCACCACTGTTGATGCGGAGTTCAACAACATTGCCATAGCCTGCAAGAGAAAAGCCAAGTTCTTGGGTCATACATTAGAATGCTCTGTTGACCACGCCCATGGCTGGAACCCCCAACCCCTCAGAGGACACCAAAGCAATCAACTTACTTTGGAAAAAATCTTTAAGTTCAGATTTATCCACATCATGAGGAAGGTTCCCAACAAACAGCTGATGACTGTCTGGGTATCTCACAATCCGCCTGGTTTCAACATCACCTTGCTCACCCTCGCGAACTTCAACAGAAAAGCAAAGCTGATTTTACAAAGTCAGTCCCCACAACAAACATCAAAACAAGCCATGGTCAGAATTATCACCATTAGAAACAACCAATTCACACTGTCTACCCATTCACATATAAAAAAAGGAAAGCATTCTACATTAACAAGTGTGCAACTATTCGCTTTTTATCATCTGGTTGACGCCAAGTTTGAATTTTTACTGGAGTAAAAATCGCTTGCTTACTGACAAAATGAGATTTTAAAAGCTTTAATTATCACCTTGCTTCCCCAAAACCTTTAAGCAACAGCAAACAGCTTATTTGCAGCTTCTTACTTGGCCTAGGACCCCGCTGTGGTGGGATGCTCGTTCGCTGCTCCCTCACTCGCTGATCCCTCTGAGGTCTCTGAGGGGGGGTCTGAGATTCAGGCTTTGCCTCAGGGCGGGGCTGTATCAATTCAAAAAGCAGTGAACAGTTGAGTCAGACACACACATACCAGCAGGCTCAGCTTTTAAGAGCTCACTGTCAAGTTGGTAATAAAAAAAATACAGGAAAACTAATAGTTTTTTTCTACCTGTGACTAAAGTACATGTTAGCTCATGTTGGCTTACATCCTTAAAGGCAAGCAGCATTGACATGAACATTCCCTGTTTTCTTCCGTGAGAAACAATTAATTGTCAACCCAAAAACCAAGGAACAACATCTTCATAAAGCATATCAAGAATCACAGAATGCCAAAATCTTTGGGGCATAAATCAGGAGCAAGCAGATTTCACTCTCTTTTTCCCCTATCAGCCAGTTTAGCAGTTGAACCTCTCCAGGTGTTGGATTCCTACCTGCGAGACCGGCACTTTCACAACATGAGGTGGTATTCCTGATACTGGGACAGCCCCACTGGGAGGAAGGTTCTTGCTGGTTACTGATGCCCAGGAAAATGCCTTAAAAAAAAAAAAAAAGATAATAACATAACTACATCTCCTTCTGAAACATATCTCTGATAGGACAGCTAACAGACACAGGATAACAGGAACAAATTTTAACTTATACTTGAAAATCAGGAGCCAGCCAATAGCAGTTTCCCCACAATTTCCTTCAAATTATTTAAATCCAAAACACTCAGTGTAAAGACAATGGAGTCACACTTCTACTGTTTCTGAATTCCAGAGCTGAAATAAGACATGGCAATGGCCCAATACCAAGTATCCCATCAAGATTAACCAAGTACTGGATTCCTGAGTCCCAATCTGTCCACTTTCACCTTCCTGAACACCAAGAAGTGACAAAAAGCCCCAGGTAAAAATAAAGCTCTGTAAATAGACAGGAGAGCCATACTGATGAAGCCACATCAGATAAAAAGAGATTCCCTGTCATTACCCTGGAGTCCTCTTGCACTGCAGGAGCTGGATCAGCAGGAGCTGGAGAAGGACTCTTTTCCACGGTCTCTTCTGGAGCAGATTCCTCTAATACTGGCTCAGACTTTTCTTCTTGCACTTCTGGTTCAGGTTCCTGCTCAGGTTCTGCCTCTGGCTCAGGTTCTGCCTCTGCAGCTGTCTCTTCCAAGTGTTCCTCAATGTCATTGCTATTACACAGCAGCACAAAAAGCAGGAAAAAGAGGTGGTATTGTATTTATTCTATTACTGGTGATAAGCAGTGCTACTTATCCAATACAGAAGTCAGGCACATGACATCTGAGAGGAAGAACAAGGCCACATAAAGCCACATTGCACTAAAATGCAAATTTTACATTAGTACACTATAAAGCAGCAAAAAAAATTAATTCCAGAAATGCTGTTCAGCCTAACAGCATTTTGATTTCAGCTGATCAATTAAAAGAAATTTTTTGACTGTCAGAAGAAAACTATTAATAGCAAAAAATTTATGTGACCTGTTCTATAAGCAGCCTGTCTCACACAACACCTGACTTCATCTATAAATATATTATTACCTGACAGTCTGCTCATAATAAGCACCACTATCATCAGGAACAGCCTCAGGTGTCTGCTGTCTTTCCTCAGGTTCCTCCCCTTCCTCCTCTGATTCTAAATAAGGTTAGAAAAGAAAATAAACAACAGACATCCTTAGTATAAGGCTCAAACACAAGGCAGCTACCACAAAATACAGGTGAAGTTTCTACTAAAGAGCACACAGGAAGCACGTTTGAGATGTGACATGAAACAGACATTTCTTCCTATTTCCACTATCATTTTGGTTACTCAGTTCTGACCAAGGTTAAAAAACATATTCCAAATACTTCAGAGAACCAGATTCATAACCTACAAATCTGACTGCAACTGCCAAAGTAAGTCTTACAGTTCTTGTAATGGAAACAGATTATATGCCAGAAAAATGCTCATCTGCATGTCACAACTTCTTGCTGGACTGTAAAGAACTACAGGCAAGGAAAAATCCTACCAGAACATGAAATTTAACACTGATCTGTCTTCTTCAGCAAGATTTCCTTTGGTCTGGGAATAGAATGTTGATATAGATCCAGAACCAAACACCAACAGAACCATCCAAAACTTTCTGCTACTCACCCTCTGGAGGCTCAGTATCAGAGTCCCCAAAAACCTCATCCTGGTAGCGGAAGATGTCGTTGTGGACATAGAACTTGTTTGCAACAGAGCCCTAAAAGCAAATCATAGGGTAGAACTAAATCAATTACAGCAACCCAGTAATGTAAAAATTGAAATAATGTGAAAACAAGGAAGGTTTGAGCAAATCATCCTTCCCACAAAAAGGATCCAAATTCGCCTCTTTTAAGAAAATAATGTTATTTCAGGCAGGAAAACAAGAAAGAAAAAAGACATCACTCCTAACAAGTCAGGTATGGGTGGAACAAAGGAAAAAAAATTGTTTAAGTGCTTTTAATTTCAATAGCTCACATCACTGAAAAAGTGTGACAACTTCCTGTGTCTAAAGTATCAATTCTTGTCTCCAAGTCATATTGGAAAATAGAATGATCTTGCAACACTCCTTTTTCACTATCATTTTCAATTCTGTGAACTGTTGTTAAAAAAAGCCTATTTAAAAATGCCACTTCAAATACTACATCACCACTCAATGAACAAGAAAATCTGGAACCCATATTTTCAACCAGGAAGCTTTCCCCTCTTCTACTACTTCTTTTCCAGTAAAAAGATCAGTTGCTAGAATAGCAAAAGAGAACATCATTTTAATATCCCTAAGATAAATGTGTTGCACAAACCTAGGAGTCCAAACTCAAGATATTTATCTGATTTCAATAGCCAAGGTTAATGTACCATCATACAGAAGTAGTGTCATTCCCAAAGGAATCTTCAGAACATAACTGCTGAATTTAGTGGCAAGTCACCTCCTCAGTCTAACCCTTCAGACTGCAACCCTGAGGCAGACAGAGCTCACTAATGCTGCCAGAAGCCCCTGGCAGCCCAGCACACCCACCTCAGGGGCGAGCACGAAGGTCTGCATGAACCTGCGCACGGGCTGCATGTTATTGGAGAGCTCCCCCATCACCTGCACCACCACCCCATCGTTGAGGGTGGCGTGGGCATCCACGTGGCGGATCTTTGTGTGGCAATCCTTGAAGTTCAGTGACAGCACCTTCTTGTGGATGTCCTAGGAAAGAATGGGACATGTGGGTTAGGTTGCAGAAGCCATTTCTGCCAAGCTAGCAGCTTTCAGAGAAAGCAAAACCATAAAAATTGGTTTAAGATACATTCCCTAACACTGGAGAGAAAGTTTGCTCTGCAAGCAATTTTACATTATGAGCTTTCTATAAAGGAAGCACATTTTGCTTAACTATTGCTGTCTACAATTGAGATGGTTTTTTCCCCCTCCCCATTTTTTTTTTCTTTTACAGAAAGCACTTGAATAGTGCAATCACTATTGCACTATTGGGAGTGAATCACAGCTGGATACATTTCTTTTCTCAACCATAAAGGTGACAAAATAGAAAGAAAAGAACAGCTTTATTTTCTAAAGTTCTTACAGATTGCCCATAGACTGCATCAGCTGGTTTTCCATTGGAATCCAAGCCACCATGGACATAGGAAGAGTTCTTTCCATAAAACCTGTTGGAAAGAAATATTTTAATGCCAAGTTTTGCTGTGTAAGAACACTGTGCGTCTACATTAGAGTGCAGTATGCATAATACATTTTCAACTAAGTTTCCTGTTTGAATCACTAGAATAAAGCCACAAAATCTCATAATCCTGTTACCAGTCTGGAGGTGGGGGGAAAACAAAGTTCTCATGTAAGCTGTAGCACTCAGGTGTGCCAGAGACCCAGGCACCAACAGCCAAAATCAAAGCCTCATGGGAGCTCATGGTCCAATCCCATTATCCCCTTTCTGCATGAGGTCCCCAAAGCAACACCCTGAACATCTGGGATGCTGAAGGCTCCCCACCAAGTTCTGGTTTCAAGTTTGAGCAAGGAGTAATGCGACTGTTTAGCTCTTCTACAGTAAAAAAAATATTGCAGGTAAATCTTCCTTTCTGTAACTGAGAGGTTACCAGCTGAAATGCCCTGAGCACCATGGCACTGCACTCTGCCAGCAGATAAAAGACCAGAATGGATGCCATGGCACAGAGTCAACTGTTCTCTGACCCAAAGGGATGAGGTCAGCTGTCCACTTAAGTGGAGAAACACTCTGAGTAAGTGTTCCTGAGACTGGAAGGGAGAAGGTTTCAGAAACTTTATCTGGCTACTCAAAATACAGCAAAACAAAGTGTATCTTCATAAACAAGGCTGGTTTGAGGAAGGATGCCTGTCAAACCAAACAGGACCCATTTGTTGAGATAATACATTATAGTTTGCTACATATCCATAATTTCCTGACTTTCCTTTAAGAAAGAGCTGGTGTGACTCCCAAGAGAGACCAGTACACAACTAATTCAATGTTTCCTCCTAGTCAGAGGGCATTTTATCAAGCCAAAAACTACAGAAATGCTTAACTAAGTGGTATTTCTCCAACTTCAATTTATATTGATTACAAGCAAAGTGGCAAGCAGCATTTCAGTTAGAACCAGAACTCAGATATTTAAAGAATTCCTGCCATCTTTATTATCCATCATTTAACCCAGCTGATCAAAACCAGAAGTAAACGACACTCAGCATCTTGAATAAATCGGCTTTTTAAGTCACCAGATTCAGCAAGCTAAGACACAGCAGTAAGATCATTCACAAATTTTAGCACACAAATTAAGAAATTCACATAGAAAAGCAGCTCAAAGCAGAGCTTTACCTGTGCAAATAGTCAGGAGCTTGGTTCAGCAGGGTATAGTACTGCCTCACGAATTCCCGCCCGACCAGCAGGGGACTTGGCTTCTCCATCACCATTTCTTTGGTCAACTGAAAACTATGGAAAAAACCAAAAGCTCCATAAACCATGAGCATTTCAAATGGCAGTTCACATCCTGACTGCATAAGCCACCTAATCACAGCAGAAAGCATGCAGCAGGACTGCTGTACCCCTGTAAGCAGTTTAAGCAATGTGTTTTCAGTCATAAGAGTTTTGGTGCCAGGGAGAGGATTCCTGGGTACCAAACCAGCAGTAAGAGAGGCTGCAAGGCCGAGGGAGGTCACCCCATAACCTGCCAGTAGTTAATCATCCCACATATCCTCAGTAAAAAGCAGGTGGCAAGCAAGTCAGGTTCTTCAAGAGGATTTGCTAAGTGGCTAAGACATTTACAGTCGATCCAAATTCTACTTACCTCACTTGACTTCACAATCAGAATTAAAAGTCAGATGTTCTCAGGCAAAGCCTGTGCTACTGTATTAGGGGCATTTTTAGAAGGTCAGAACAAGTCCAATCTATTTTTATCAGCAGCACAGCACTGCCTGCTGTGAGTATCAAGCACTTTGAAGGAATATTAAATTATATTAAAATGATTATGCTACGAACAAACACATACTGCTCTTCCCCTGCTTCCACCAATCACAGCAAGTCACTTCTCACTTCAATTCAGACCACCAGTCAAGTGAACAGCACCACTCATGCCCAGGGACAAATCCATCTGGGTACCTTCCACCTACCTTCCATGGATCTGTAAGTTACAAAAATAAAGTCTTTGCAAGTAGGTTACACAATACACAGGCCTGCCCAAACCAAAGCACATTCCCACATTTCCTTGTTATTAAATACTCACTGTTCAAACTAATTCAAAATAGTTTTAAACTCACAGGGATAAACACCAATAGCAGGGCACGTTCTTGGTACCAAATACAGAACCAAAAACAGATTTTCTGCTTCACACTTAGTTCTTTTAGCAGCAGAACTGAGCCCACATTCTCTACTGATGGGTACAACTATCTCCTGCACTATACAGCCCTTTTCCCAAACACATGGTATTCAAATCCCATATGCACATTCTCCAGGTGTGACATACAAGTCAAAATTGACACTATTCAGCTGAGGTCTCTAAAAATCAATTCAGGAATCATCAATTACTTACCTGCTTTTATTTAATACTGATAACTATAAACAGGGATAAGAAATGGTGGCATCAACAATTCTGGGGGAAAACCCAGACTGGATCATGGCTGGAACTCAGAATGGGGGTAAAAAAAGGAATCCAAATTAAGCAGTCTTTTGGCAAACATTAATCCAGATGGAGCTCACAAATATTCATGCCAGGCCAGGCATGTCTTAGGACAAGCTTTCTCTTGTAACTATAACCAAGGACATCCCATATCCTGGGAAAACTGAGTTGCCCACAACTTATCCTTCTCCAACGCAGCAAAAGGAAAAGAAAATGACCAGCTTTCCTACCTGCTTGTACTAAGCCCTGCCCCACTTCATCCAAGGATCTTAAACATTTGATATTCACTGTACTTAATGAATTTCAGAGAAGTTGTCCTTTAGACATCAAGAACTGACAACAGAACAGAGCTTCAGAAGACACAGGTGACCAGGCTGGTGTTATTGCAGCGACAATTTCAAGTCCACAACATACACAGGGCTGCACAGGTAGTCACAACCACACTGCTAGATGGACCAGGAATGCAAAACAGAAGCTTTAAGCTTCAAAGAGATGAATGTACTTGAAAATATGTCATGGAAGCTGCTACTTTGGGTGAAGCCAAGTCCAAACGAACCTGGCAAATTTCATACATCTCAATCAATGGTCAAACACCCACCACATGGTAATCAAGGGACAAGGCAATGTTTAGCCACACTGTCAGAACACCCATGAAATAGATCTGAGGATGCGATCACACCCAAACTCCCAGCACTGGTCAGAATGCAATGCATCCAGCTTTGCTGGAGGAATGCAGCTAAGAATCAAGCCACAAGACACAACATCAGAGTTGTAATTTTGTATACGTTGATGTGCTTTGCTCTGCTTTTAATACAATCACAGTTTATCACCTTTTTAAGTCTAGAACAAATGAAAAGTCTTCCCATTCTATTTTAAAACACACTTTTTTCTAGGTTTAAATACAGGGAAAAAGATCTGGTGGGCTCCAGAGGATGTGTCCATGAACTCCCTCTCTTTCAGCAGGACATGTGTCTATCACCACCACGCAAATAAATACTACCTATATGATAATGTGCAGAAAAAGTAAGACTAAATATGACCTAGAACTTAAAGAGGCTTTTTTCCAAAAAGCTTTCAGCTGTTTGAGGATATTTTCAAGAGCTAACCATGCAGAAAGGAAGAAATAGTCCATGGCTGGGTCTGGGCTGCAGGAAATGCTCAGATTCTACAAACCACTTTCATTTCAGGAAGGTTCCACTATCTGTGGTTTTGCAGAAGCCTTTGAATGCTAAGTGTAATGTATTACAGATACAGATGTCCAACACAGCACATCCCTCAAAACAAAAAACCTCCAAGAGAAAGAAGAACTCTTGCCTTCTGCTGCATATTAAGTGAGATCTCCATAAAATATTATCAAGCGATAAGAAAACACAGCAAAGGTAAAGTACAGCTAAGTGGTTGCTACCACTGCTGACTTCCTCATCCCACTTTGTTTCCTCTTGAGGATTTGTGAAGCCCTAGAAGGAGCAGGCCAACCCTAAAGCAGTGGGAACAGAAATGGCAGATAGACAGATCTGCACTTTTAGCTCCAGTCAGCTCAACTGACAACACAGGATTTCTTTAGAGGTTAAAAAAATTTGCTTGTGTGCTGTCAGTTTACAGTCAGGAAGTCAGTCCTACCATATACAAAGATCACCATTTGAAGAATGACAGGAGGTATACTTAATTTCTTTGTGAAGATATAGTTAACCTGGAATTCAAGCTTATTCCTACAGCTGTAAATAGCCACGTTTTCTATTCAGTTCTGATAAATGATGAATCAGGCTCTTCTGAGAATTATTTTAAGTGCTTCCTAGAACACCAATGTACAAAGCTTGTCATTCTCACATTATGGCAAAATCATCTTGTAGCACTCAAATCTCAGCTGATTCACCAACAGCTCTTTCAGATTTCTGCTCTTCAGTGAAAGCCCTCACCTGCATTAATCCACGGGCACATCATCTTCCATGCTGGTCTCAAGAAATATTGGAAGTGAAGTGGCTTTACTAGGTCTGTCATACACACATGCTTAAAAATATACATAAAAGAACTTCCCTCCTGCTAAGGGTGAAAAACCTATCAGAACTAACTACTAACATGAAAAGAGGAATTGATGAGTGCCCAGTTGCTCCCAAGCAATCTGAAAAGAAATGGGAAAAACCTTTACATGACCTAATCAGAGGACAACAATCTGTTTTTACTGCTGCTACACTGCCAGATGCCATCTGTTCTTGCTCTCCAGCCAGCACAACCTGAATGGTGGAAGCCAAGCATCTCCTCAGAGTATTTCCTCCCTACCACTCATGAGCAATTTACAACTCCACTATTCCCTGATCCAAGAAAAACTGCAAGTCCTTTATACTACATTTTCATTGCACAGCACATAATAGCACCAAATGTTTGAACTGTCACTATGCTACTCCTGATAAAAGCTCATCCACACATTTTCCTGTCAATTGACATAATGATGAAAGGGTGAAAATTGACAGGAAAAGCCGAAAATCTGATTATTAAAGATTCATTCATAATCATACATTCACATTATCCCATATGTAAAACAAATTGGATAAGTCAAATTATAACAAGTACACCATAACAATTCTACAGCATAACTGAGCCCCTTCCTTAAGCCAAGGACTTAAGAGGAAGACAAATACCTCCTTTACAGTGGTTATCACCTGGCTGGTGGAAAATTCCACCATCTGTTACAATGCTCCCACTTGGCAGAAAATCAATGTCAGGCACTGAATTTCTAAAATACTGTTATGTAAATTAGAGCCATTTATGTAAATTTCACATTAGCAAATTCAGATTTAGGTCTACAAAACCTATTAGTATATTAGTGTTCAGAAGAATGGACTCAGCACTCACAGCTAGCATTGGTTATTATTTGCCTACCAAACTGCAACGTGGTGAAAGCAAACTAATTGTTGCTGTCCCAACTCAATTTGTTTGGGACTTTGTTGATTTGGGTTTTTTTTTTTAATTTTTGAGTAAGACAAGTTGAACCTGAATGTTGCTTCTATTGGACTTCCTACACAACAGAGAACTCTCACACACATCACAGGACGTTTGGGCTCTCAGCACAACCAGTCCCAAGACCCAGGCAAAAGTCCCTTGGCCTGAGGTAGAAAGCCAAAGGAACAAAACTCAAATTTCACTTCCCAAAGAGCGTGACAATTTTAAACATCTTCTGTCAAGAAAAAAGTTAGAACTAAAAAGAAAACAAGTTCAAATGTAATCAATCTCAACAGGCCCTGGTGTATTTTCACAATTAGCCTCACTTCTTTGTTCGATGCCATCTTTAATCACATTTTTTCGACTCGCATTTCAATAAAAGGAACCTTCTCAAGAAACCCAAAGTTCCTACAATGCATCCTAGTCCTGACTGAAATGTCACACAGTTCACCCTTTCTCCTTTGGCTACTCAAGTGCTGTAAGGTGACCATCTGAACTCCACTCCTTCCACCTCTACAAACTGGTGGAGTTTACAGGGTGCTGAAACAGCCATTCAGAATGTCAAACTTTTCACACAACTCCACTTGCTCATTTTGGTATCAGTGAATTCCTTAACTTAAAAAGGCTTTTTGGAAACTGAAGAAACAGCAGGAGGAGGTCACATGGAAAAGAGGTGCCTGTATCCAAGCACAACACACCACAAATGTGGCAAACAGCAATTTTGCTGGAAATTAAAGGTCTGGTCAATAGTTAATAGGATTGCATAATTAAGTGTCATTTGGGATTTCTCCAAGTTGCTTAGCAACAGGTGAGCATGCTCAAAGCTACAAACCATTTATCTAGATGGAATAACCAGCTCTAGAAATAGTTACTGATGCTGTTATGGACAAAAAAAAGAACACAAAAGTAATGAAGAAAATGTCCAGTAGGCCTCTAAGAGGCATGATATAGACTGAAAGTTTAACAACAAAACAACAAATACAGTTAATTCCAACTCTCCATACATTTTACATGACTAGCATCTGCTCTGCTGCTGACTAAGCAATAAAAGAAAAAAATATGAGGCTGGTACCTGTGTGAACCATGATATAAAACATTAAAGTGAACAATGGAACACAAGCTAAACTTGCACCCATGGCAAATTCCAGGGCCCATCTCAGCTGGGGATATCATCACATCAGCCTGCTCTCAAGTGTATTAAGTAAATAAATTAAAAGTAAATAAACTTGTATTTAAAACACAAAGACTGCAGATACACTGAGATACCTTTATTTTAATATAGCTTTAACTAACCAAGGGAACACAGAAACCCAAAACAATCCAGTTGTTGACCTGAGCCCAAATGATAGAGCTGAAAATGCATCTTAAATAAGCAGGCAAACGAAGTCCCAGAACACTAATCTGCTTTAAAAAATAGGTCTCATTACTTGCCTCCCACTGGATGCAGAGGCAATGTCACTGGGACAGTGTCCCAGCAGCACAGCCTGTATTTCAGACACAAGCCATCACAGCTGCCCACCTGTAACCAGTTCATCTTTTCTGCCTTTTGACAGAATCAGAGGCAAAGTATTCAGCCTGGAAGAAGTTATCTTAAGTCAGCACTATTGCACAGGAGGCAAGATGCTTGGCAGCCACAGTCAATGGAAGCTCAATGATGGGATAAGTTATGCAATAAATAAATATTTGAGGATCAAACTGGGACAAGTTGTGAAGCTACCAGCATTCAACTCTTACTAGCATCTCCAGAAAACATTGAGATAGCCTGTAAGATGAATGTATTCACCAGAAACTTCCAGAAGCAGGCACTCCAGAGCAGTGTGAATCAAGTGTCAGACACGTCATGCAGACAGAAGAGCCTTTAATAATCTTCCAAACCAACACCTAATAAAATGTGGATCTAGACTGTCAAACCTAGCACAGCTATTTCTCCTTTCACTTGTGACTCATCTCCACTCTATGACCCACACAACCTACAAAGACAGGCAGTGCCTACATCTGTAAAATACTTGAGGTGTTACAGGGAACTAGATCCTAAGAAAATAATCACACAGCAACCTGATTCACCAGGCAGTTTTCTCTGTGCTTCACTATCCAGACACAGCAGAAAGGCAGAGCAATACCTGAGTCCCTTCTGAAGCTTTGAGACACACTAGAAAAGCCATACATTACACCTACATTCAGGTAAGAAAAATTAAATCAGAAGCTTAACTATTTTCTAATCAAATCATCCAAGCAATCAAGCAAAATTTAAGCACAATAAAAAAAAAGTTTTCACCACAAGATTAAAAAATAATTGAGAATTACATTCAGCACTGCCCATGCTAGCCCAAAAAAAACCTCTGCTTGCCAGGGGCAGATGGAAAGCCTTACTCAGCTGTAATGCACAGCCCTTCAAACACAGGGAGAATACAAATAAACAAACCAGCAATTGCTGAAGAGCTGTCAGTGTTGAAGACTGTGTTTTTGCTAACAAATCTAAGTGTGATCCACAAGTTGGTAGATATGATTGAGTCTGCCATTTTTTAGATAAAAAACAGCGCTTCTTGTGCTTTTCAGCTCTACCAAGCAAGAAAGAGACAAACTGAAGACTTGTAAGGCTTTCAGTCAGAATCTATAAGAAAAGATCATTCTGGAGAAATGTTATTTCCAGGGCACTAAGCTCAAAAGCAGATTAAAAACACAAAGATCACCTGAAGTGTAAGTTAGGGTACTTGAGATCAGCATCTGTACCCCTACAAAAAGGGGTGAACATTTATCTGGGTAAGGAGAATGATACCAGACCCTATTCCTGCAGCTAAGAGCATGATGCTCCAAAGACAAACAGCAAATTAGGTCCTGTTTACAAGAGAAGAAAATAAAGTCAAATCCAGAAGAATCTTGAAAACTTGCTATTAAAACTAACTGATACAGTAAAAAAAGTCTCAACAAGGCGTTTGAGATTTTTTTTTCATCCCTCAAAACATTTTGCCTTCCCCAGGTGCTAGCTTAACACAGTGGGGTTTGGAGTTTTTTTTCTTTCCTTTTAAAAAGTGTTTCACCTGGCTTCCAAGTTTCCACTTGATCCTACCCAATCATCACTTCTGCTCAGCAGTTACCTGCTGTAACATTAACCTGAGGTGATCTGTCCTGAGCCTAACGAGCAACACTTCAAATCCTCACAAAGAGAGCCCTGTTACATTTAGCACTATAGAAAAACACATGGCCCTTGTGATTTGACAGAAGTCCAAAAGGAACTCCTCTTCAAAATCTGGGTTCTCTGAAAACTCAAAGCCTTGAGAATTCCCAGATATACTCCTACATTTTTAATAATCCTAAAATCAGATTATCCAAAACAGGCTGTCAAACATGAGGGAACGACTCACCTTTCTAACTGAACCTACTTCAGCCTCATTTACCCTTCAGTTAGAAGCAATGTTCTTCTGCAAAATTATGTTTAAAGACAAATTTCGTCCTGAAGGGCAGCAGGATAGTGCTGAATGCTTTGTTTAGTCAGGTATCTGCCTATACTGCTCTCCAGGCTGCTTCATGATAAAGCAGCTACTTAGACCCTGTGATTTTGCCATTAGAACAGTTTTTGTTTTGACATCCAAGAGCTGCTCCAACATCTCGATGAAGTTGGCAGCAGGTTCAGGCATCTTCTCTTAGGTCTGCAAATTTTCCATTTGGCTCCAGTGCAGCTTCTTAAAGTAAAAAAGCAAAAGTTACTCATCATCAGTCAGCAGAGGCAGATCAGAACCCTGAGCTACACCAACACTACACTGAAATTCAAGCTTAATGCCACTCAGATTAGAATCACCAAGATTAAGATTCAGAATATTTTCTGCATGCCAAGCAACAGGTAACTGTAAAGAGAATCAACTCTTTCACCTCTACCCACTTAGGTCACAGAAGATGCTTAAACTTGATGTATCAGCTGCACCCCAGCACTCAGGACTGACCCATCAGAGCACTGTTACATTAAAAACAAAACAAAGTCACTCCAGCAGCAGCCAGGAAACAGCACAGGGCAGAGCAGAGCAGAAGGAAATGGGCACCTGCACTTTCCAGCACAGTGCTACACGTTTGCCTCAGCAAGGAATCAGGTTCATCCCAGATCACTCCTACATAACTGACAGCAGCTGGGCTCCTGCTCTGAGAGCAGCACTGCACCAGCCACGTCTGCCTGGAAAAGGTCCAAACCTAATATAGCAAAACTGGGACCTCAAGCCACTACAACACTCACTGCCTGCGAAGTTTAAGGATTCTTCTACAGTACCTGAGGATCAGACTTCAGTTTTTCTTTTTAATTACTCAATAACGTAGCTTAAGGTTATCAAGTGCACTAGCAGGTACCTCAGGAAGCCAAATAATTACTTCAACTCTGCAGCTTTTATAGTCACCTGTAAAAAAAAGCCCACCCAGTCTTCTAGGGCAACCTATCACTTTTGGTTTTGGTTTGTTAGACTACAGCCAGCATAGCAACTAGCACCACCCTGCTGAAGTCCTACTCTGCTTGGATTTCCTCTTCAACTCTTCAGTCATCACCTTAGTCAGACAAAAAGGCCTAGGTGCTAATATTAAGAACTAGAACAATGTTTTCTAATTCAAACAGGCCATTTACGCCAATCTTATGGGTGCTTTCTCATTAGGTCCTACTGTTTTGAACAGAAATAAGAAATACCAAGATGTATTTAAAGCAACATCACCTTTGCTTTATTTTTCTTTCACTAAGAAGTGTTGCTCTGTATGTTCACCTTACAATTTGCAAGGTGAAAAATAAAGCTCTAAACCAAAAAATTTGTTGTTTCTACAAATGCATAAAGATTGTTTAAAATTCAACTTTCAAACTCCACCAGTTTGAACAACAGTTTGAACAGCTACTGATGTTGTGCCAGCAGCAAACTGAGCAGCAGAGCAGTGGTCTTGCCATCACAGCACAAACAAATCTTGTGCACTTTTGCTGTTTTTCAGACTGCAAATGTAAAGACTCCCCACAGAAGATCCTGATGGGCTTGGCACACACAGATTAAGTCTTGTCCATCAGGTTTTCTACTTTAATTTCAATTATGCCTCCCTACCTTCAACTTAAGGATTCCACACTTAAGAACACAACCTAGTAAAAAAAGGGCAAATTCACATCAATTGGGAACTGAGACCACTCTTTACACCCTGATGTATGCAAGATGGTTTTAAAAAAGATTTATATTTATAAATTATGATATACATTTGCAAATGTTCCAACATTGATGCTTTTGTTTTTCCTAACAGACTTTGTAAAATTACACTTTCCAGCAGGTTTTAGTAGTGCCTTTCAGGCAAACCAGTCCCTGCAACACGTGATGCTGCCAAAAAGGTCGTGAGATCTCCACCATAAAGGTAAGGATGTAAGACCTTGAACATGTGAATACTTTCAGCCAACCTTCAAATTAGCTACATATGCCATCCACTAAGTTGCTTTTTTTTTTTTTTTAAAAAAAAAAGCTAGACTCAGAACTTTACATCATTACATATGGTGACTGAAACACCCCAGGAAAGGTGAGCCCAGTTCACAGGATGAGAAGATGCATCAGCACCATGGAAGTATCACAGAGCTCTCTAGCAAAATGATTTGGCTTAGTCTTTACACAGAAAAAGTGAAAATTTAGTCATAGAGAAGACCTCTATCAGGAAAGGTCTGAAATGCAGTTTTTGTCTGTCAACTTCTGCACTTCCCTTTATGACATCAATCTAACAAGCTTGTTAGCTAAAAAAAAGTATCTAACACACCCATCCCCATATTTGATTTATGGCATCTGGAAGCATCAGCTTCCAAAGCCTGATAGCAGTGTCCAGATTTCCTAAAGCTGTCACTCCTGGCTGTGAGAGCAGGGGCTTGCCAAAAATAGCACACACTGGAAACATGGCGGCTTGCTGCAAATGCTGCTTTCCCCCGATGGTGGAACAAAAAAAATCCTTTTTTTGGTAAAGAGTACTTATTGTATGCACGCAAGCCTTAACATAGGTGGTCACCAGGTAAGCCCGGTGAGAATTAGGAACACGCCAGAATATCCAGATCAACACTAGGAGGTACTGGAAGATGAATCAAAACCCTAAGGGGCTTCCTCCAGCACGTACATCTGGGGCCTTACAGGATGCAGGAAAGTCTCATTACAAGCACCACTTCGCATTTATATCTTGGCTTAATCTCGGATTCAGCCAAGGTCATGCGGTAAACCAGGATAAGATCCACGCTCTCCTGCTCGAATTTTAACTTCCTTCATCTATAAAGTTACACCAAGAGAGGTACCTCGAGCTCATACCCAGGTCTGGATCGTGCGAGCACCCAGCACTGCCCCTCAGCCCGCAGTTACAACTCGCTATTGAGCGGGAACACCTCGGGCTTTGGGTGGGCTCCTCCCCGGCCCCACCTGCCCAAAACGAAACCCAAAAGCAGACGGCCAAAAAGCCTCTGAGCCTGGAAATCTGAGAACAAAGCTCGACCCGCACACCTCGCCTCGCACAATGCGGGCCCGCGAGCAGCCGATCCCCCGCCGCCGCCCCTGCCCCGCACCGCTCCCGCCGGGAGCTCCGAGGCCGCCGCGGCACCGGCAAGTCGGGCGAAGGCTCCGGACCCCCACGGGGGCTGAGCGGCCGCGGGTCAGGCGGGAAGGCGCCCGCCACAAAGCGCCGCGGGGACCGGGCGGGCCCCATGCCGGCCGGGATGGAGGGGGGAGGGGGGCGCCGGCAGCGCCGTCCCGCACGGTCCGCGGCCTACTGAGAGCCGGGGGCGCCTCGGAGCCGGGGCGGTGCTTGCGGCCCGCGGTCCCCCGGAAAGGCGCAGCCGCGCCGGTATCTCTCCGCGCCCCCCATCCCTCTCACCTGCGGGCAGAGCGGGACGGGAGCGGAGGCGCCGCTTCACCACAGAGCCCGGCGGACGAGAAGCGCCTCACGCAGCGGCGTGCTCTGCCGCCGGCTACATATATCCGGCGCGCAGCCTACCCCAGCGGGTGCGGCCCAGCCAGTCAGAGAGCGGCGCTCGCTCCTATTCGGAGGCTGGTTGGTCCACAGCCGTGAGGAGGCGGGCGGAAAGCTGAGGGGCAGCTCAGCCAGCCAACCATGCGGCAAGGCTCCGCGGGGCGGTGAGAGTGATTGACAGGCGGGCGAACCTATGGCCGGTGGGCAACTGCTGATAGATTTGCCCTTTGGCCAATGGGACGACGCTCCCCGCGCCAGCAGGCACGCAAGGCGGCGCGCGCCGGACGCCGCAGTGTGGTTGAGCCGCAGTGCAGCGCCCTTGAGAAGGTGCTGGTAAACCCCGTTATAGAAGGGGGCGGGCCCGGCGGGGCGCGGCGGCCAATGGGAGGGCGCGGCGAGTGCTGATGGACAGGCCCCCGCCGCGGCTCTTAAAGGGGCAGGCGGCAGCCATGCGGGGCGGCGTCCCGCGCTGCGCACCGCCCCCTGCTGGAGGGCGACAGGCGCTAACATGGCGGCGGGGGCCATGTGCGGGGCTGAGGGGACACCCAGGGCTTGCCCGCCCACGGCTGAGGGCTGTGGATGCCCAGCAGTGAACAGGCAGTAGCCGCCCGCTTTGGCTGTGTCTCCACAGGCTGCTTGGCCTCACCTGGCCCACGCACCTGAGAGCAACCCCCAGTGCGGGCGGGCAAAGGAGCTGCTCGCCCCAGGGCACGTCCACCACACACAGCCCCGGCCGCTCACGCGAAGCGGAGGTGGTCGTCACTGGTGGTCACTGACCCCTGCCCATCCCGGGAGGCTCATCCAGCTGCTGCTTTTCCCTCACAGCTTCTGAGCAAAGCAGACTCGGCATCATCTGCCCCAGAGGAAAGACAATCCAAGCAGGAGCATTTCCTAACACAGCTAACAGAGGAGAAAGGCCTGGAAGTTCTCAGATCCTTTCGCTCGCCAGCAGGTGCTGGTCCAAGGGCCCTGGAGGGCAGGAGGGAATGAGAGCAGCGAGCCAGAGCTAAGCAGCTTCCAGGCAGCCATAGCTTTCTATCAGTTTGTGTCACATCCCATCTGACATATATCTATGACATGAAGCACTCTATCAGAGAGAAATTTCACCCTATAAAAATTACTTCCTGCCCACCACCACATCCCTGAGAGCTGCCTAAACCCCTCCCTGCCATGCCTTGCAGCAAGAGATACACACAGTGGATTGGCGTGGGACCATGCTCCGCATTAATATCCTCCCCAATACCTTCTGGTTATTTTTAGCCTAAGCCACACTGCAATCTGCCAGTTCATAAATCAGCACTGCAGACTTTTACAAAGTTTAACGTGAGCCCAGTGACCCAGCACAACAGCTCGTCCCGAATAAACCCTGCCAGGGAGATCCCGGACCTCCCTCTGCAGAGTAATAGTGGGGCAGGGAATTCCTTTTTCATAAAACCACCGGTACAGCAGCAGCATCCTGTGCACCTCAAAAGAAATGCCCTGACCCCCAGCTGGTGTGGCAGAAAACAAGAAACACGCTGGTTACATTCCCTGCTACAGGCTGGGCTTCTCAACAGGGAGATGCCGAAACCCAGCACGTGTTCAGGAAGCGTCACACACACCGCAGCTCTGCCAGCTCTTCTAAGCCCTGATGGGATGCTCTGTCCCCTCTCCAGCTTCCCTATGAAAGCACCTGAGCTACTCACGGCCCCTGCCACAGCCCCTCCACCTTGACTCAAGTTTTCCAGAAAGGGGCTCCTTTTTCCTTCAAGGAAACATTCAAAGGACCATACAGCCAGGGAAGGAAAAAAACCCAAACAAAGCAGCCACATCTTCAGGGACCAGCACCCTTCTTCTCAACCTGCTCTGCAGTAGAGACTCCTCCCAAACCTCTCGCCCTCAATATCCACTCTACCGGAGCTCTCCCAAGCCAATTAATCTCAAAACCTCAAAGGACGGAGAGGACCGAGCTTTCTTTAACAGCCTGGCCTCATCTTCATGGATCTCCCCACCTCCCTCCTGCAGCCATTTGTGCAGATCCTTAGCCTGGAAGCGAGCAGAGCACCCGTTTTAGAGCCCCACATGCACCAGCCACCATCCAGACTCCCTCCACCGCTTTTTCCTTCACGCTGCATGGCATCCCCGCCTCCCGAGGCCGCGGCCGCGCCACGGGGCCGAGCACGGCCCGCCCCTTCCTCCGCGCCGCGCCCGCAGCCGCGCCCGGGGATCCGGGATCCGGGATCCG
>VWYI01003913.1:255036-286559 GCA_013399455.1 Anthoscopus minutus
CAGACCCCAAGTTTCCCCCAGCCCCCCAAAGTTCCCCCAGATCTTGCAGCTCCGCCAAACTCTGAAGCTCCCCCAGTCCCAGGCCCTCCCCAACTCCCAGGGCTCGGACACAGAATGGCAGCATTGATGGGCCCCTCCTTCCCCCTGCCCGAACACCTCCCCAAAGCACCCAGGGCCTATGGGAAATAAACATAAAGAAAATGGCAATTACACTGAAAAAAACCCCTAATGGGAACCTCCATCCCAAGCTCCTTCCTTGGTGAATGATCCCAAGAGGGTTTAAGCCTTGCTGTGGCACAGGGTGGTTCTGAATAGAAGGAAATGTGGGTTGCTGGTAACAAAGGAACAATAGCTTTACTTTTCTTTTTTAGGGGAGGTAAAAAGCACATGCAAGAGAAGGAAATTAGGACCCATCTGATGCCAAAGGTTGAAGGTGGTGGTTAGTTATAGGCAAACAGCATTTTGTTGACCCAGTGTTGCTCACAAGGAGTGAAGATATTGCTGGGGCCCCAGTGTAGTGGAGGGATGAAAAACAGCACTAGTGTTTTTTTCTGTTTTGCTTGTATATTTATTATGTTGGGGACTAGAAGCCTTGTAGATGCAAGAAGAATAGGATGGGGAAGCACTGAAAGCCTTGCAGACTTAAGTCAGGACAGCAAATAGATGAAGGCAGGAGATTTGCTTCTCCTTGGCTCCCCTGAACAAGCTGAGTAAGTCCAGAAGAGGCCATGGAGATGGCAATTTGTGCTGACTTTGGAGGTAGCCACACAATCTCCAAAGGCCTCTCAGGATTATGCTGTGAGGTACAGCACAAGGACACCGTAGGGAGGAATCCCAAGAGTTCTCAGTTTTGCTAAGGATCCCTTAGTGGGGTGTGCATGCTCCTTTTGGCTTGGGAAGCTTTGAACCTCCCCAATTTAAAAGGCAAGTGTGGAGTGCTCATGGTGTATTTCCAGCTGTGCTCTCCCTGACCCCTTGACTGCCTCTTTTCTTTCCAGAAACACGAGTTCTTCGTGGACATGACCTGTGAAGGCTGTTCCAATGCGGTCACCCGCGTCCTGCACAGGCTGGGAGGTGAGTCAGTGCTGGGTGTGGGACAGCCAGCTCCAGAGCAGTGCCCTGGGGTCCTCCATCCTGAAGGATAACGCTGTGGGTAAAAGTTAAAAGTTGGAAACTTTTCCTTGCTCTGCTCTGAGCCTGCTCCTTAGTTGGTAACAAGTCTCTGGTTGTTTGCAGGTCTGTGACCCTTGGAAAAGTGTCATGGGAGGGAGGAGCTGCCATGACTGCAGGTGGCTCTGAGTCACCAGGCCTCACCCTGAACCCTCTGGGAAGGACACTGGTAGACCCCTGCTGAGGCTGCCAGAGGGAAGGGAGGTGAATGTCCTGCCTGGCCTTGTTTCCAGGGAGGCCTGGAGTGGCTGTGGTGCTTCCCAAGATGTGTCATCAGCAGTCACAATGAAGAGCTGCTGAGCAGAGTGTTTGGTGGTTGTCTGTGTAGCCTATTTTTAATACCACCTGGAAAATTATAATCTATATCTCTTGTTTGCTGGCATTTTCCAAGGAGAAGGATCTGGCCTGCACTCATCAGTTGTGAGGAGCTCCAAAGAACAGTTTCTAGTCACCTAGGCAAAGGCCTTGCAACTTCTTCCAGACCCCATTACCTGGCTGTGACAATCCCATTTCCTCTGTGTGTGGTTGTCAGCATCTCCATCACTCTTCAACAGGCTGGCCAGTATTAGCCTCATGTGATGATGTGGCAGAGCTCTCAAAGCTGATACATACCTACAAGTTTTGTGAAAATACGTAACTGGATAGAGACTGCATGTCCAGTTCCTGTCATTGGGATGAGAGTGGTTCACCTTTATTAGGCACTGGGAAACCCACATGGTAAAATGTCTTTTCCCTCCTTTTATTTCCAGCTGTTAGGTGGTACTACCAGTTTAGGCATCTTGTCCTGAGCCTTTCCTAACCCTCTCCACACTAAACCAGGGCACAGACTGAGCTGGATGGAAATTTTAGTGGTTGGTTTTCACTCAGCTTACCCTGGTTCCTACATGAGTAATTGTGTTGATCCAAGGTGGGATGAGCAAATTAAACCAGTTGAGAGACTGTGGTACCTGATATGAAGCTAGAGCAGATTTGATTTCCTTCATACCACTGCTGGCAGGACAGCAGGCTGGTTTTGCTGGCTGATGGGGGTATCAGTGTGCTGGCAGGAGATAAATGTCCCTTTGACTGATGCCCTGAGGAGCACAGATGTGTGAAGACAAGCTTCCCCTGTGCTTGCACCATTTGGCTACTTCTAACCATGCAAAATTTTTTTCCTCATAGGTGTCAACTTTGATATTGACCTGCCCAACAAGAAGGTGTACATTGACTCGGAGCACAATGTTGACACCCTGTTGGAAACCCTGAAGAAGACTGGAAAGAATGCTTCCTACCTCGGGGAGAAGTCTGCACAGTAGCCTTGCCTGGTGTGAGGAGCTAGGTATATACCAGCTGTATCCAGTGTGGAAGAGAGACATCTGAGCTTCTTCCAGCTCTCCCAGTAAAACAGGCATCTTCCTGGAAAGCACAAATTTAAAAAGACCTGCAGGTCCAGCTTCAGCAAACCCCTCATATCAGAGAAACAGCTGGAGCACACACAGGGACCCTTTAGCTATTCTGCACAGCCTGTGTGATCCCAGCCTTGGCTGTAGTGGAGAGGTAGAATGCAGCCTCTGTGCCATTCCCAGGTGAAACTAGAGTTTGCCAGAGCATATTGTGCATGAAAACAAATCCCACACACACTTAACAGCTGGCCAGAGAGAGTGGTGGGCCCCAGCAATAGCAGGGAAGGTGATGGGACACAAAACCCCTTGGGGTGTGTGGTGCTGTGGGTTGACTCTTAGCACAAGGACCTCCAACAGCTGATTCTCTTGATAATGCACTTAATCCTCCACTAAACTCAAGGATGGAAAAACAGCAGCTCTCTGACACTCTTCTGGATGCAAAATGTTAGGTTTCTGAATAGCTCCCAGTATACACATTCCCTGGCCAACTGTCTACTCTAGTGACAACCTGATTGTTGCAGCCTGTCAATTTTCCCAGAAATCCAGCATTATGAAGACATGTACAAAACTTTGCTGACTTTAAAATATATTGGCAGACAGGGTTCAATTTCAGTGGAAAAGAATAAAATGGGAAAGGGCTGTCCACTCACTGTATGTATCGTTCTTTAGTGTGCAAAATTATTACATGGCATCTCTTAAGAATTTGTTTCTGTCAGTGGAGTTTTCTGAGCCATTGACATTTCTTTTAATGGTCTAGTTGGATCATCACAAATACCCAGCATAGATGCACTGAAACCAGTTCATGCTGATTTAATTCCCAGTCAGTAAATTAAATCAAAGATTTATACCAGCAGGAATTAAACTGATGGAAGAAAGAGCTGAGCTGATAGTGATGTGTGTGCAATAGATCTGCATTGTTCAATATGCTGACAACAGATTTAAAATCTGCAGTTTGTGTCATTTGAGCAAGCTCTCGGTGCTGCTTAGAAATTGTTTAAAATCATAGCTGTAATCAAATAACAACCTCTCTTCAACAGAGGGAGGAGGCATGCTCTGAATTGATCAGTGCCTCAAATAGTGCTCAGTGTATTTGAGTTTCCTGGTATTGACTGCAAGGGCTGTTACAGCTTGCAGGGACTTGGAGACTATGTGTCAAGTGTCTGTAGAATTTAACTATTACAGCAAAGTCAGACTCAAATAACGGGGATGTGTCTCTTTTCCTGGCCCAGTTTTCCCATTTCTTTCCTTATATGACATCAAGGCAGCCAGTGAGTCAATTCAGCTGGCCAGCGTGGCAGAACATTTCTTTGGATGCCTTTGTTTTCCTGGTGCATTTTGACTGAAGCTCTTGGACTTATCCAAGGATCTTAAGACCCAAAACAAAGGAGAGGGGGTGGGGGCTGGACTGCCCTTGCAAGATCACTTCAGCAGTCAGGCTAAAAATCAACTAAATCTAAATTTTGCATGCCACATAGGGAATATTTTTAGGGGCCCATCTGTACGAGGAGGGAGGGAAGTTGCAAATCCTTGGCTCTGATGGATTTCCTTTGGCTCTCTTCCTGCATGACCGGCAGAGGGCATCTCTGTATAACATTACCTCTGGGCCTTGGTATTCTTTTCCATTTATTTATTTATTTGTTTGTTTATTTATTTATTTTGCAGGAACTCAAACATGACTTCAGCAAAAAGATGGCTCAACTGTCTGCATGCCTCCCAACCTGCTGTGTCATTTGACCTTTGCCAGATGTCTGAAGGCAGAGGGCTGGTGGGAGGAGACAGCTGGGCCTTGGGCTCTAGGAGAGGGGCTTGTGTGGTGTTCCTAGTCCCACAGTAAATCGAGGTGCTGCTTTTAACTTTCAGTGCATGTCTGTGTGTCCTGTGTGTCTTTGTACTGCTTTGAGTGCTTTTCTGTGAAAGAGGCAACTTTTAGGGATGGAAAACTCCCCTTTCCATGCAGAACAGGTCTCCCAGGAAATTGCAGCTATCCTTAGAAGCTGATTGCAACCTCTGCCTGAGGGACATATCTCAGGAGAACTGTGCTTGAATGTTACTTAGATTCAGGGAATCTGCGTCTCAGTAGTTGTTTTTTCATCACAGAACAAACAAACTTTCCATTTGGGATGCAAGTGCTGGGAGGAAGGGACTTCTGTAGCCCTTGTAAGTCAAGGATAACCAACTGTCCTTTTGAGCTCTGTGTGGCCTTGAGGCACAAGTGTGCAAAACAGAATGCCTGAGCTGATGAGAAATACAGAAGGGATGGAGGAAGGAGAAGGGTGTGGGCATATCCAAGGTCTCTGTTTCCTGACCTAGTCACCAGTCGTCTGGACTGTACTGTTGCTTTCATTTAATTCAGGTTTTCAGCCCAGTGGAGGGATTGCATGTGTGTATCCAATTGCAATGTCTTCTTTCATAGAGTAGTTTACTGCTTCAAAGTCCTTTTTTACCTTTGATCCAAGCATGATTAATTGCTGTAGATGCTCTTGCAAGGGGCTGGAGAGGCACTTGAAGGAATGTGTTACAGACACTTTTTATTACTGTTTAAATTAAGAGAATCTAAAGGTTACAAGTGGAACATCATTGCTTTGTTTTCTTGCCTTAAAGTCTCCCAGTTTGACAGGAAGTTTCTAGAGCCAAGACCCAGAACCACAACCTATTTCTGCTTTGTGTCCATGTACTCATATGCCTAGTGTGACCCCTCCAGGGTCCTGGGGAATGAGTGAATCCCTTTCCCTGGACTGCCCTTGCTGCCCTGAGCTGGTGTTTGCTAATCTCAGTTATTATTTATTGTTTTCATCTTCCTCCCAGGCTTGGCCAGTGCCCAGCCGGTGCCAGTGGCTCGGCTCTGGTGGCGGTGGCTGGGGGAGGACGTGTGCTGGCAGCTGGCAAGGAGCTGGAACACACAGTGGCCTTGGAGCCAGCAGTCCTTGTGGCACTTGCTGTCTGCCAGGCTGGCAGGGGGCAGTGGTAGCATGGTGCCCACACAGGACAACTCCCACTCTGTCTTGCTGAAACCAGGCTGCTTGTCCTTGGTGTCTGGGGTGCAGCTTATGCTGTCCACACTCCCCTGGCTGCTCTGCTCCCTTTTCCTTGCTCTGCTTTGCGTAAAGCCTGCTTATCTCTGAGACAGACAAGGGAAGGTTTCTACCCACAGCCTGCCAGGAGGTTCATGCAGACACCTGAGCTCCAGCACCCATCTGCAGGGCTGCAGTCTCCCAGCTCTCCCCTTTGTTGTTCAGTGTGGGCAGAGAGGCTGGACACTGCTTTAAGCCCTGGCCTGTTGAGTAATGACACCCTGTAACAGTCTTCGCTTCGGAGTGTGGGCTGCATTTGGGCTGAATGCAGCTGGGATAGGGAAGTTAGGGAAGATGTTTGAGTCTGAACAGCTGCAGGCCTGCAGGGTGGCTGCCTGAGGGGTTTGTAGAAAAGCTTTGGGAGGAAAAACAACTTCATAGACTAAAAGAATAAGAGAGTCACTACCTAAGCAGAGTTTCTTTGTTCTGTCAGTGCCCAACTACATCTTCATTTATCATGTTAGCCTGAACTTGACTGCATCTCGTGGAGAGGGACCCCAACAAGCCCACATGGATAACGTGGCCACAATATTTTCCACAGGAAACAATATGCCAGACACTGAGGCTGTGAGGCTCTTTTCAGACAAGGAAATGCTCAGTTTGCAATGCAAACAGGAAAGGGTGGCACCTGGAAAAGGAGCTTTCCTCTACCACAGACACCCAGGCTCTGCAGGACATCCCAGTGACCTGCTAGAAGAGTGATGTGTCAGCAGGATGAGCAGCTGGCAAAGTCGATGGTGCATTACCATCCATGAATATATCATTCCAGATGCAGAGAGGCTTCACTGCTGGTTTTTTCTTTTTCATTTTTTCACTTCTGGTTTCTTCAGAAGGGCCTCAGCCCAGCTCCAGCTGAACTGTGAGAATCCACAAACTGCCTCTGGCTGCAGCACCAGTAAGAACTGGGCAAACCCCAAGGCACCGGCTTTAAAATTTCTTTTGTTTCCCCTGCCTCAAAATGATCTTTCTCCCCGACCCCCCACCACAGTGTTTCCAGCAGACAGCATTTGCTTTTCTCACCTATCTCTGTGTGTTTGCAGCATTGCTGCTGTGCTTCTGGGTGCCATTTTTCACCCATTGTTATGTTCCCCCGCTTTTTAAACAAATCTAATTTCAGTGGAAAATTCTACAGCCTGCAAAGCCTGGTCCTTTATCCACAAACGAAAAGCCATGGTTATCCCAGGGCTGCCTTAAGCACCAGTGGCTTTTGGGCGCTTTCTAATTACCTGATGACAGGGGATGATTTTAGCCAAAGGAGCAGTTGTACTCAGTCAAACCACCCAGTAAATTTCCAAAATAGCACCACAGGCTGCAAAAAGCAGGCAAGGGACAGGAGATCCCCCTCTGTGCCTGCAAATGGTGATTCCTTGTGGCTTGGAGAGGTAAATTGCTGTGAAATTTCAGGGTGGGAAAGAAGGGTTCTGTTTGCAACAATCTCAGGAATTTCACAGGCGTGGCGCATCTGGGTGTTAAGACACGTGTTACATGGTTACATGGGGGATTCATTACCAAAAGATGGAGATTTTCTAATCTTACTGTGCTTTTAAATGTTTGCTGTAAGAAACAACCCAGCCCAGGCTTCCACCTTCGCTTGCCTGCCTGTTCCCAGCCCATCACAGCAGTGGCAGAGCTGGGAGGTGATGAGCACCATGACTGATGGGCTGGTGGGCAGGATCATACCCCTACACTTTTGGGGTCAACATCAGCAACATTGCCCTGAGTAGCTGGACCTGGAGGTTGCCCTGGGCTGGGTGTTCAAAGTCAAAAGCATCATCTGAAGTGCTCAAACATCTCTGCAAATGACGTGCTCCCTCAGACTCCAAACTGGCTGGAAAAAGCTTGGTGGTCTCTGAACTAAATGTGCTGGTCTTGATTCTTTTTAATAAGGTCTGCAAAGACCCAATCTACTTCATCATGAGGCCCCAGCTGGGCTGAGGCCCCTCTGTGCTGGGTGATTTGCAGAACTGTCCCAATGCAGCACTGACATACAGAGCAACATCAAAGGCCTGGCAGGTTCCCAACTCCCCTGTTGATACATGCAGATTCCATGAGTGATTATCACAGGCAGCTTTCCACACTGCAGCTTCCAAAGCAGCAAAACACACAGGGACCTGACAGACTCCCCCTCCAAAACAGGAAAACACACAGGGTTCTGACAGACTCCCCCTCCAAGGCAGCATAAATAGAAAAAAAACAAAAAACACCCAACAAATCAAACAAACAAAAAGCAGGCTTAATTAAGGACTTCAAGAGCAGGAAATGTGCACACGTGTGTGTGCCAGAGCACAAATATTTTCTTTTGGAGCTACTTTCTCCACGGGTTCAGTAAGGTGATGGAGGCTGGGTTACAGAGCAAGGGTAGCAAACAGTTCCCAGCCCCTCCGGAAGGCAGCAGCCACAGGGCACTGCTGTTCTGCATCCTTCCCCACGCTCCAGCCTTTGGCTTTAGGCTCCCACAGTATATACTGAAGCTATTCAACCATTTGGCTAAAAGCAGATGGGGAGGGAGAGAAAACAAAGTCAAACGAGAGGGAGAAAGGCAGCTTTTGTGCAGCCTCTGTTTGCAAAAGACAGCCCAAGCCCCTTTTGGACTAAGGTTTAATTTATTGGGCTCTGGAGAGCCGAGGTTCACAGCCCCACAGCTGCTGCAGGCAGTGGCACATTGGGGCAGCAGCAGGGAGCAGGTGGGAGCCAGCTCTGGTAAGTGAGCAGCTCCCTCAGAGGGGCTGTGGGGTACACAGGACACAATGTGAGGACCCTGGCTGCTCTGGGGGGAGCTGATCTGGCCTCTGAATCTTCTTCTACCTGACCCAGGTCCCCTGCTCTGCACAGATGGGAGCCTTCAGCCTGGCCTTTCCTGCTATTGTCCCTCTGCTCATCATGTCTGTTCCTGAGCACCTCCCAAAGCACTGCTGGGTGCTGCAGAGCTGGGTTCACGTTTCCTCTTCACCAGTCCAGACTAGTGGGCTGCTGTCCCTGGGGCAAGACACAGCCAGAAGAGAGATCCTGCAGCATTTCAGATTTTTTCACAATTCCCAGCTAGCATGAAATTCCCAGGGCAGGACGGCCTCTCTCAACCCGTCTGAGACCTGCTCACCTATTTTCAACAAATGGGTGATAAAATGTTAAATCAACAAACACAACTCATCCCCTTGTAAATGAAAGGAGATGCCTGAATGGAGCAGGAATTCACTGTGTGCAAGTACCCTCCTGCTCCATTTCAAATGGAGAAATTTCCCACCCCCTCTCAAGCTCCTGCTGGGCTGTGGGCAGAGTTTGGCCCGCAGAAGCCAATGTCAGCAGGGTGCACAATGCCCAGCAATGACAACGGGACTTGAGCTTAATCTGTTGTGCACAGCTTCAAAAAACCCCAGCCCACTCAGCTATTGTCAGTGTGATCCCACTGATTGCATCATCAGTCTGCTTGGGACACAGCTGTCTCCAGGGCTCAGGGCAGGGGTGCCTGGGCAGCAGCCCTAGGGTCCCTGGGGCTGTCCCAGCTTCTGTGGACAAGTCACAGCGCAGGCTTGTGCTGTGCTGCTCTACAAATAGAGCCTAAGGTCCTTAGGCTTTCCCCATGCCTTTGTCAGCTGGTGCAAGCTGGTTATTATTAATATTGTATTATTATTATCCCTACAAAGGCATGGGAAAAAGCGTCTCCCTTTGGTGGAGAAAACTCTGACACCAGCATTTGCATCCCTATTTCCCTGTGCTTTTTCCTTCCCCTGCATCTGTCCAGTGCTCCATGCTTGTGCCTTCCCAGGAGCAGCCAGCAAAGGAGGCAGCTCGGTGGGAATGATCCAATTTCCAGGGCAACTGGGGCGGGACTGAGTCCAGAGTGTCCTCGACTCACAGAGCCGCTCTTATTTCTCCACAGTTTCCTCTCCATTTGCTTTCTTAATTCAGCCTGTCCTTTGCCAGGGAAAAGGCCAAAAAAGCAGAGATTTAGCACATGCAGAGTCCTCCCAGCTGGCTTTACAACTGCTGGGGGATTTTTAGCTTTCCATTTTCAGGAGCAGCCCTCCAAGCTTGCCTTGCCCTGAGGTCAAAATATGTCAAAGTAGGGTCAAAGCAAGAGCACAGGAAGGCAGGAGGCCAGCTCTGACCCTAAAGGCTTTGGCTTCTCACCAAGGGTCCATGTGCTGAAGACACAGATGTGTATCCCCAGGTATGGATCATCATCCTTTGCCATTAGTGCTGGTCACCTCTGCTATGAACAGCTGAAGATACAAGTCCTGGTGTGTCCAGAGGAAAACCAGAAACACAAAGTCCAGAAATCATCTCAGCAAAGTGTCTCCAACCCCCACCTGCCATACCCTTGCTTTCCTTCTCCCTAGCAGAGAACTGTTCACAATTCCTCCAAACAGGGTCTCAGCATGCCAATGGAATGGCACAGGCTCAGCTGCACCTCTGGCCTTGCAAGAAGCCAACAAACCTTCCCTGTGGGCCACCCAGAGATCCAATGAACAGCAGGAGCTGCACTCAGGATCAATGCTGAAGAGCCACTTTGAGGCAAAGGGAGCTGGGCATGAACTCCTCTTTGCCATGGAAAACAATAGACCCAACCCAATGCCAGAGGGTTTTAAAATGCATCCCTAGAGTGGGACAATGCTGAAAACCTCCAGCTGTTATTTCCAGACTTGCAACCCCAACAGAGGAGCGGCCAATTCCTGCCAGAGCAGCAAACTTGTTTGTGTGTCTGTGCAAAACTGAAAGCCAGGCATTTCTCCTGGCACTGGCTTTGTCCCTGTGACCCTGTCTGTCTCAGCCTCGCAGCATGTGGGGGAGCAGGAGGGAAAGTGTCCCTGTCCCAGCTGCAATGGGGCTGGGCTGGGGGCCAGTGGCTGGAGCCCTCTCCCAGACATGTCAGTCTGGGACCATGCTCCAGATGTGGCCCTTGGTAGGTGCAAAAAGAGGGGCCAGGAGATGAAATCTCACTCCTCCCTTCATTTCTTCCAGATCCCCGAGAAAGTGTGGGAGAGGGAAGAACTTTCTGATTCTACTGGAAATGGTAGAACACAGAGAGATCTGGGGAGGTGTTAGAGAAAGAGATGTCACTTCTTATCCAGCCTTTGTACCCACACTTTCCATCCAGAAGCAGCACAGATTCCCTTGGTAGCACTCACTACTTCTAATGCCTTGGAGAAAAACCAGCATGAGTGGCCTCGCCTTGAGAGAGATGGCATCAATGTCAGGACAGGCACACCTCAGGCAGTGAGGACCTCTGTTCTTGGGGGTTGCAGTGGATCATTTTTAAAGATCCCTTCCAATCCAAACTTTTGTATAGTTCTGGGATTCTCCAGAGTTGCTGGGGGAGAGGAGCAGGAAAGGAGCCCTTGGGCACAGGCAGGAGCCAAGCTCCCCCAGCAGCTGCCCTCGCTGTCCACAGCTTCTTCAGCCTCTGTGAGCATTAGTTAAGGGGACAGATGAACATCCTCATGGCAGGTTTGGTGCCTGGATCCAGCTGGGTGGCCATCAATAATCCAGAAGCACAGTGTGGTCTCCCTCCTATTTTGCAGCTGAGTACCTCCAGAGGGGCCCAGACAATTCTCTGCACCACTCCTCCACTCATTGAGAAAGCTGCTGGTTCCTAAATTTCCCAGATCCCACCTTTGCTCCCCTAAGTAAACAACAGAATATTTTGAATGTTCATGCCATTAAAAATCCACTCCATTAATCCTGGCAGTAATCCTGGGCAATCTTGCTCCCTGGGGTGACGAGGGCAGGCACGGGAGAGAGGATGCTGTGGGTACCTTTGGACACATCTGAAGTTAAGGGACTGGGGGGTGAGATCACAAGTTCTTGTGTCTCATCTCTGAGATTTTCTGGTTGGTTTTGCAGATGCCTGATACAATTAATGTTCATTAGCAGTCTCACAGCAGCATCACACAGGAAAGAGTCCAGTGTTCTCTCTCTCATTTCAGGAAGGATGTTTTATCTCTGCTTTTTCCATAAAATAGAAGCTTAAAGGGGACTTCTTCTTTTTTAAACTGTGATTCCGGTCCCTCCATCTCCTTAAACAGCTGCTGATAACATATGCAGGGCACACGGCTTGGGGAAGCACTGCTAATTTTAGCAGCAGGTCCTGAGGGAGGGACCCTGCTCTGGGCCAGGCACAGGATGGAAAGTCACAGCGTTTGCTCAGGGCCCCACATGACCTCACTATTTTGGGGCTGCCCACATCCCACCTTGCCCCAAGCCCACAGACACAGTGTGGCATCAGCCCCGAGCCTTCCCACAGCCCAGCTATTCCTGCCCACAGCGCTGCTCCTGCCAAACCCTGGCCAAACAGGATGGTGGTTTCTTGAAGGGAAGTAAACAAGCTTCAGGGCTAAATTGAGATGCCCAGAACTCATTGCACCAAAGCAGTGATGGATAAGGTATTTTCTGCCCACATATGTCTGCTGTATTTTCATCCAACTGAGGGGTTTTGTGTCCTCTTGGGTTTCCTTTATTCCCTGATCAGTGAAATTCCATCAAGCTCCACACAGATGATGCAAATGGCTCCTCCACTGACTGGCCCTTGCAAGGAACAGAATGCCTATACATGGCCTTAAAGATCTGCTCAAGGTAAGAAGATTTTAAGGAACTTGAACTCCCCAGAGTAAAATCCACACTGGACAGGGGAGCTCAGAGGTTCAAAAGTGCACAGGAGATGATTTGAGAGGAGCCAGCAAGCAGGGATGGTGTGGAGGTCAGTGCTTGCACTTGGTATTAGCCTGGAGTGGCTGTGTTTGTAAATCATAGTCACCAGATGCTAAAACCCCAGAGTGGCTCCTAGCACTGCCCCTGCCAGCCCTGCCTGCCTGACCCTACAGCCCTTGACATGGCTCCTGCACAACAGGGGTGGCTCAGGCTCAAGATATCCAGCCCCAAAGTCTTGTCAAAAAATATTTCCTACTGTCTCCCTAATATCTTCTTTGCCAGCTTCTAAGGCTGCCTGTGACTGGCTATGATGGAGTAACCACATTGGGCAACCAAACACCAGCACAGCTGCTTGCTTTTCCCTCTGCACCCAATCCTTCCAAATGCACGTTGCCAAAACCAATCCCATTTTGTCTCCTCTAAGGGACACCCTGTTTATGGAGCCTCCTGCATCCGGCAGCCCAGCTCAGTCGTCTGGTACATCTCAAGCCAGGGCTTGTTCTGAAGTGAGCTCAGCTCGAGCAGAAAGGGTCAGAGCAATAGAGAGAAAAATGCGGATTCTCAGGGTGGAGCAGTGCAGGCTCAGCCGGGGATGGCCCGAGCACCTCGGGCACCTCAAGCACCGTGTCCTGCCTGGATGCAGCCACAGCTCCAGCACAGCTCCGCTCCTACAGGGATGCTGTAGTAGCTCATCACCAGCGGGGCTAGAGGGGATGTGGCCTCGTGGGATGGCTCTGTCAGGAGCCTTTCCTGGCTTGTAGCGTAGCAGGACAGGGGCTGTGCAGAGGGGATGGGGAGGGGCTGGAGCACGGAGCGCGCACAGACCGAGTTACTGTGAGCGGGGCAGGGCTGCCCGGAGCGGGGATATTTTGATAGGGTTTTGCCAGCAATGAGGGTTAACAGGAGGACACTAAAGTCCTGTTCTTCAGCCTCCACGGGGAGCTGCTAACCTTTCCAAGCTTCAACTCATATTGCAGCCTGCCTGTCACCAGTGTGCCTTGTCCTGGCCAAGACCAGCTTTTCCTCCTCTCTGCCTCCAGCAATCAAGCAAACAAGCCTGCAGTGAAAGCAGCCCTTGCCTACAGCCCATGTTCTCAGCTGCTGGATCCTGGGGACTGTGAGTTATGCTGAGGAAACCAAACCCTGCTGCCTGCTTTGCCTCAGCTGCAATCCCAACCCATGGCAGCTCTGCCCCATCACTGCTTGGCCCCACTGGGCGCTCACCAGCCTGACCACTGCATTACCTTCTCAAAGGGGAGCCTTGTAAATGGGCTCCCAGCAATGACACAGCCCAGGAAAACCATTCCTTTCATCCCTTAGATATAAGCTGGTGGGGCTGATTAAATTAAAAAGGGTTATGGGGTAAGTCAAAGGGTTATAGGCTAGCTCATCTGAAAATCAAGCTTCTCTTAGAGGACCTCACGCTCACAACCCAAAAAACCCAAATATAGCTGTCCTCAGAGAGGCCTTGTGAACCCTGGAATTTTCTTTCCTGCTCTTTTCCTCACCCATGGTTATTGCCACTGCTTTTCAGATGGCATTTGATGTTCTGGGACTGTCACAGCTTTACCTGGGTACTCCCATCAAAGCTGCCTTTTAGACTGTGTTTCTCCATGGCAAAGAGCTGCCACTGCAGCCCAGGAGCTCCCTCCCCACATGTCCCAGGGGCTTGAGAGTGGATTCCTGTTTATTTCCTCAAGCAGTTCTATTCATATCCTTCAAAAGCTGCCAAACCACATCTGTCAGGCTCAAGAGGACTCAAAAGTGCATTGTAGGTAAACACCAGGAGCAAGGTGGGACTACCTGGAGTTAGCAGCACTTCACTTCTGGAAGTTTTATTTCGCCTTCTGCAAGTCACAGGCACAACTCCAGCACATGCAACAGCAGAGCTGGGCTGAGACACTCAGCTGTAATTCAGGCACACAACATTCCTATGCCCAGGGCAAATAGGGAACAGCCCCTTGCAGCAAGGGAGAGAGGCCTTTTGGAACAGACATTCAGGTTCTTTGGATACTGTAGATGTTGGGCTGGGACCAAGCTCAGCCAGACTGGATGCACCTGGGGGTTTCAAATCAGCTGAGGACATGTCCTGTCTGCCAGTGCCTGGTGTGATGTCTCCAGGCAGGGCTGTGGGGACTCTGCCACAGGAGGCCACAGCCAGAGGGATTCTATCTACCACCCTTTCTGGGAGCTCAGATGTGATGCCCAGGAGCAGCATCCTGGACAGTGCAGGGGCAGCTGCAGCACACAGAGCTCCTGTCTTGCAGCACAGCTGAGGAAGGTGATGGATTTTATTCCCCTGCTTCTTTGGCCTCAGCTTGGTTTCAGGGAGGACAGACAGGCTTCTCCCAAGCCTGCAGCCCCACACATTTCCAAGTGAGTGAGATGATAATGCAGGGGGAGTTTGAAAGAGGCAGAGGAGAGACCTTTCCCATGGGGCATGGAAGAGCCTTCCACCAGAGAGCCCTGGGACAGCTGTGAGAGTCCACACACATCATGGAAAGAACAAGACATCCCACAATACGCCTGTCCTGCTTTCTAGCTCAGCAGCCTGCTCCCAGGCCATGACTCACTGCAGAGCCATGCACAGCTGCCTTTCCATCCCCTGCCCTGCTGGCCTCTAGATTACAGCTGAGAATCTGCAATGACATCCACTCCTCCTTCTCTGTCTGCTTCTGACCAGCACCCCAGTGCAGCCTTTGGAAGAGACTGTGAGCACCCATCTGCTCCCTGAGCCAGGCAGCAGTCCTAGAGCTCAGCTCAGGGACAGTCCCATCCCACTGGGAGGAATTCCTTGCCCCACACAGGACAAAACCAGCCACTCTCAGACATGTCCCACGGGCAGTTTGGGTTCATCCTGCCCTGTGCAGATGGTGCTTCCCGTGGCCCTGCATCTGCTTAGTGCAAGCCCAGAGAGCACAGCCTTTCTGCCTCTGATCTGCTTCTGAAATGGAAAAAAACAGAAACCCTCCAGCTGACACACTCCCAGAGAGCAGGAGAGATGGGAAATTACTGGCATAAGCAGATTCCTCTCTGCTCTGCATTTACTCTCAACTTTTCTTGAGCTGGGTTCTGGGCTCCCACCCCTGCAGCCATTGACTTCCCCTACACTGCCCTACACCTCTGAGGAGCTCAAAGGTGTAGAGGAGCTTTGACTTCAGCCACACACCCAGGGATGAAGACTTAGCAAATTGCATTCCCACTGTGGTTCCAGGGCATCCTGTTTATTTATATGCACTTTGGGCTCATTGTTTTGCAGCAGCATCCACCAGAAATTAATGCAGACACATCCTCTAGAGAAAACCTCATTAGCGATCCCCTCCCAGAGCAGAGGGAAGGAAAGGCTCCTCACACTGACAGACTTGTGAGCAGGGGACAGCAGGATTATTAATCCACACTTATATCAATCCTACAGAGCTTTTTTCTCCATCTCTTACAGCAGAATTGTCCTCCTCTTGGAAAGCACCAGGGTTTTCTCAACTGCACCAGTCCAGATCTGCCCAGCCTGGCTCAAAGCAGGATGAAGAAATTTGGATTTTGAACTGGGGTTAGCTGGAGTTCAAACCTCACCCCTCCAGACCTCTTGGCTTTGCTATAAAATGAGCTCAGACCTCAAAGGGTCTTGCCCTATTTGCTGTTTCCGTCAGAGTTTGTGCAGTCACTTGAGGTGGGAGCGAGCACCGGGAGCCCTGGGGTTGATCTGCTGTGCCCAAAGCACCCCCTGGCACATGGTCAGGAGCCTGGGCTGGACCTGCTGCAGCCCTGCCAGGGTTCCTGGGGCTGAGGAGGCCCCTCAGGCAATCTCCCACACATCCAGTGGCCCAGATGGCATAGGACAGCTTTCTACATATGAGTGAGGTCTAGTGTTCCTCCTGGCAGCCTGACACCAAAATCTCCTCTTTGATGACCCCACTAAGTCTTACAAGAGCAGAAAGGACTTTCCAGGAGTTTCTTTGCAAGCTCTCAATCATTTCCGGAGCTCTTTAAAGAGCCAGCCAGTTGCTCCAGGCTCTTTGTGATCCCCCTCCATCCCACTGCTGATGCCTGGCAGTGTGTCCTTCCCAAGGCACAGGACCTGACTGTCCCCACCATGTGTGTGGATCACGGTGAGCACCCCTCACTCCCACCCCCTGGGCTCACTGGATGAGCTTGAGGGCCATTTCCAGATGTGGCTGCATCACTGTTTTTTGCTCTTGCTCAGACCCTGGGTCTAAGCCACCACATCCATAAAGAAATCCCCGCTGTAATTATCTCTGTGGCACTACCATTTGTTTAAGCCTTTAGAAGAGGGTTTAACTTCAGGCTACAGTGCAGAGCAATTGCCACGTTGTCAGTTAGAAAAGTCGTGGTTTCTTTACTCTTCTTTTTTTTTTTTTCCCTCTAAAATTTTTTCCAGATGTCTTTTTTTTTTCCTTAGGAGAAGAACCAGCAGTGGTACAATTCCAATGTGAGCCATGACTAATCCACCGCAGAGAGCATTCAACAGCTGCGTTCAACTCCTTGGGTTATGACTAAAGCAAATGAAACTTTGGCTTAGGAGATGTGTGACCTCTGGAGCCAAACTGGACCTACAAGTGGCACTGGGCTGGCCTGGGAGCTATGGACACTTGTGGTGGGAGAACAAGGTGCTCCAGTTGTTTGCATTAGAAGGACCCATGGAGTCTCAGACACCATCATAAATCCACCTTCCACAGGGACCTGGGAGGGTCACATGGAATATTTATGGATGTCTATGTGAGTGATATCAACATCCACATATCAGCACCCAGGGATGGCTTTTGGGAAGTGTGCAGACAAGTAAAGAAATGGGTGAAGATTTTCTTCTCTTGTTCTAAGCCACCAGCCTCCTGAGCTGCCTGATAACAGAGACTGACCTATTCACTGGGAAGTAATGGGTTTTCATGAACCCCTCCTCCATTCCTTCCCCTCTGCCTTCCCTTTCTGTTCTGTTTATATTTTGTTCCTTGTTGGCCATGGGTTGTTTAGTCTTACATGCAGCAGAAGCGCTGGATGAGGAGTGAGCTGATACCGAGCCACAGACACAAAGGCATCCTGGGCCAGTCCCTGTGTTGACATCTAAACCATCAGCAACATCAGTGGGAAGAGTTAAGCACCCAGGTCTGTGTCTCAGCCCTCTTAAAGATAGCACATAATCAAGAAAGAACCCAAACCTCAGGCAGCCAAGACAAAACACGATGTTGAGTTCTGCTATGATCTCAGGTGTCCTTCACCCTGCACCCACAATCACACTGCTGGTGCCCAGATGCCCTCAGTCCTGCTGGCTACACGAGACACCATCTTTCCAGCAGCCCCTGGAGAGCAGCCCCGGGCTGAGGTTTGATGCCACAGGAGGATCACAAGCTGCAAAGAGCTGGATTAGCTACAGGGCTCAGGACAGCCCTGTATGGCACGGAGCCATTCTTTAGGGATGCCCAAACTGTAGCAATTTCTGGCTACTGGTTCTCCTTTGCAGTCCAGTGCCAAGGCCATGCCGGTGCTGGATGAGCAGGTGCAACTCAGATCCTCTCAGCCATGGACGGAAGCAAGGAGAAAGGAGCTGGGTTTTCACCCTGAGGACAGAGAGGAACAGCTGGGAAAACTCCACTCCAAACAGCTTTGCTGCTTGGCTGCCTCTGGCTGGGCAGCTGCTCCAGCTGAGTTATGATCTGTAAAGTGAAAATAGTGAGAGATGTCTGAAGAGACCGCTGAATTCAGCTGACTGGCAATTTTGACAGTGGGTTTTGTTCAGTCAGTCCAGATCTGCTGGACAATAACCACAGCAGAGGCCAGTCTGCTGAGAGTCACATCTACCAGCCCAGCATTTCTCTGCCTGCTTACAGCATTTCAGGTATGTCTCTATCCTCCACATTCTCTAGGTCATTCTTTCCTCTCCCTCTCCACGAGGCAATCAGAGATATCAGCAATGTTAGGAGACAAGATGCAGGAGCAAAAACTCTCCTGCTTTCCTCTGCATCCCGCTGAGGACAGGAAACACCAGCTCAGGGACTGAGCTACTCCGATGGGAAATGAAAGCATTTAACATTATAATCGCAGTAGGTCGAGGTGTTAGGAGGTTCAAAAAGCGTTGCTCCTTCCTCCAGTGCTGTCAGTCCGAGAGAGAAACAGAACTGCAAACCCATGGCAGCAGTGCAGGCAGAGGCTGTGACAGTGACAATGCTGGGAGGGCAGCGCTGGGGACTGCTGTGTCTCTGGCAGGGACCCTGTGATCTCCAGCTTGATTCCTCTGGTCTATCCTTTGGAGCCAGGCTCAGGGACTGCCCACTGGGAAGCGGAGGAGAGGAAGAGACCGATTTGGAAAGCTAGAGAGGAGGAGGAGGGGGAGAGGCAGAGGGAAACCCGGCCCACCCTTTGGCTTCCTCCTGCCTCCTTCTAAAACTTGCAGATTCCTCCAGCCTGTCCAGGCGCCTGAAGTTGCCTCAGCCGTGCTGCCGGGACTGCGAGGTATGGTCCGAGCTTCGCGTTTGCCTTTGCTGTGCTTTTTCTCCCGACGTGGGGTCCCCACAGCCCCACTCGTGGGGGTCCGCTGGCCCAGCCCGGGACTGTGTCCAGTGCTGGCAAGGCGTCACTCGGGATGGGGAACTGGACGCTCTCCACCCAAGCGGTGCATTTAGAGACCCCTCCTGACTTCCCCCCTTTCTCCTCTTTGCAGCATTTCCACTTCTAAGCTGTCTCTTACTCAATTTCTCTGCCAGAGTTGTATTGCTTTGGTGGCATCTGACTGTAAAGGGACTGTAAACCTGCCTGCCCTCATTCTTCTCTCTCCTGCCTTTTTACCCTCTGGGGTTTCAGCTGGTGGGTAGTTCCTTAGCGACATCCGTGGCACCAAGGTCTGGGCACATCAAACCAGCCGGCAGAGAAAATTAGATTTAGTTATGAACAGTTCCCACTTCTCCTAGCCTGAGGTGTGTTGTCAGGTGATGTTTTACTCACCAGAGTATCCAGAGGAAGAACAAAAGAGCTGTCGACTTACATCTCAGCGGTTTTATTTTTTCAGGACAGCCGGTCTTATTTCTCCATTGGAAAAAAAAAAAGAAAAAAAGACACTCGGCTTTTTGTTCCAAGCAAGCTCTGAAAGCCTTTCAAGTCTGCTGCCCTGGCTTGCCAAACTGTGGCTGATCGACTCTTAGGGAGCCAGAGATTGCAGGAGAGAAGGAGCAAAGCTCTTCTGGGGTGTTTTTTAAAGTTTTAAGAGGTTGGGTTCTGTAAGGCACAATTTTAGCTCCACACAGAAGAGACGAGGGCTTGTTTCCTTTAAAGGCAGCCGCTGTCCTTCCCGGCCCGGTTACGCGACAATCTGACTCTGCTCTTTGTGTCCCTTCTTTAAGAAAGCTCCACTCTGTTGCATCCAACCAAAACAAAAAAAGGACATTTAACCGGCTGGGGGCTGAATTCCCACCCAAACCGAAAGGCAAAAGTTTCAAGTTGGAATGAAACCAGGGGTACCGGGAATGTCACCAGTACTCCTGAGTCCTCAGAGACGACCGACTTGAAACAACCCAAAAACTCAGCATCCCTCCAAAAGGACCAGAGTTAATCGCAGCCGTTTGTTAGGGTGGACCAGGCGAGTTTTAAGTGGAAATGAAAGGCTGTGGCGCCCGGCGCAGCCGCTAAAGCCAAGCCATTGTCTGCCACATAGGCAGCGGCAGGGCACGGGCAGTGTTGGGAGGGGGAAGAGCAGAAATAAACTTTTCAAACTTTTTTTCAAGCCCCTCCTTCCACAACACTCTGCTCTTCCATGACTCAGTCCCAGAGGAATGTCGGCTCCCATGGAAACCTTTTCTGGGTCCTCTGGTCCGAGGGATGTCAGGGCTGTTATCGCTGGAGCCGCTGTGGCAGGGCAGGTCCAGGGAATGCTTTGGAGATGGTTTGCGTTTCTGCAGAGTATTTATCGGACAGTTTATTCTCTGCCTCCTTTGCGGAGCCGTGCGGATCAGCTGGCTGCAACCCCGCGGGCCGGAGGGACCTCCCAGCATCCGGGCTGCTTTTGACGCTGTCCTAGGTCCAGCCCACATAAAAGAAAAAGCTCAGGCAGGACAGCAAAATTGTCTCAGCATTCTGCACGGGGCTCATCCATGAGCAGCTGCCTGCAGCCCACGGCTCGTCCGGGCACTTTTGGTACTTTAAGTGCTTTCTGTTATGGATTGAATCTGCACCCTGGAGAAACTGCCGGCTTCAGCACACAGCTGTGATGGGACTGGGCTCTTGCTGTTGTATCAACAAGCCCTGTGAGATCTGAGCATTTCTGAGTTCACACAGACCTGCTCAGCTCCCAGCACAGGGAATGGGCTCACACAGTGTTGTGGTGTAGCTGTGCTTTTAGTCACTCTACATGGGCACAGGGGGCAGGGAGATTTTTTTTCCCCCGCCGTGTTTTACTTGGAGTGCATAAGTGTGTGTGTGTATGGTAAAGGGGATTTCACTTCCATCTAAGCCTCTCGTGGCTTTCTGAGCCTGCACAGTGTGTGAGAAGGGTCTGTGCAGGTGGCAAGAGCCAGGCTGGATTCTGCCCAGTCCCCTCCCCTGCTAGCCAGGCACCCAGGGCAGCTGCAGCACAACTGGGTGAGCCAGCACTGAACATGCAGGGGCCTGTTCAACAGGGAGCTTTATGGGGACTCACACAAACAATTCTGGCTTCAAATGGAGTTTTAGCCTGGGAGTGGCTGCTGAGTAAAGCTCAGAGGGTCTTGCTTGCATAGAGAGGTCAGCGCCAGGTAGTGGAGACCCAGCCCTGGTGTTGTGTCTCTGTGGAGGTCACACTTGGTCTTGATCTGCACCTTGAAAACCGTGGTCCCAGTCGGATTTGGCAGAATCTTTCTTTTCCTGGACCAGCTCTGCCTTTACACTCGGTGTGAGGTGGGGGAATGTCAGATCCTCCAGAGACTTGGACAAGCAGTGAGCAGAGGGAGGGCGGGTGCAGGAGACCCTGCTGCCGGGCTGGGGTGCAGGCAGGAGCTGGGGCATGGGAGGGTTTTGCCCAGCCAGTGCCCATTCCTGCCTGCATGGCTGCAGCGGGAGGAGGCAGCAGAGCCCCTGGCCAGGGTTAGCAGGGGTGGCAGCTGGGGTGAGCCCGGTGGCCTCGGGGAGGAGCTGTCAAAGTGGCCAGGCAGAGGCTCCTCCCCAAGCTAACGTGGCACCCCAAAGGGCTTACGCAACCCGGGACAGGGCCAGCACCACATGGACCACACTCCGCCGTCCATGGAGCTTCCCCTAGAGACCTATTCAGTGTCCTCCCCCAAGCCACAGAGGCCCTCAGGCTGGGGTCTCATGGAAGCTCCACAAACCCATGGGCACAGATCTCCTCTGTGCATCACTGCAGAGTATTTTCCCCATCAGGAGAAACTGATGATTGTGCCACAAGCTTGGGAGAGCGTGGTAAAGAGTTCCCCAGAGCAGCTGGCTTTGAGTCTGTGGAGGTGCTGAGGGTCAGCCTCAGCCCTCCCTACACCTCGTGGATTTCTGCTTTGGGGTATGGCTGCGAAATGCAATGAGCAGCTGGTGCTGAGGGCCATGCTGGAGAGGTGAGCCATTGAGAAGGGTTTCTGGGAGCCCCCAGCCTCTGTTTATAGAGCACCAGGGAGCTGAGGTCCCCATGTAGGATGCAAGTGGGATCAGGTATTAAAAAGTCTGCGCAGCCTATGGGTGCTCTGTTGTCTGCTCAATGCACAGCATTCAAGAGGGCAGGCCTGAGGAGAGGGTGGTGACCATGGAGCTTTTCTTATTCTATATTCAGCAGCCCTTTCTGTGCTGGTTTCCAGCAGCCTGCAAAGTGCTGGTGTCTGTTGATTCCTTTAGGATGCAGAAGGGCCTAAGTCCCTGCTTGCTAAAATATTTTTCCCCATTTTCTTCTGTCCAAAATTAACCCCTGGCTGCACCCCCCTTGCTGCCCTCTGCCTTCCATGGGTCTCACAAAGCATTCCCTGAGGGACTCTGCATTCCCAGTGCAAAGCTTCTCAGGGATCCTCCCAAGTCCTTCCAGCTGGGGGATGGATGCTGAGCTCATGGTGTGGCCCAGCTTCCAGCTCCAAAGAGCATCTTCTTGGACAGCAGGACCATGGTTGCTCCACAAGGAAGGAGACTTGCACCATGGACCACATTATCCTGATGGAACAACCCTGTATGCAGGGCTCCTGAGCTGTTATTTCAGGACTTTTGACCACCAGGCATTCAGGAATGACCTTTTGCAACCCAGCCAGGGGCTCACAGACACTGCAATGTCCTCACTGCACAGGCTTTGCCTCCAAAAGGTTGTTGCTTTATAATAAATTGGTTTTACCATCTAAGGCACAAGACAGCTCTGCAGAGCTTGTTTGCTCAGACTTTTTCATGCTCCTTCTTCCTCCAAACACAACACTGGCAGCTCCAGCTGTCTGCTGGCTCTTAGCAAACACATAATTCCCTGACCCCACTTACTGCATGTCCAGACTTTGAGATTCAAGGCTTTTTTAAAGCCTGGGGAAATGATCTAAGACAGCCTTGGTATGGGGTTGGGTTCCTGTAAGTGCCACCTTCCACATGTGCATGCACTGCTCTCTCCTCCAGGCTGGGCACTGCCCAATGAGCATCACTTGAACCTCAGAGCACCTTCCAAAGCAAACAAACCCCTGGGAGAAGCCCAGGAGGAGCCTTTACTACTCAGGGAATACCAGCAAGGGAGAAGATGGATGTACTTTTCCACCTCCCTCCCCAAACAACCCTTCCAGGACTGAAGAACCAGTGATCTTTGCTGGCAAATGCTGGCAGAGCTCACAGAAGCCTCCAGAACAAATCAAGACAAGGGGAAGGGACAGCTCACACCAAGCAGGAGAGGAGGGAGCTGCTCAGCTGCAGCCTCGACTGAGCAAAAGGGCTCACCCCCCTCCCCACAGCTCCTCTGCCACCACAGCAGCCATCCCCACCACCCATTCCCAGCCCTCTGACATCCCAAGAAAGCTGCCCTCCATTCCCTTACCCCAGCTTTGCAGAGACACCCCACGAGAGGCTGGGTTAGGTCCTGCGATTGGAAAAACGATTTTCTCAGTGGCCAAACCTCCCTAAATTAGGAAGCAGAGCCCAGCCTGCTTGGTGTCCCGGCAGCACGGGTTTGGTGTGGTTTTATACCCAGAGAGCTGCTGCACATGAGGCGGAAAAGCATGCAGCGACATCAGATGGGAGAGAAGAAGAAATCTTATCCAACACTTTTTTGTCCCAGCAAATCCTTCTCTCTGCCTGGCCCCAGCGCCACGCAGGTGGAGTGCAGGAGGCAGCGGAAGGGAAGCCTTGGCAGGGGCACAGGTCCCCTGGCTGGCAGGAGAGAGAACGGGGCTGTTCAGTGTCCCCGCGGGCGGAAGGCAGCGGGCAGCCCCCGCTGTCAGCAGGGGATGCCAGCGGCATACAAAGCGGCCAGCTGAGCTCCTGGGCCCGCACACAGAGCGGCTCAGCCCTGCCAAACAGGAACAGCGACAAGGACAGCGCGATGTCAGCAGCTGCACGCTCCTGGCTCACATCACAGCCCGGCTGCTCGTTCTGCAGGGGCTCTGCAACAGCCCTGGCTGGGACGGTGCAAAGGGCTCATCCTTCTGGAGCTTGTCTCCCAGCAGGGCACAGCCCCAAAGTGTCCTGGGTCCCTCAAACACAGGGTGGGGACCCTCAGGTGTGAGCAGGAAAGGGAAAAATGACAATAAACACCCCACATTTTGGTGTGCTGGGGGTGAGGGACTGGGCTCTGATACCACTAGGGATGTCTGTGTCCATGGGGGAAGGGGTTTTCTAAAGGATTTATTTCTCAAGTGATCTGTCTCATTGTCTCTCTGTTATATCCTTCCTTCATTCACTTCCATATTTCTTCTGATTGACAGCTAAGATGATAGAGTTTCATTCCTTGTACCTGGCACTCATATCAGGGGATTTTTAGCATGAAAAATGTGGGCAGATTTGGAAAAAAAATACAAAAGCCTCCAGAGAAGGAAAGAGCCATTTTGACTGTGATTTTCCTATAGGCATCCAGGAGAGAAACAGACATCTAAACCCCACTGTCTCATTTTGCAAAATCAAACGAATTTATCTTGGAAACACGATTTGGCCCAAGGTTTTGGCTAGAAAAGCCAGCATGTGGGTCTGTAATACTGAACAGACGAGGCAGGAAATGGAGAGAATGCTCTTCTCCAAGTGTCTTAAGTGCTCAGCCCAGAGCCCAGTGGAACAGAGTGGCCTCCTTCCTCATCCCTCCTTTTCCTCTGCTTTATTCAAGGTCTGCTGAAAGATGAGGGCCTGGATTTTCTTCCTTCTCTGCCTGGCAGGAAAAGCCCTGGCAGCACCGGTAAGGACAGGGGACAGCAGAGCCTCTGCTGTCGGGGTTGTCCATCTGGAGTAGCTGATGGGGATTTTCTTTTATAACAAATAAAGTACTGAGGAATGAGGGACAACTCGAGGGTGGCCCTAATGCCTGTTCTAGGGGGTCTCCCCCCTTAGGACTGTCCCATGGAGCCTCACTCATGTGCATTTTCCTCTGCAGCAGGAGGCTCTGCCCGATGAGACAGAGGTCATTGAAGATCCCACCACAGAGGTAGTCTGTCCCTCCTCCTCACCCATCCCCTCAGCACCCAGTGCTCTGGAAGGAGCATCTCCAAAGCTCTGGGGAGCCATGGGGCTGCTCTGCCTCCCAGGGGCTGGGGATGCACACCCACAGCAGAAACACCAACCTCTTTTGCAGGAGCCCGTGGGGGCTAATCCCGTCCAGGTGGAGGTGGGAGAGTTTGAGGAACCCACGGAGGATGTAGAGGAGATTGTTGCAGAGAGTGAGTCACTCTTCCCCTGCCCTCTAGCTGGCAGGGACACTGTCCCCTCCCTGTGTGAGGGAGCTTTAGCCATCCCAAACAGTGAGGGGCTCTTTTGGGAAGGGCTGTAGCACAAGGATGATGCCAGCCTGGATGGACACTTAAAGCGAAAGAGGCACATGGCCTCTTCCAGCCCTGGACTCTCTGTAAGCCCAACTTTGCAACTGAAAAGCCATTGGTTTGGTTACAGAAAAGAGTCCAGGATTAGCCTTAGGGCTAACATGGACTCCTGGAAATCCTCACATCTTCCCAGTGTGAGAATAGATGCTGAGCAAAGTCTCGGTCTTCTCTCTGCACTGAGGCACCCTGAGCATCTCGTGGGAGGTAAGGATGTGGCTGGCTCTGACTTTGCTCCCCTCCTGCCCCAGACCCCTGCCAGAACCACCACTGCAAGCACGGCAAGGTGTGCGAGGTGGATGACAACAACTCGCCAATGTGTGTGTGCCAGGACCCCTCCAGCTGCCCCGCCACCGCCGGCGTCTTCGAGAAGGTGAGGGCAGGATCTGCTCGGTGGCCCAGGGCAGGAAGGGACCCTGGCTTTGCCAGAGATGGTGACACATGGAGACAGAGCCAGGGTGGCTGGTCCCTATCTGGTGGTGAAGAAGGAGGCATTGCCCACCCCAGGTAACAAGTTACATCTCGTTTGGAGGCTCTCGCTGCCTCTCACGCAGCATCTCCCCTGCCTGTGCAGGTCTGCGGCACTGACAACAAGACCTATGACTCCTCCTGCCATTTCTTTGCCACCAAATGCACCTTGGAGGGAACCAAGAAGGGACACAAGCTGCACCTGGACTACATTGGGCCTTGCAAGTGTAAGTGGAGCCACCCCCTCAGACAAGGTGACCCCTAACTGGGCACAGCCCCCATGTCCTGATGGAGAGAAAGGTCCTGACAAGCTCAGGGCTCAGGTGGGAGGGCACTGGGGCTGCGTGCCCACGGTGTGGAGCTGCATGTCCAGATGCTGCACTGACCACTGTGTGTGACCTGCAGTCATCCCTGCCTGCCTGGACACAGAGCTGACTGAGTTCCCCCTGCGCATGCGGGACTGGCTCAAGAACGTGCTGATCACTCTGTACGAGCGCGACGAGGACAACAACCTGCTGACCGAGAAGCAGAAGCTCAAGGTGGGCCCAGGGGAAGGGGTCTGGGAGCTCAGCCCCACAATGGAGGCCAGCACAGACAGGGAGCTCGTCCAGAGTGACCTGTGGGATTCCTGTAAAGACCCTCCCAAGGTTCCCCCTTGCACCCCATTTCCCTGCTGATAAGGCCTCCCTGGCCTCTCCCATGGCAGGTGAAGAAGATCCATGAGAATGAGAAGCGCCTGGAGGCCGGTGACCACACCGTGGAGCTCCTGGCCCGGGACTTTGAGAAGAACTACAACATGTACATCTTCCCTGTGCACTGGCAGTTTGGGCAGCTGGACCAGCACCCCATTGATGGGTGAGTGCCAGCAGAGCAGGACAAGGACCCCACCAGAAGCATTTCCTGCCTGAGGACCAGGGTGATTTGGCAGTAGAAGGTGTCAAGGCAGGCTGGAGATGTGACACAAATGGGTGGCTGGTGGCAGAGGCTGTGGCAAACCAGGCTGGGGTAGAGGCACCTTTGCCTCCTGATCTGCAGGAAGAGGGGCCTCCCCCAGCCCCAGCTGCTCCCACCTCCCTTGGGTGTGGAGTTTCTGTCTTCTCAGATTTACTGTTCTATGATAGTGCCCTAAAATATCTTAGTCCAAAGGCCCTGGGATAACTTCAGCAGCTGAGATAGCAGCTGCTGGCTTAGCTGTGGGCTGCAGATGGGCAGGAGAGTGATCACACACACAGGCTGTGGGGTGGGGGCAGCTGGCAGGGACACCCAGCTGGTGCCTATTTTGTGACCAGCACAGCTGGCTGCAAAGGCAGAGACCAGTCCTTGACCCTCGTGACACTCAGTGGCTGATACTGGGAGGGCACTGGGGCAGCAGCCAAACCAGAGAGCTGGGGCCAGCGTCTTCCCCGGGGTGACGGTGTGGTCCCTTGGCAGGTACCTGTCCCACACCGAGCTGGCCCCGCTGCGTGCCCCCCTGATCCCCATGGAGCACTGCACCACTCGCTTCTTCGAGGCCTGTGACCTGGACAATGACAAGTACATCGCCCTGGAGGAGTGGGCCAGCTGCTTTGGCATCAAGGAGCGTAAGTCCTGAGGAGGGCAGGAATGGGGGTGGAGGGGACACTGAAAAGCACCCCCAGAACCCCCACTGTGGATGAAGCAGTGCATGAGAGCCAGCCCTGGGTGAGGGGAAGCAAGGGGGGAGTGGGAAGGGCACAGGAACAGGGACCCTGGCAGCATCCGCCTCCTAACTTTGTCTCTCTCTTTTCCTTCCACAGAGGACATTGACAAGGATCTTGTGATCTAAACTTTCGCCTTCCTGCTCTGCTGCCAACTTTGTCATGTTTTAACCTTCCCACTTCCTTTGGTTTTTAAACTGCTTTTGTTTTGTTTTGTTTTTTCCCTGGGAACAAGGTGCTAATATAGGTCTAAACATATGTAGTAACGGTGCTAAAAGAAATAACAGTCCTCCTTCATAGCCTTATCTATTACCACTAGATTACTCACCCAGCTGTTTCCACAAACTCTTACCAGCCTTTTCTCTCTCCTATGAGTCTTTACTGCTGATTGTTTCTGTGCTCAATATCCGCTCTGCCTCACCATCCTCTCTGGATCAACTTCTATTAACTTCTCACTAACAGCACGTTCCTGGACACATCAGACACAAAACCCTCTCAGCTGATTCCCCACCCCAGTCACAGATACCAGCAAGGGAAGGCAGAGCCATTTAGGATTTAGGAGGTTTGGGTTCTCAAGCAGAGCAGTTGCAGGTGACATTGTGGTCACCCAGCTCATGGTAGGAAGGATGGAGAGGGGTGAGAAAGACAGAGAGTGGTAGGATTTTGTCTTGCTTTTTTTTTTTTCCTCCCTCCCATCCCCAGGACTTGAATTTAGCAGCTATTGGGCACAAAAAAATTTTAAAAAGAGGAGAAATTGAACAGGGAAGCACACAGAACCTAAAACAAATAAGATGAAATGATACCCATCCTGTAAAATCCTCTTGAATAATAAAGGTTTGAAAGTGCTACATGCTTCACCATCATTCAATGACCACACTGCTGTCGTGTTTTCTGTGGCCGCCTGTTCCCCGGGGTGTGTGTGGCTCACCTTGATGTTGTGATTCAGCTGTAGGTGAGATAAAGCTCTTGGCTCTCCCCAAATCACAGTGCCCTTAAGCACTTGCCACCCCTCTGTCTTGGCTGTGCCTAAATTCCAGCTGTGCCTAAATTCCAGCCCTGCTCTCCCAGGGAAGCTGTGTCAGACTTGGAAGGGAAACTTCTGCCCAGAAAGTGGCGTGTTTGCCACATGCTCGAGGGGAAGGCTATAATATTTTTTTTCCTGTTGTGGATTTAAGGGATGCAAAGGATGGAAGGGAGAAGGTATTTGGATTTTTCTTTACAAGAGAGGGTCCTGACAGGAGCAAAGTGATGGTTAAATCTCACAGGCTGAGAACTTGTTTTTTACCTCTGAATGTTCCCTGTGCCTTATATTATTAAATTCCTGCCACAGTGTGAGCAACTTGATAAATCTCTGTAATAAAAAAATACTGATTTAAAACACTGACAATAAACCAGCCTGCAATGTTCCTCTGTTTCATCCCATCCTAGTGAGAGGGACTGCCCCCTCAACACTAACCTCATGCATGGGTTCAAGTTGGTACCACAGGTCTCCTGGCCCCAAAAAAGGTTCTGGTCCAACGTAAGCTGATTCTGCCCATTCCAGCCCTCCACTTAAAGGGCTTGGGGAATACTAGGGGGCAGGGATGGGGTCACTGCAGCAGCCAGCACAGACACTCACATGGCTCTCAGGCCCTTGCTTTCATCAGCAAGAAAATCCCTGGGAAAGGCAAAAAGGCACAACAGTAGGAAAATAAACACCCCTCTTTGCATGGGCTAAAAATAGCCAAGTTGCAAGAGCTCTGGCTCAGCTGTGAGGTCCCTGTTGACAGCCCCTGTGGGATGTGCTGTGCTCCCAGCAGAGCTGTCAGGTCAGGTCCTGCACAGGGTCACTCTCTGGGCAGATCCCACAGCACTTTGTATTGCCAAGGTGCTTGACCCCAGTGGGAAAGCTGTTGCCCAGAGGGACCAGGTGAAGGTTTTCCACCTCTGCCTTGAAGCACAGCACCCATTCCACCTGGCCACACTGCTTCCCAGGGCTCTTAGCCAAAGGGGGGCTCTCAGTGGAATGCCTCCTCATTGTGGGGGCAGCTGCTACAATCTGGCAGACCTGACACACAGAGCGGCACCGCTGCCTGTGATCCTTGCAAGAGCCAGCTGGATGTGACCCACCTCCAGGCCTGGAGAGCTGTTGAGAGAAGGTTTGGGCAGGGGAGAGGACAGGAAGACAGGCAGGGGCTGGAGATCAGCTATCCTGTGCAAACCTGCTTTCCAGTCACTCCCTCTCAGCCAGAAACCCTCGCTCCACTCCCCCAAGAGATGCAGCTGCAATCCTTCCAGCTCAGACCTCCTTCCAGTGCTGCCAGACAGGCATGGGGGCTTGGGTCCTGTGCAAGGGAAGGCTTTCCAGCCCTACTGTCCCCTGCCCTCCCCTCTGGTGCATGAGTCAGCTCCAAGTCCCAGCAAGCTCAGGAAAGGCAGCAGGCTGCGCCAGGTTACCGCGGCTCTGGAAGGTGCAGCCGTCATCTCCAAGGCCATGTCCCATCCCATGGGACAACACTCGGGTCCCAGCAGTCTGGCAGAGCCCAAAGGAGCTATCCCAGTGCTACAACAAAGTGCAGCTGTCCTGACTTTAACTGGGCATCAGAATGAGCTCAGGAGGTTGAAGCTGGGGCTGTGTTAACTCTTCAAAGGTCACAGCCTGAAGTATCAGGTGGCTGGAATCTCACTGCTTTGGGGCAAATGCCATACAAGGGGTTATGTCAGGACTTGAGGAATAAGCTGGCCTCTTTAAGCTTTCAGACCCAGCCAGACAGCAAGGGTGGAACAGAACAGCCCTTTCCCTGTTAGAGCTGAAATGGAGCCTTCCCATGCCTGTGCAGCAGTAAAGAAACTCGCCTGTACTTTCCCTGTGGAAATTCTCCCTGTGGTTTGTGCTGACTGAGGACACAGTTTGCAAACCTGAAAAAAAAAACCGAAATAGAAAAATAACAGATCGAGATCCAAAACCAGCACCAGCCTGACCTGAGTGCTACAATGCATATGCAGAGATGGCTCCTTTGGTGCAGTTACTCACTGAGACATGTCCTGCATTCGAGAGAGGAAAAATGGGGCAGACAAAGATTTCTCTAGAGATTTGTGCTGTCCTGTCTGCTTTCCTGACCCTTACTTTTGTAAGAGAAACAAACTGTGGCATAAATACTGCATTAAGATTTGTAGCTTACATGTACAAAATTCAGGTGATGAAAAAAGGTGACAAGCCAGGGATCACCATGACTGCTCCAGTCACACACCTCGAAACAGCCTGGACTCAGAGCCTCACTGTTTTCAAGGTGTAGCTGCACCTGGAGCTGCTTCTACTCTAGCTAGCGCTGGAAAGCCATGGAATGAAACTTATCCTATGGCACAGAATCATGGAATCACAGAAAATTCTAGGAAGGGACCCACAAGGATTTCTGAGTCCAACCCCTGTGACAGGATAACCCCAAGAATTACACCATGTGCCTGAGAGTGTTGTCCAAATGCTTCTTGAAATCAGGCAGGCACTGTGGCCACTTCCCTTGGGAGTCTCTTCCAGCACCCAATACCCTCTGGATATTTGATAATATCCTCCCCTGACACAGCTTCACATCATTCCCTCAGGCTCCCTGTGTGAAGGCTGGTATTTCACACAGGTTCAAGTTTCATCAGCTAAACTCAGCCCTGCAAAGGAAGGATGAACTGAGGGCTTTGACCCGTGTTCAGGTACCCAGGGTGGTGTGGTTGCTGGAGTTACCATTCCCAGTGGGAATCTCACACACAGGTCTCCCTCACAGCAGTTCAAGCTCACCCAGAATTACTGCTGAGCAGGGCTTTAATCACGGGTCTAGCACAGTGTCCCCCAGTGTCAGGATTACCTCCACCCCTGTGCCCTGCTCCGGCTTGAGGAGCAGCTTCCAAACTGCCCCATATCCACTGCGGAGTACCCTTTTGTCTTAAAATCCCATCTGTTTCAAAGATGGACGAATTCAGTAAAATCTTGCCCGACCTCCAGCGAAGAGATACTACCGGGGGAAACACTTCGCGGATCTCATGTCCCTGCGGCCGGCCTGGAGGGAGGGCGGAAGAGAAGGAAGACACACTTTTGTCTTGGAGAGCGTGAGAAGCGCGTCCCCTCCTTTCTCTCCCTGCTGCTCCTGCTGCCCCTCCCCGGCCGATCCCATCCGCGGCAGCGGCGCGGAGCGG